>JADLZK010009479.1:0-519997 GCA_015847255.1 Hyparrhenia diplandra
CCTCCACCTCCACTTCCTCCAGCTGCAGCCCAGCTCCTCCTCGACGTCGTCCGACGCCGCAATCCCAGCAGCTCGCACCCCTCGCGGATTGAGCAGGTCAGCGGTCCGCCGGCGCGTACCGCCGGCGCTGCGAACGCGGCCTGCAGGTGCGCGGGGGAACGCCGCCCGGCGCTTTGCTCTGCAGCCCGCGGAACCCCGCCGTCGCGGCCTCCCGAGGGCGGGTCCGGGTTCTTGACCTGCACGAGGAACGACGCCTCCGGCTCCACGTTCATCGCCTCCTGCGGTTCCCCGGCGCCGCGGGTGGGGAGCTCCAGCTTGTAAACCGAGGTGGGTGTGCGACTGCGTGCTCCGCCCCGCCGGCCGGACGACTCGTGCTTCAGGATGCGGTACACGCCCGCCCAGCGCCCGTGCCGCCGCCGGCCTGTGCCGCTTACCTCGCGTCGCCGTGCTGTACTCCTCTGCAACGAATACGAGCAGAACAAAAGATCAGGTCTTCCGTGATCGAAAAAAAGTTACGATCCGGGCCGGCCGGGTGTGATTTATTATGAGAGAAAATTACCGTTGGTCGGCGCTATGGTTTAACGTGAGACAAAAATACGTTGGCTGGTGGTAACAAGCCAGCCGAACAACGCGCGACGCTGTCCATTCTGCCGTACCTTCCTTGAGCGCGTCCTTGATGTCGTCGACCTTTGTGGTGACGAGCTCGACGTAACCCCAGTACGGACGGCTGTGCTTCGCCGGGTCCGGCAGGCTCTTCTTCCCCCATCACGACCAGTCGGAGCAACGGCTGCTCCTCGATGTTCACCTCCTGCACAGTGCGCAGTCTAGAATAAGTCCGTGCCGTGCCCGGTCCTGTGGCCAAACTAGCTACTGAAATCGAGCAACGCTACTTGGAAAGTTTGGATACACGTACCTCCTTGCCGTGGCCGCCTTCCGCGCCCTTCTCCTCGCTTCTTTTTCCTCCCTGGTCGCCGCCGTCGCTTTGGTGACGCTTGCGTCCCTCCTTGCCGGAGTCCGGCGCCTGCTTCTCCTCGACGGCAGCGCGACCGCCGGTGGACTCGGGGCGCAGGACGATGTACATGCGCTGCACGTCATCGGGGCTGTGCGCCTCGTCCTTGTCCACCTTGGGCCGGTAGAAGAAGAAGATCTCTCGCCCTTCTCCTGGATCTCCACCTTGGGGTCTGGTCGTGTCTTCGCCTTCTTGCCTTGCCCCATGGCGGTGATCACCGGGTGGATCGAGAATGCGAACGATCGAAACAGTTGCTTGCTCGTGCCAGCGAGGGCGAACTCGGAGTCTCGGACGAGCGATGGCGACAGAAGCGACGAAGGTGAGAGTGGCGAGTGGGCGATGTCGGCGCTGTGAATCGGCACCGGTAAAAAGCACGCAAGCGAACGGACGGGTGTGCTCGACGAGCTTCTGGCTAGCTTACACGTGCGCACGTACGTGGCCCCCGGCGCTGGCTAGAAGCATCCAGTCCGGTAGGAGATTCAGCTCCACCTCGTATCTGCCGATCGATACGGGGACACGTATGCAGCGCTCGATCGGCACGTGTGGACGCGCCCAGGCTGCACGTTTGAGCTTGCATCACGTGATTCCGTTAGCACGTGCCAGGTCGAGAGGGATAGGCCATCGCGGCATCGCCGTTCTCCGGCCTCCGCCGCGCGCCAGCGCTTTGGCGGCGTCTGCGTGCTGTGCCGCGTCGCTCACTGCGCGCTTGGACAGAGGTGCTGACTCGCCAGCCGTGGCCCGTATTGTCATGGCGTTCACGAACATACACTTGATTGAGTAGGCAAACAACATTTCAGGCAACGCTGGCGAAGAAATGCTTTGATTGAGTGCTGGAGCAGATAAAACCGATCGAGTGGACGGAGTGCCCGATTGGAGAATCTCGAGCACAATTGCTACTCTTCGTCGAGTTTATCTTCTGCCCTCCTCTCAAATCTTGTACCAAGACCCTTGCCTGCTGCAGTTCCTCTTCCTCGAAAAAAAATTGGTAATCTTCGTGCCCATGCAACCACATGAGTTATCTTTTCCTTTCCCTTGTGCTGATGTGCAGTATTATCAGAGAAGAGGATAACGCGGGCACCACCACTCTCACTCCCTGGACCCAGTCTACACACACGCCGTCACATCTCACCCCACAGCCAGTATCTCAGCTACGGTCTCCACACCAACGCCAAGTCCATGCAACAATCCACCCTATCCACAAGTCCATGGACGAATTCCCAGTAGACCACCCAATTCGATTTGATTGGACCAACCGCACGGTCGGCCTCTTGCCGCCGCCGCTAGTCGCTGCAAGCGCAACGCCCATGCACGTCCCCGCGCCGCCGCCGCACCTCCTCCCCGCGCCGCCCAAGCTGCACTACCATGCCGCGCTCCGCTTCACCGTGTCCGCGTCCTCCACGCCGGCGAGCCCCGCGGCCGGCCGCAAGGCCGTCATTGTCGGCGGCGGGCTCGCGGGCCTCGCCGCGGCGACGCACCTGACGTCGCTCTCCGTGCCGTTCACGCTCGTCGAGGCCTCGGACCGCCTCGGCGGCCGCGTCGCCACCGACGTGGTGGACGGGTACCGCCTCGACAGGGGCTTCCAGATCTTCCTCACCGCGTACCCGGAGTGTCGGCGCCTCCTCGACTTCACGGCGCTCAGGCTCCGGCCGTTCTACCCAGGCGCGCTCGTCTTCGTCGGCGCCGGGGAGCCGTTCTACCTCCCTCTCCGACCCGTTCCGACTCCCGCTGCGTTCCGTCTCCGCGGTGTTCTCCCCCGTGGGCACACTCTCCGACAAGGTCCTCGTCGGGCTCACGCGCCTCCGCGCGGCCGCCACCCCGGACGACGTCATCCTCTCGGCGCCTGAGACGACCACGAGGGAGCACCTGACGCAGCTCGGGTTCTCGTCCTCCATCGTGGAGCGGTTCCTGCGGCCGTTCCTCGCCGGGATATTCTTCGACCCGGCGCTCGACACGTCGTCCCGCCTCTTCGAGCTCGTGTTCAAGCGCCTCGCCCTCGGCGACAACGCCCTGCCGGAGGACGGCATCGCCGCCATCGCGGCGCAGCTCGCGGCTCGCCTCCCCGCGGGCTCCGTCCGCCTCAACACCCGCGCCGTCGCCGTCGACCAGTCCGGTGTGACGCTGGAGAACGGCGAAACCATCGCCGGTGACCTCGGCGTCATCGTCGCTGTCGAGCAGCCACAGGCCGAGAAGCTCCTGCCGCAGCTGATGTCGTCACCTCAAGAAAAGGCCAAGAAATCGGAGAGGGGCACCGTGTGCCTATACTTCTCCACCGACCGGGCGCCGGTCCAGGACCCCATCCTGCTGCTCAACGGGTCGGGCAAGGGATCGTCAACAACATGTTCTTCGCCACCAACGTGGCGCCGTCGTACGCGCCGGCAGGCAAGGTGCTGGTGTCCGTGTCCCTCGTCGGCTCGTTCGCCGACAGGGGAGGACGACGATCTGGCCGACCAAGTGGTCCGTGAGCTCGGCGGGTGGTTCAGCCCCGGAGAGGTCGCGTCGTGGACGCACTTTGAGGACGTATCGCATCGGGTTCGCGCAGCCGGACCAGACGCCTCCGACGACGCCAGCGGGGAGGGACCCCAGAGTGGGTGACGGATTGTACGTGTGCGGTGACCATTGGTGCTCCGCCACGTTCGACGGCGCGCTGGTGTCCGGAAGAAGGGCGGCCGAGGCTCTGCTCAAGGACAGGGGACTATGATCTTCCTAGTATGGGCCTGTGTTTTGAGTTTGTTTGTGCTGCACTACCGCACTGCACTGGAAAGAAGATTCATGTGGCATGATGAGCGAGGTTTTTTCTTTTTTTGAGTGACAAGTACATGTACATCTTCAATTCAACGGCTAAATTTCACCTTGTAAATTCATATTCCTAATCTGATTTATTCATGTTTACTCAATCGCATGTTTTGTGCACCATAGTACCATTAGTGGACCTCATGCATGTGGCCATATGGGCTTTCAACACTCTCTTATTTATTGCAGGTGATTTTTGGTCTACTACGCGATTTTTGCTCCTTGATCTGTGTTAGCGTCAGTTGCGTTGAAGAGCGCACTGATCGGTGTGCTTTGAATTTTGATGCGCAGCATGTCATTCTGTTTGCATCTGAAGTTGTCTGATGTAGCATATGCAGTTCGAGCCACTGTTTCAGCTGTGAACATATGCATAGGTGTGTCCTAGAATTCTAATGACCAAGCCCCATTCTTCTCCATATTCTCGGAACCCTGATGCACCACTCTTGCGAGTCTTTTTTTTTTTTTTTTTTTTTTTTGGTCGATTTCAAACTCTGATAGCTGTCTTGAATATTTACGTTGTACATGTAGGACTCGTGGGTATTTAGAACAAATTTATGGTGATAGCATATAGTGCTCCTAAGAATCTAGTTATCTGTACAATTGGTATTGTACTAACCTAAGAATCCTACTAGTGTTTTTCTTAGGTTAGTGCCCCAGGTCATGTTTGTTGCTCCTAAAATAATAGTGTTATTTATGATTATTATCTGCTTGATCTCATAGGGCTGAGATATATGATGCGTCAATTATTTGAAGTGGGTGTGAGGACTGTTTTAACCAAGGTCAAGGCTGTTGGTGTGCTTCGATTGTTTTCCATGATGCTGGAAATTTCGAAATCGGTGACAACTGAGGTTAGCCTCTTAATATCATTGTTGATTTCTATTATATAGAAATTTGTTCACTCATCGTAGATATTTCATTGCTACAAACTTGTAACTGTATTTGATTATGAAGTAATTTATTTCAAATCTTCAATTGTTCAACTTACTGTTTTTTTTGTTGCTGCTGCAACTAACATCTTTTTTTATTTGCAGTTTTTTTTTTTTCCATTCCATTTATGCCGCTAGGCCACGGGTGGAAGTATAGCTTATTGCATTCATGCCCTTGCTAGACATCTTTCGATGATACACAATTGGGAAGTATGGATCCTGCACATTGTCATACTATGGTTCTTCAAATTGCTAATAAGTACTAAATAAGTCTGCTTCTGATATTTGTCAAGTTAAATGTAGGCTGAGTTGTAGAGTGCATCAAATTCAGAATGTTTACATATGTAAATAGTAAAATGTAAATGTGATTCTTTTTGGACATGGAACAGACCAAATTATGTGGCAAGTTTTGATTTTTTTTAAAGTTTTTTTTTTAAAAGTGGAAGATAAGGAATATCAAAACATATTCTTATTGTCTAACATCTTTAAGCTTTGAGTTGCTGGGAAAAATGGAAGATAACAAATACCAAAATGTCCACAAACAGTTATACGAGTAACAAAATCACCATAAGAATTATATTGCAAGAGATTTCAACCCACATATATATTGCTCATAATTCAAACACCTAATTTAAGCCAAACAGATATCATCTCTCCAAATCCAATCTTGAGATGGACAAAATGATAGGCATCGCAACGATCATGCCCCCTCAGATCTAAACTAAATCCATTACCACAAGAAGAAGTCATCGCAAAGCGTAAGTAGTGGTGGTAGATAGCAGCTAAACTAACATGCAAAACAAATTAATTATACGCTAAGAATATCGACGTTAGTTTCTGTAGGAAATATATCGTTTTTGTGATTGGTGGTCTTGAATAGTAGTAGTGTATTTGGTGTGCTCAGTGATTGATATTTGCCTTGGATCGGTGGACATGATTAGTAGTAGCGTACTAGTATTTGTGATTTTGTGATTTTTTTTAAAGAATCTTGATTACAAATTGGCATAGAAACATAGGGTCGCCGGCGACCGGTGGTTGGGATTAGTAGTAGCATATACATGTGCCCAATTATGTAGACTGGGCATGATTAGTGGGTGTGATTAGTAGCAACACAGTAGTACTTGTGATTTTGTGTTTTTTTATCAATCTATAGAAATGCCTTGATTGATCGATGTGTTTGTTTTATGGGTTTGACCCATGTAGTTGGTTGAGGTATGTATGGGTTTTGTGAGGCTGAGTTTGGTTTGGAGATAAAGAAATGGTGAGGTTGTGGCTTGCATGTGTCAACAATGAGAATCATATGAGCAGGGTTGTGACAAGCATATCATGTGATTGGTAGTGTGGTAGCCGTCGTAATGGTTGGAAAAATTGCCACATAAGAATACCTACGTTACTTTGCTGTATCAAATAGATTGTGTTGTGACTTGTGGTGTTGATTAGTAGTAGCTGTTTTGGTGTGCTCATTGATGCATAATTGGCTTGATCGGTGGACGTGGTTAGTGGTAGGATACTAGTCATAGCTGCCCAAATTGTTACAAGAATGTTGATTCTTGTCTGGCATAGAAACCGCTTTGTCTGGCATAGAAACATAGAGTCGTTAGTGATCATGCATCTGATTAGTAGTAGCAGTAGCATGTATATGTGCCCAATCATGGAGATTGGCCGTGATTAGTGGATGCGATTAGTAGTTTCACAGTAGTCTAATCATGGATGTGATTAGTAGTAGCATATTTTCGTGTCTAATCATAGAAATTGGCCGTGATCGGTCGATGCGATTAGTAGTAGCACGGCGAAACTGCGAGCTCCGTAACTTAAGACACGTTCACAGATATCATCTCTCCAGATCCGATCTTGAGATGGACAAAATGATAGGCATCGCACCGATGATGCCCCCCTCAGATCTAAACTAACTCCTTTGCCACAAGATGAAGTAAGCCACAAGATGAAGTAAGTCATCGCAACGCGTAAGTAGTGGCTGCAGATAGCAGCTAAACTAACGTGCAAAACAACTTAGTTATACGCTAACAGAACCATATAAGCGAGGGAAACTAAGCAAAAATCTAGAAGCGAACTGTGGTTACCGCCACATCGTTAGCCAAGGTGATCATATCCTGAAAGCGCCCCTGAATCCATGCCGCATCGTTATGGCTTCCCCGGAGGACCATGTTGACGTTGTCCAGGAGGAGGACGGCCAGATTATGGGCGCTCTCAGCCAGGAGCTCGTTCCTCTCCATCTTGAATGGGGACGATCTGGCGAGACGGCTGACAGTCAGGGCGGCGCTCTTCACCAACAGGAGGGCCTCGATATCAAGGCAATCGGCGTGGAGACGTGGTAGAAGATCGTGCTGGAGGCGCTGCAGCTCCAAGGCCATCGCCGCCACGCGGGAGACGGGGTCGAGCTTATGGCACATCCAATTCCCCTTCTTCTGAACCATCGCGAGCAGGATGGGGTAGGCCTCGCGAGCCCCATCGACTGACTCGAGCTCGCGAACATCTACATAGTAAAGCGTGCCGTCGGCCCGGGCTTGTAATGCCACGACGTCGTCTTGGGTGTAGACGCGGACGCGAACGAGACGGGTGGCGGCGGGAGTGGCCGCGGCCACGATGTCGGCTTCGGTGTCGAAGCTCCCGTCAGCCATCTTGCGGCGGCGGGAAGGAGGCGCGATGTCGGCTTCGGTGTCGACGCTATCGTCAGCCATCTTGCGGCGGCGAGAAGAAGGCGGCGGTGGCGGTGGCGGTGGCGAGAAGAAGGCGGGCGGCGGCGGTGGGAAGAACGGAAGGAGGCAATGTCATCGCTATATATAGCTGATCAATCAATTAAACTGGGCCGACGTGGCGCAAGTTAGCCCACTTCTTACGTGTGGGTCCCACAAGTCATCCGGACCAGCACAGTCAAGAAGGCCAAAGGCCCCAATCAAACAGTCCAGTCCAGAAGGCCCAACCCCGAACCGCTCACATCGGATCCGCTCCGGCTCTGACGACGAGATGGGCTCCATGGAAGCGTCGACCGCACCGGAGAATGGCTCCGCCGCCGGTGGCGGGGCCGGGGCACGGCGTGCAACGGGGCGGGCGCTGCGTCGAACGGAGGAGGAGGCATGGAGAGGAGGCTGAGGTCCTCGGCTGCGTCCGGGTCGTGGACGGCGCACCTTCCCCTGGAGGTGGGCACGCGCGTGATGTGCCGGTGGCGCGACCAGAAGCTCCACCCGGTCAAGGTCATCGAGCGCCGCAAGGGCTCCGCTTCCTCTTCCCCGCCGACTACGAGTACTACGTCCACTACACCGAGTGTAAGGAGCCTCCCTGTCTCGCGTCTCGTCAGGTTGCTTGCTGTCTAGGGTTAGGTTTTGTGCCCTTCGGCTTTTGGGGAATTTGGGCCTTGTCATCTGATTGGGTGTAGAATACATTTAATTGGAAAGGTTTTTGTGATGAATTGAGCTTTCTGTTTCGTACCTTTACACATTTCAGCAATGATCGTTCTGGTGGTAGAGAATTTAGTATAGTCCCAAACTTATTCCGACAATTTTAGTTGGAGCTAAGGCCGGTCTCTTGTGTTAACTGCAGTCTGTTCTAATAATCGTGGACTGATATTTCTTAAATGATTTGAACTCGCAGTCAATAGAAGACTTGACGAGTGGGTTAAGCTTGAGCAGCTTGATCTTGATACTGTCGAGACTGATGTTGATGAGAAAGTAGAAGATAAGGTAAATGGAAATGCACACTGTTATGTTGCCATACATATTAATGATAGCTATACCATTTTATTCACATTTAGTCAGTGGCAGCACCATTTTGATTGCCAGCATTTTGGTGAAGAATGTATTTTTTATTGACAAACACCACTTTTGCAAGACAAATGCTTAATATGATTATCTTTTGATTTTTGTTCAGGCAACAAGCTTAAAGATGACACGGCACCAGAAACGTAAAATTGATGAAACACATGTGGAGGTATCCTACTGATTGTTATTACTCTTCGCACATTTACTATTGTCACCTAAATGTTATGTGAGGATTTCTTATCTGAATATTAGTTGAGGCATTAGCTCTCTGTGCATTCAGTGCAAAAACTATTTCTCGCTCATTTGAGCTCAATCATTTTGTAGCTAGGACATGAGGAGCTTGATGCAGCAAGCTTGCGGGGAACATGAAGAATTCACAAAGGTGAAAAACATCGCTAAGATTGAACTTGGGAGACATGCGATAGATACATGGTATTTCTCTCCTTTTCCACCAGAGTACAATGACTGCCCGAAGCTGTTTTTCTGTGAATTTTGCCTCAACTTCATGAAGCGCAAAGAACAGCTTCAGCGGCACATGGTGAGTTATACTTGTTTGTGCTTTATACCTTGCATATTTGTTAGATACATGCTACTACTATGAGATAAAAAGCCTGTTTGTATTACTTAGATACCTTGTTTGCCTAAACTCATATATCATTATTTTCTGTTTAGTTCTAATCTAGGTCCTAGATTGGTCACCCAGATTCTAGGAAGCAGGAACTAGACTATCAAGACAGCAACTATAAGTTCTAAGGTGGTTTTGTACTGTATTAGCAAACAACCATATATTTAAGCAAACAAATAACTATATGAAATTAGTCATACAGTACACAAGTTAGCTGTTTGGCATGTCTTGCTATTAAACAAGACTCAATAAGTAATCATACGGTACTTACTATTATAGCAGAGCAACTACACGTGACAAGGCTGCACGCACACAGACGCCCTGAAACAGCCGGTGGTTGTTTGAAATGGTTCTTAATACCATTTTCTTTGGTTTTACAGAAGAAATGTGATCTTAAGCACCCCCCAGGTGATGAAATCTATAGAAGTGGAACTCTGTCGATGTTTGAGGTAAATTTTGTATCCATCTTAGCTTTATTTTCTATCTGGACATCTTAATTCTTGATCCTGTTGGTTTTATTGACATCTTGTTGATTGTGTACCAAATTTTTATTTACGCCGCTTTTGCGCAATAGCAAAGATTTTGAGAAGATGGCTCAAGCTACAGTTATGTGAATAGTAAACACATATGCATACTGTATGAGCTCATGCAATAGCTAATAACAAAGCCTTTTGATACCAAGCAATTTGGGGCAGGATAGAATGTCATAAGAGTTTCTAGTAAAATGTAAAATAAGTCCACACATTCACTTTGTTAGCATGTACTTTGCTAATTCTGCAAAAATATGGTACCAAAAGTTTTGGTCAGTTTTAGTTGGTTAATTAAAAGACCTTTTCAAACCCATGTCTGTAATGTTTAGGAACAGATCATATACACATTTTATTCAAGAATATGTAGAAGTTAGGAGCCACAATTGCTGAAATTCAGCAGTTTTCTTATGAATAAAGAATTTCTGTCGTCAAGCTGCTTGATTTTCTCTTTGGTGGATAGTAATTGGAATAACGCTTGTACAATGACAGGTTGATGGGAAGAAGAACAAGGTTTACGGACAGAATCTTTGTTATCTGGCCAAGCTATTTCTTGACCACAAGACATTGTACTATGACGTTGATTTGTTCTTGTTTTATGTCCTGTGCGAATGTGATGATCGGGGATGTCATATGGTTGGATATTTCTCTAAGGTAGAGTTCACAACAATGTGAATCTATGGTATATTTTGTTAATGTGCTTCATTCAGTAGCTTCTGTACAAGATATGTTTTGCATCAGTCAAGTGGAGCCTGATCATTCAATACTAGAGAACATATACCTGCATTCTGTTGAATGGATTTTTCTCTTTTCAGGAAAAACACTCTGAAGAATCTTATAATTTGGCTTGCATTCTCACACTCCCTCCATACCAAAGAAAAGGATATGGGAAATTCCTGATTGCTTTCTGTAAGTATGACCTCTGATGTTGTATATTCCATTGCATAATCACTAAACTTTTGTTCATTGACAAATTGTTTTTGCTGTTGTAGCATATGAGCTTTCCAAGAAGGAAGGTAAAGTTGGAACCCCAGAGCGCCCTCTGTCTGATCTTGGTCTGCTCAGCTATAGAGGTTATTGGACTAGAGTGCTTCTAGAAATTCTAAAGAAACATAAGGGCAACATTTCTATAAAGGTAACACCCTTCCATCCAGATATAACTTTTTCTTTGTTCCACAATTTTCAGAAGCTGATTGAAGTGTGATGCAACAGTTCTAGGAATAAACTCTCTCTTGGCCATAATTCCTCGAACTACCCTACCTAACCCTTGGTCTATGACAGAAAAATAAAAAATGTTACCTTGTGTTTCATAGATTACACTTCAATAAGTAGATGGACTTTCTGTGCTGCAATTGTGCGTTAGCCAAGCATTCCCCAAATAAGGACATTTGTTAGTTTGTAGAACTTAATCTATGCTCAGGGTCTTTCTGGACGAGGAAGATCACCTCAGGAATGTTTAGGTTTAGTTCAGTTCTGAGGTCCTCTTCCCAAACATATCATAAAATGCCAGGTTGCTAGTGGAGTCAGCTGTACATTCCTCCTTGCTGTTATCTTGTATAAAAAACTGGTTTTTAACCTTAGTCATCCTGCACGTCTTGCCTGGGCCCTGAATCTTTTGTTTTCATGTGAAGCGACTAAATTCATGGTACACATCATCATCTGGATTTTTCTGGATATTTATGGGATTGTAGTTGTCAGCACAGTGTACTGTGTCGCTGCCATAGTGCCAGTCCGGGAGGCAGTATATACGGGTGGTAAATTCTTATACCCGCCTTTAGCTATTCAATCAGTAGAATTTTTTACTGAAAAACTGCTAGATGGAGCAGTTAGTCCCTCGAAGAATCATGTTTGTTACTGAAACCACTATATCATCATAGGAGAGACGGAACTTGTAAATACTAACAAATAACATAGGCAGCTGTAAATTTTTAACATCAGATGTGCAAGGATTGCAGTGAACAATATGCTAGATTCAGATTCGTCAAGCCGAGTAAAAACTAAAAAGTGTACTGAATAGTTTTAATTATATAATAACTGTAAAACACAGCCACGTGCACCCAGTGAAATATGCAGAAACTTCCTCCAGGAAGGATATTTGATCCATGTGCCCTCTGGGTCTTGTGCCTGTGCCTTCCTGTTCGTGTTGCTGCAGCTCTTGAAAACATTTGGACATATGCAAAGCAGATCATCTGATGACAGTACTTGGAACAATTGTATTCTGATCGTCAATTGTTGTTGCCTTCTTGTCCCTGACCTGTACCAGTGTTTGATGGTCGAGTGCACATGGTCGTGGCAGACCTTAGTAGTTCACTTTTCACGAAGATATATATACATATAGATATAATAATTATAGGGTGTTCCTAACATTCATAGCTGCTTCTCAACCGAAATTGTAGCATAGCACTACCATGTCATGTAGGAGTAATCATCAATTTGAACCAGATGGTTTGTAATGCCAGCTGTTTCTAACAAGCTCTTGTTGAACTTCACGCAGGAACTGAGCGACATGACCGCGATCAAAGCAGATGACATCTTGAGCACGCTGCAGAGCCTGGACCTAATCCAGTACCGCAAAGGGCAGCACGTCATCTGCGCTGACCCCAAGGTCCTCGACCGCCACCTCAAGGCGGCGGGTCGGGGTGGTCTGGACGTCGACGTTAGCAAGCTGATCTGGACTCCATACAAGGAGCAAGGCTAATACGGCGCAGCTGCCCCCCAGCCCCAAGATTAGACGCCCTGACAGATGCAGCCCCTGTACATAACATTTGCTAATAGGATCTCCCTTCCAAAGCTCACTTCACTCGTGTACCGTGAAACTGTAGTCTGTAACTTGTAACATCCACAATGTTGTTTTTGCGCCCGCCGTGCTAGTCCCCGAAAGCAAAAGAACCATAACCCATATCACCTTGCATCAGTCATGCTGTCTTTTTTCTTTGATATCCAAATGAGGTGTGGAAGTGGAACGAACAGCGAAGTGAGACTGGTTTCCGTCCCCATGATTGAAGTTGAAGGGAAACACAGCTGTGCTGTGAGGCTGATCTGCTGACTGTGCCGCCCGAGTGGCCATTGCCAGATACGGATCCTGCCCAGCCACTCACTCGGAAAGGGTGCCTGGCCCCGTGCCATGCTAGGTTCATGCGTGCATTTCTGTTTGCCGTTGCTGTGTTGCACGTTGGGCGTACCGGCCGGCATGAGCCTGTGCGCCCATATGGGGTGGGCCGGGGGCGTGGGGCACGCGCGCATGTAGCCGTGTAGGAAGGATCGAAGGAGTATGTATGTGCCGTGCTTGCGGCGTGCCCATGAGGCATGAGCCCCCGGTGACCCGTGAGAGGCATGAATGGAGGGGGACAGAAACAAACTGGGGTGCGGGGTGCAAGGATTGGGTGGAAGACGACAGATGCGGTTGCGGATTCAGCCTTCAGGCGCGGGGGATGCCGACGGAAACGGAGACGAGATAAGATCCGTCGTGGCGTGGGGGCCGAACGCTCTGCTACTGCTAGTCTGCTCTCATCGGCCGCGGTGTTGCTGTGCTGGCGCGTGCGTTCCACCGGTCCACGACGCGACGAGGGAGGAAGGAGCTCCCGTCCCGTCCGCGGGACCTATTTAAAGATAGAGCGAGAGACCATCCTACATTCCTACTCCTACTGCCAGGCCGCAGCGTCAACTCGCAGGTCCTTCCGTGCATCTACGCGTGACTCGCTCGCTTGGCTTTGCTGGATCAACGTGTAGTAGTACGTATGTGCTTTTGGAGTTTTCATGGCGGAAGAAGCCATTGAGTAAAGAACTCTGTTTCCGTTCCGAAAAAAAAAAAGAACAAGGGTGGGTGAAAAAAAAGTCCTCCCAAATTTCCTGTAAAATAAAATTGCATTCATCAACTTCTAGAGATCGTTTCCAACCTAAATGTTCCGATTTCTTCTTCATCATAATAGGAAAAGGCACCAGAGAACTATGTTCCTCTCTTCTTCAGCAAAAAAAGGCACCAGAACTACAAAGCAAAAAAGTTGAGTTGGGATGGCGAAGTGTACACGTACACCCATGCACACAGAGGCACGCATGATTGGGGCCGGTGCGGTGCCGTGCCTATCGACTTATCCTAGTCCACAGCCGCTTTACGCTAATACCGATGCGCCCCGCCGCTTTGTCACGAGGCCCTATAATCATGCGCGCACAGGCACAGGCACGGCCGCTGTCTCTCCCTCCCTCCGGTGGTTAGTCTAGCCGCCTATTCCTCGGGGCTCCTTGAGCGGCGCGGGCGACGGGGCGAGGCGGACGACGGGTGGCATCTTCCGCTTGCGGCGAGCGTGACCGGTGTGCGGACGAACGGGCGGAGGCACGGAGGAATGGACGACGGATCCGCAGCAGGCAGCAGGCTGGATCCCTGTGCCCAGCTTCTCTCCGCTTGTCCGTTACCCCTCCACGGCGCGGCCCCCACATGCTCCCTGGCAGGCATCGCGTGGCGCCGCCACGAGGGGCCCCCGCCCGATTATTTATAATTTTAGCCGGCCACGTCTCTGCCGCCCCTGTGCTTGTGAAAGGCCCGTGGAACGTTACGTTCCCGTAACGACATCCCTCGTCCTTTCCATCATGTACAAACAGTATTTAGTTTCAAAATGAAGGGGGAAAGCATACCGAACCCAGCATTGACGCGATGGATGGAGAAAACGGTGCGCGCGAAGTGCAGCTGTGCAGCAATCAGCGTGCATGTGTCGCGGCGAGCGCGAGCAGACGAAGCAAGGGCGAACGGAGACGCGTCGCGCTCGCGCGTGGCGGTGGCGGTGGCGTAACTGTAACCCGCGGGGTTTGCCTCTGTAAAGCACGCGCGGTGGCGCGGATGCCGCCACGGAATGGAACGCGCGCGCCGTGCCGGGAAAGAGGGCGGTGCCGGTGCTCTGCTCGCGTCGCGCGTCGCTCGCTTCCAGATACTCCTGTCGCTGTGTCTGCGTGGCTGTCGTTTGGAAGAAATTCTTTTGGAAAAGGAAATTTCCTGCATGAGTAGTGTCCTGCCGGCAGCAGCAGGCTTGGAGTCTCCCTGGCACTGGGCTAGCCTTATCCTTCTGACATGCCTGGCCCACCTCTGCTTAGCCTTTACTGTGTGGACACAACGGACTGTCAGACCCAGGGCCCATCCTGAAACAAAGATTGATAAACATTGTTTGTCATGGATGTGTTACTGCTCTTGCCGATCGAGTAAAAAAATAACGCCATGATGCACACCTTGCCTGGCTCATCATCAAGGAGTATTTAACCAAACGGACCCATAGCTAAGCTAGGTTAACTGCAAACCTGCAACAGACAGACGCGTGTAAAAAACATCATCTCGCTGAATGCAGTGACGGATTACTTTATCAATCAGATGATTCAGACCGAAGCAAAGCTCCCTCCCGTCCCTCCCTCTGCCCATCGATGGCAGCTTTGCTTTGCTGAGTGCCCTGCTGCTGCTGCTTAATCCACGCCCTTTGGGTTTAGCTGGGGTACCAGCAGCATAAACTGCCTCCCTCCCTACATCTTTTCTGTCCTTTTCCCATCTGCCACAATCATCACCTTTCTTCTCAATCAACTACAGTGAGTACTCCTCGAATCGAATCCTTTTCATTTCCATTCTCATTTCCTAATTCACCGACCTTGCCGAGGATATTTATTATTCGCTGGTCATCTAACCCTGGAGTTAATTAGTGGAGTACGTACTAGACAAATGCATTTCTTTTTGTCCTGTCTGTGATGTGAGCACCGTCGTTCTACTGTTCTACACGGTTTTGGTTTGGTTCACGTACGGTACCAGCTCATGTGCATTGTCTGTCCATTGGGTTGGTTGGAAAGTCTTTCCTGTTTGAATTCATTGGGATTTTTTGCGATTTAATTCGTATAAAGCTGACGCCTCGCCTTATTCATTTTTTTTAAGTAAATATTACCACTTTTGTTATGACTTATTACATCACTAAAAGATATTGTAATGACGTTTTGTTTGTTTTATAATTTATATTAAAAATTTGAATAAGATGAGAGGCCAAACACGCTTTATATGAAGTAAAAATCGCAAAGATCATGAAACGGAGGAGTACTCCCCAACCGGCATTCTTGGGTGTTGAGTGCCGTGTGAAACGTCACTCGGTTGCCGATTCTTCCCGCCGGCATAAACTATACCACTACCAGTAGAGCAACTACTGCTTGTACTACTACGTGCCAAATCAGCTGAATACCAATATATATGCAGGCCTTCGGAATTTGAAAGGAGGTTCATAACAACACGGCATGATTATGGCTATTATACTCCACCACATATGGATACACACATATACTCAAATCAAGCGTTTAGAACCTTCCTCGTCACTTCACCGAGATGATTGATAATAATAATAACCGGACATGTAAGGAACATTAGTATTATGCTGAAGTGCTACGATTATATATCTTTTTAATGATTGGTCCTATGTATGGTTGCATAATATGATAATGGACTTCACCAATAAAAAGAAGAAGAAAGAACAAGCAGCTCATATCTCTAACACATGCCTGGCTCTGAGGCTCTGTTCTAAATAAGCGCTAGAGTTCAAGCTCGGTACAGTAGGCATCCCATGCAGGCCGGCCCTGATTCCAGCTCACATATTATCTCTACTACTATTCTACTACTACTACAAGCACGAAATCAAGGGAGGAAATTAGGAGGAATATTTGACTTGTGCACCGCCAATGCAATCAATCATGGATCATATGGCGTGGCCGCCCTTTTTAAACAAAAACAAACTGGACACGGACTGAAACACCGACTACCAAATATGTTCCCTGTCCTGGCCTGGCCTATCTAACGCGCGCTTTTCAATCCTGATTAAGCTTCATCTTCTTTTTTCCGCGTCCCTCCCCCTGCTAATCATTTCCCAGGGCTGGGCATCACTCGTGTCCCCGTCACCACAGCTCCCGGGCGTTGAAGAGAAGAGAATACACTGGACTCGCTCCAACAAACAACGCCCATCGCGGTCGCCGGATTGATGGAGATAGTACGAGACACGCGGTCATTTTCAGCGCATATTTTTCCTCCTAACAGCAAGCATCACGGGCACGGATTGGGGGATATCATCCATCCAGTACCACTTTTAAGTACTACTACTTCCTTACATTAATATAAAATCTGCCACGCACTCTTCTTGCCATCTCTTCTGCTCATCGACCTTAAAAAGGGGGAAAATCATCTATTGAGAAACCATTGTGTTTTGACCTGTGAATTTCAAGTTCCGTGGATGGAGGGATAATAAAAAAAAAAATGTCCCCTGATCTACATCTACTACCTGCTACAGAAATCTCAAGTGGCTGGACTCGGACATACGGACATGTCTCCTGAATCTAAGGCCCCAATGTCTCACTTTTTTTTTTTTTGACAAACCCCCAATGTCTCTTTTGAAACGATGATGGCCCGTGACCGTGAGCTGCTGCTGAAATTTCACTATTAGTATATAAGCAACCTCCATTGTTTTTTATCACGTCAACACGTCCTCATCACCAAATATGTGAATTTGATACGCGTTGATTTTTTCCCACACTAGTTCGGTTCTGAATTCCTTCTTGACGTGGGCAGCTGGCCTGTTGAAAGCATATGGGGAGAGAGAGAGAGAGGTGAGGAAAAGGAAAGCAAGGGGGCCGGGCAGAGAGAGCACAGGCAGCTCACCTGAGCTGGAGAGGAAAGGGGTCAAAGACTGAAAACAGCCTAGGAGCATGTGGGGAGGGAGGGCTCTTGCTTTCCTACCGGTACCCAGTGCCTGCACACATCATTTTTGCAGATTCTTTTGTGTTTTCTTTTTGCCTCCCTTTTTCGATTAAGATGGATGACTGGATGGGAGAGCAATTTCTTGGTTGCTTGCTCAAATCTTTCTTCATTACTCTACTTCTTGATTTGTTTGTTCATCAGGCACAGGCTAAATGCTGAAGAACAACTAACAGTTATCAAAATTTTATTATGTGAGTATAAAAAAACCACCTCATTCCTGAACAATGAAACAATAAACATAATACCAGTCCAGAGTCCAGACAAAGATACATGAAAGCAAGAATTTCACTAAGACATACAAAAAACCAAAACAAGAAGTACAGTAAATGAGTAGGAAAATGCCTGACACAAGAATCATCACATTTTGCTACTACACTACAGATGTGTGGTAAGCAGCTCAAAACCATGTACCCACTCCACAGACCACAGTAATACCAGTCCAAAGCAAAGCCAGGTCACTCACAGCAGTCTCACAGCTAAGCACTCCAAAACTGCTAAGCACACACACCACACCACTCTCGCTACAACCACTTTATTACTCACCCATCCCCTCCCATTTCCAAAAATTTGCCCTCTCTCTCCCACATCTCACTACCACACCTCTCTCTCTCTCCCATCTCCAATGGCGGCCGCCACCCCACCTCCCCCTTCCTCCGCCTCCCGCAAGCCCTAACCCTAGGTAGGTAGGCCGCTCCACTTCCCCCCTCCCCACTTCTATGGCTGCCCTCCTCGCGCTCGTTTCTGCTGCTGCTGCTTTCCGGGGGCGGCGGCGCCGCCGGCGACGACGTGGCGTCGCTGCTCGAGTTTAAGAAGGGCATCGCGGACCGCGACCGGGACCGGGTGCTGGGGTCCTGGTCCCCACCGGCGACGACCGAGTCCGGGAACGGCGGCGGCGGCTGTCCCGCGTCGTGGCGCGGCGTCGTGTGCGACGGCGACGCGGTGGTCGGCGTCGCGCTCGATGGGCTCGGGCTCGCGGGGAGCTCAAGCTGGTGACGCTCTCCGGCATGCGCGCGCTCCAGAACCTCTCCCTCGCCGGGAACGCCTTCTCCGGCCGCCTGCCCCCGGCATCGGCTCCCTCTCCTCGCTGCGACACCTCGACCTCTCCGGGAACCGCTTCTACGGGCCCATCCCGGGACGCCTCGCCAACCTCTCCAGCCTCGTCCACCTCAACCTCTCCCACAACAACTTCACCTCCGGCTTCCCTACCGACGGGATCCAGCAGCTGCAGAACCTGCGCCGCATCGACGTCCGCAACAACAACTTCTGGGGCAATGCCACCGATCTGCTCGCCAAGCTACGCAATGCCGAGCACATCGATCTCAGCGACAACCTCTTCACCGGGACCATCGATTTGGACGTCGATAGCCTCGCCAGCATTGGGAACACGGTCAAGTATCTCAACCTCAGCCACAACAAGCTCGACGGCGGCTTCTTCCGGAATGACACGGTCGGGGCCTTCAAGAACTTGGCGGTCCTTGATTTGAGCAACAACGGGCTTGCTGGGACTGTGCCCAGGCTCGATGCGTGGTTCTCGCTCGAGATTTTCAGTGTTGCCGGGAATGGCCTATTTGGGATGATGCCTGAGGCACTCCTCCAGAATTCCATGCGCCTTGTCCAGGTTGATCTTAGCAGGAACGGCTTCTCAGGTAATCTTGTTGATTTTCCTGATCTATCCAAATATAGGTTGAATGGTGCTGATGATCTATTAATGTTTCTTGTGTTTTTTAATTCCCTTGACAATGCGAATGGCAAGTGCTTCCACCGCTGCCGTGCTTAGATTGCAAACTGCAAACCATATCTTGGGCATTGGTAGACATGCATGTCTCTGACGGGGACAGATTCCTTATGATGACATTTTAAAAATGACTACTGCATCTTGAATCTGGAAGACTGCATTTGTTTTGAAGATTTGATGAGCGCACAAAACGACAGACTCTTGCATGAATACAGCGTGCATTTCGTGCCGTTTTCTTTAGACGGATATCATCAGCAGTCTTGTAATTGCGTGCATGCTAGCTTACAGTTCGTTTTGGATTATTCCTCCCCTTGTTTAAACTGTTCGTATTGCTTTTGCAACATTTGTGATATTAGCAATAGTTTGTTATGTAACTAGGCAGACTATTAAGCATCAACCAACAATTTCCTGATAGCTCAGCGATATTTTCCCCTTATTAAACCAACTATCATGTTGATTCTTGGTTTGTACAAATTTAGGCCTTTTTCTGGATATATGCCTGCTAACATTCACATAGAATTTCTTCAATCAGGAAATTTGCATACTATTTCAATTTTCAATGCTATGGCACGGGGTTGCCTATTGTGGATGTATATCTTGATGTTTGAACATGTAATATTTTAGTAAATATGATAACTTACCATGTATCTTTTCTAACCTACCGCCCTTGACAAATACTGTTGTCATTGGCATCTCTCTTTTAAATTGTAAATGACACGTGCTTTCCTCAAATTTTTCAGGGTCAGTGCCGATTGTGAATTCTACGACTTTGAAGGTGTTGAATCTCTCTTCCAATGTTCTATCAGGATCATTACCAGCCACCATGGGCAAATGTACATCAGTTGATCTGAGCGGGAACCTGTTTGAAGGGGAATTAGCTATATTGCGTTCCTGGGATGGGATTGTTGAGGTCATTGACTTGAGCTCAAACAAACTGGTGGGAAGCTACCCAAATGATGCCTCCCAGTTTCAGAACTTAGTGTCCCTGAAATTACGGAACAATTCATTGTCAGGATCTCTCCCTTCGGTGCTGGGCACCTATCAGAAGTTATCTGTACTTGACCTGAGTCAGAACACACTTGAGGGATCTGTGTTGCCTACTTTCTTCATGTCACCAACTTTGACTGTGTTAAATCTTTCTGGAAATAAATTTTCTGGAACTATTCCATTTCAGAGTACCCATTCAACAGAATCAATACTTCTTTCATCTCAACCGGCTCTCAGGATTGTTGATCTGTCCAGCAATTCTTTGACTGGACCATTGCCACCAGATATCTCTAACCTGCAAAAACTTGAGTTCCTTATTCTTATGATGAATGAATTATCTGGGAGATTCCCAGTGAGATAAGCAAGCTTCAAGCACTGGAGTATCTTGACTTATCACACAACCACCTCACAGGCAGAATTCCAGATATGCCTCAAAATGGCTTGAAGGTGTTCAACGTATCTTACAATAATCTACAAGGAACTGTTCCTAAAAGTGTTGAGAAGTTTCCTTATTCTTGCTTCCGACCTGGAAATGACATGTTAGTTTTCCCAGATGGCCTTCCTTCTTCTGGAAATGATGATTACACCGGAGTTGGTCAGAACCAAACATCTCATGGACATAAGGCTGGTGTCCGAGTTGCCCTTATTATTGGCTGCATTGGAGCTGTCTTGCTAGTTATTTTCATAGCCCTAGCATTCTATGTAGTCAGATCTCAAGAGCTTTGTGGAAGAAATGGATTTAGAAGTCAGATTACTATCAGGGATCTGAAGGGGAGAATAAGCCGTCCAAATCTGTTCAAGTCCCCCAAAGATAATGTTATACCAAGTAAAACAAGTTTCTCAAATGATCATCTCTTAACGGCCGCAGCTAGATCGATGTCTGCCCAGAAAGAGTTGTTGGCTGAAGCCTCTGTTGAATATGGCTACACTGATCCAAAGGATGCTGCTGCGTCCACAAGTTTAGGTGTCACTGAGACTTCTTCTGCAATCCAGGCTCAGGAGTCTTCTCCACAGTCTGCATTGCCAACATCACCACATTTTACTGACTCTAGATTCCTTGAGGAACCTGTAGCTTTTGAAGTATACTCTCCAGACAGGCTGGTTGGAGAATTGATTTTCATGGAAAGCACTTTGGTTTTCACAACAGAGGATCTGTCGCGTGCACCAGCAGAAGTTCTTGGAAGGAGTAGCCATGGTACAACGTATAAAGCTGTTCTACAAAGTGGGCATGTCCTGACAGTGAAATGGCTGCGTGTTGGTCTTGTGAAGCATAAAAAGGAATTCACAAAGGAGATAAAGAGGATTGGCACTATCAGGCATCCAAATATAGTTTCATGGAGAGCCTTCTATTGGGGTCCTAAGGAGCAAGAGAGATTGATTATTTCTGACTATGTCAATGGTGATAGCTTGGCACTTTACCTTTATGGTAAGCATCTCAGAGCTCATGGTCATCTTCATTTTAATCATCTTATTCTTTTGGCTTGTTGCATTCCATCTTTTGATGAAAAAAAAATGTTTTCTGCTATTACTATCATACTGTGTATGAATCTAATAAGTTGCATCTAATTATTTAGAGGTTTCTCACTAGACTTAAGATTTACTCCAAGTCACTGATTGTAAAATCTTTGCTGACTGATGCAGAGTCGACTCCAAGAAGATACTCCCGCCTGTTAGTTTCTCAGCGTCTCAGAATCGCCATTGACCTAGCTCGCTGCCTGCAGTTCCTACACCATGAGAAGGGCTTGCCTCACGGCAACTTGAAGCCAACTAATATTTTCTTGACTGGTCCTGATCTCTCTCCAAAGCTGGTGGACTATGGGCTGCATAGGTTCATGACTCCATGTGGCACCGCCGAGCAAATACTGAATCTAGGAGCACTAGGGTACCGAGCCCCAGAACTGGCGAACACAGCCAAGCCTGCACCTACGTTCAAGTCCGACGTGTATGCATTCGGGGTGATTGTCATGGAGATGTTGACGCGGAAGAGTGCTGGAGACATCATCTCAGGCCAGTCCGGCGCGGTCGATCTAACTGACTGGGTTCAGATGTGCAACAGGGAAGGGCGGGGAACCGACTGCTTTGACCGAGACATCACCGGCTTGGAAGAGTCCCCAAGGATAATGGACGAGCTGCTGGCGATCTCTCTTAGGTGTATCCTTCCTGTAAATGAGAGGCCTAACATGAAGACAGTCTGCGATGACCTGTGTTCCATAACAGCGTGAGTTTGGTTTCCCTTTCCCAGTGTACATGTAACCCGATCGATTTTCCGTCCGTCGGTCCCGATTTTTTCTGTGGGTTTTCCAGAGCCTTGTAGCCAGGGTTTGTTTGATTGGTAACTGCTAGTGTAAAGAGGATTCGATCCACCCATTGATTGATTGATATCAACCATTGCCGTCTTTCTTCATGAGTTGGAACACCGGTGTCTTTCTGTTCACTGGTGAACATATTCCCAGTGAATTGTGCCCGCGTACTCTTGTACTTGTCCCTCCCTGTTGCCTGATACTGTAGCTGCAACACCAAGCATGCTATCCTGCACCCGATCTGCTGCCCGTGCGAAATTGGCCTCACATGCGGTTCTGAAGCCGCTGCAGCATGTGTTGGGGGAGCAGCTGCAGCATGTGTTGGGTATCCAGTGCCCCCAGTAGCAACCAACCATCCTGGCACAAGGATTTATTGATCGAAACACAGGATGGGTCGTTACTGAAACCGGTCCATGCTGCTGCCGCCGCTGCCGCCTTCAAGTTTCGCTGTGGAAATAGGAGATTGGCAGGGGGCACCACACCACAGCACACCATGTTCTCCCGGTCAGAAATTCTCCCATTCCACCTCTGAGAATCCGGTCATCTTCATCTCGGCCGTGGACCGGCAGCTACCCGATTCTGGATGGACGGTCTCGATGTCGCCATTTGGCATCGTACCGCCTCTGACAGCGCACTGAGACTGGCCAGGTGGGCCCCGCGGTGTTGCCATGGTGAGAGTCCTTTCCTTGGTTGCAGCCTTGCCCTTGCAGGAGCAGGAGACACACATGGTTCTTGGACTCGTGGGCCGCAATGATTCTGGTTAGTGAAAGACACTGTGCTGTGGGGGTCTATGTATGTATGGTCCTTGGCTGCAACGGAACAGTCATCGTATTGGCACTCTTGTCAGCAAATCATCAATTCGCAAATGCACTTGTCCTTGTCCATGATTACAGCTGATTCTGAGCATCTTTTGAATCTGCCGGATCAATGCGATGTGCAGCCTTTTGGACGCCTTCCAAGGGCAGCGACTCAAGTTGTGGTAGTATATTTTTCTTAGGAGCCAAGCAAGCTGATCATGATTCTAGTTATCCAAATCCAGACATTTAGTTGTAATGGCGCTCGTGTGGTATATGGCCATAAATGCCAAGGTTCAGGTCCCACTGAATAACTACATGGCTTTGGTCGGTAAAGCCTGTAGATGACGATGGAAACAGCTGCATGCACTTCTGAATGAATTTGGCTGCAACTGAAAGCCTTAATGACACTGAGAACACCTGCTCGCACATACGGAAAACAATGTTAAAGACAGTCGCAAGAACTAAGTAGCATGGCCATGCATGCTACTGCTGCATGATGGCAATTTGCTGCTCCGCACGCCGCTGTGTTGGCAGAGCTCACCAACGCTCAGAACGGTCCTGAGATCTTCCAGCGAAAGCGAAAGGGATTAAGCAAACACTGTACCATCGGTCAGGGTTCATACAGTCACCAACGAACAGACTACTGATGCTGAACTGCAAACCACACACATAGTATGGGTAGTACATTAGAGGTAGAAGAATGATAGCTTTCAATTCTGAAGCCACGAGAGCAGGAAGCTGCGAGAAAGAATGATTAATGAAGGCCCATCTGAGTCGGAGGAGCAACGCGGGCCTTTTCGAGGTACTAACTTATTTGCAGGAAAACAAAACAGCCATTCATGGCAACCTATAACACAATAAACATTTTTAAGTAATCTAGTGTTTGCTGTGGAATTGGCTTGTAGTCGAATGGTAGGATGGTCCAAGTGGGACGCTTACCTACCAGGGGTTCAAATCCCAGTCGTGCTCACACCTTTTATTGGGATTTTCCTAGGATTTACCTGGCGTTGTGCGTTAAGTGGTAAGTGGCGTAGTGTTTTCCTTTTTTTTTTTGAAGGCCCATTTTAAACCGAAGCCACCGTCGCCAGCATGTGAAGCTTCTTCTGGGCTTCATTTTGAAAAGCATGACCTGCAGGTGTTTTCTATAGTTAACTTGCTAAATCAATAAATGTAACGAGTTAACAAAATGAGTAGAAACCTTAATTTATTTCCCTCTCCAATAGTTTTATCTTCTTAAACGATTTTGCATTGGAAATCCTGAACTACTTGTAACGAACCAAACTTTTTTAAAATAGTTTCTCTCTTATTATTTTCTTTTTTTGAAGGAAAACAGGAGGGGAGTCCCCTACTGTGCATTTATTAAAAATAGAATTTTTATTATTATATCACCTGGAATCCTTTATCTTCTCTAACTTATGGCTCCAATTCACTTCGATTGTATAAAACTTAGGAGCTAGAAAATATTTAGTAACCTTTTATTTCGTTTATTTTTTAAAGAGCTCTTTTGCAATCCGATGGAGAAGATATTTTTCCTTTTCCTAAAAATAAAATACAGAGTTATTTCTACAAAACTCCTGGAGATGCTTAAGTAATAGCAAAATTCAATATAATAAGGTAAAAAAAACATAATTTGACTTCGAAACCAAAGTAAAAACACAGGAGTCGCAAAGTATACATCAATAAAGACCTAGGCCACGTTTAGTTGGCTGAAAATTTGCCAAAAATTGCAAATTTTAGACTCTCTCTCCATCACATCACATTAAATACACAAAAGACATATGTTCTGGGCGAAGAAGTAAATGTAGGTAAAAAAAATAACTAATTACACAGTTTTGTTGTAGATCACGAGATCTAATCTTTTTGAGTATAGTTAGTCCATAATTAGAAACAATGTTTACCACAAACAAACGAAACGTCTTATGGTATGCTACTGAAAGAGCGAGAAGAAAAGTCACTTTGCTAAAATTTAGCCCATCTAAACAAGGCCCTAGTAAAATGAGTGAATATGAAAGCGCAACACCCACACGGGCATCTCTCAAGTATATTTGCAGCAGACCAAGGGTATGTCGCCGAACATGTTACTGTCATCCAGCCACTGGTCATCCACATTGTCATCCACATCGGCTTCTGGCTCCTCCTGTATGTCGTTCTGGTACGGCGCGTACGCCATGAGGCACCAGTTGTTCATGTCGACCGTGACGGTCCATTGCATCGTAGCAAGAAAGTCCTCTCGCACCACAAAGTGAAGGACACCAGCCTCCTGCATATCGACGATCGGAAAGCATGGCACAGAGCGTGGCAGCGGTGACCGTCGGTACTTCCAGTGCGTCCAAAGGTCGTTAATGCAGAGCGTGTGCTCCTTCACCCACTCCGACTCCGGCGTGCTCAGCGTCCACGTGGTGACGGTGCAGGTGGCGGGATAGGTGGAGGAGGTCCGGAAGCTGCCGTCGTCGACGTCCACGAACCAAAGGCGTCCATGGCTCACAGCCGCGGTCCTGAGCTCTTCTGGCGCACCACGGCTGTCAACCAAGTCGATTTCAATCCCGGGAAACCTCACGAAGCGAAGCTCCGGGTCGTCGGCTGCGACGTCGCAGAACAGGATCCCCTGGTGGTAGTCCGCCCAGCACATGAGCCCTCCGAACGCGAACACGGCGTCTGCTTCCCACAAGAGCGGGTCGAGCTCGAGCCCGGGGCCGGTGGGCATGTCGAGCCGCTTGAGGTCCCACCGCTTGGTGGCCGAGGAGTACCTGAAGAGCTCCGCCACTTCGACTTGGACCGTGCCGCCGGCGCCGTGCTGTAGGTGTCGCCATAGATCCGCCACGAAGAAATCATCCTCTGATGCGCCGCAGCGGGCGATGCCCGTGTGATTGTCGCACACCCAGTCGCCGAGGGAGGGGAGGCACTCAAGCCACGGCCGCTCGGGGTCGACCTTGCAGACGAAGAAGTTGTCCGGGAACATTGCTGATGAGAAGGTTCGCGAAAAAAAGGGAGCGCCGTCGGCGTTATTGACAGACATTTTGATGAGGAGAAGGTCGCCGTCGGCGGCAACCACCATGGGATCCTCAGCGCAGTCGTCGGTGTCCGTGTCGAGGTGAAGGTAGGAGGCCGCCGGTGGGGCCGCCAAGCGGAGAGCGACGCGTACTTCTCGCCCATTGATTGTCTCGGAGATGGCTGTCGTAGGGGAGGGGGGCACGTCTCCCATTATCACGCATGGATCGAACGACGCCCAGCCGACGACGCCGGCGGCCGGTGGAACGGGGACGCCCATGACCCTGGATCGATGATTAGATAGGAGAAGGTACGCAAGAAGCCGCCTACAAGGTTGGTTTTATTGGGGGAGCAGGGTCCGACTTGTATTCGTCTTACAACAGGTCTGCCCAATTCATCTCGGTACAGAATTTAATCTCTGTTCGTGCCCTTTACTCGCCACGATAATGCCTCTGGTTGTTCAATTAAGGATCAGGAGCTCGGTCGACCTCTGGCATCAGTGGCTTGGGCACCCTGGACGGACATGCTTGCCATGCTCGTCATGCACCTTTGATTCCAGCTGCCATAAATCAGCCCCACATGCTTGCCATGCACATACAGGCTCATTGTTCCTATGAAGATCAGGCTTCTCAATGTACACTTTGTAAGCTTTGAACAATGTTTTTTTTAAAAAAAGTAAGCTTGAACAATGTATCTATCCTCTCAGCACATTGCTGCTGAATGAAATGCTCCATGTCAAAAAAAAAAAAAAAAGTCCCCACCGTGCTCGTCAATCTGCCTGCATAGGATACGAAGCATACGTCACAAATCTGTATATTTTTCATTCATTTACATTCAGGGCCAAAGCATCACTTGATGACTGTCACGTTCAAAAACAAGAAAAAAAAATTACATATCTCTTGCTGTTTATATTGCAAGAAATTTTAATCGAATCATAATACAACGCTACTACAGCCCTTACGCATCCATCATCAGCCTTTTCTTTCTACTCTCCGGTGAAATGCTAAACTCTGCCCCCGAGAGATTATATTTGGATCCTTGGCGCACATCTCCAGGCACCAGGGTTTCCGACGAGTTCAACTATTTCGCCTTGTGTACTCATTGTCACTGGATCTTCAACTATTTGCTGGAATGGAGGAAGAGAATACATCAGGGGTAAGTATCAAAAGCGTTACCCCAAAAAAGTCTTGTTTTCATCTTCATCTGTATCCAGCTCAAGCCCTTCCGCCGCTAGAAGTCTACTGATCTCATTATCCTTCTCCTCCTCTGCCTTCTTCCGCATAATATCCCTCTTCCGTAACACAAGGGTATGTCTCTTCAGAGTTGTGCTGTAGAATTCCATAGATGCCTTCTTTTCTTTGGCAAATAGCTTCCTTTCTTCCTCAGGATCAACCTGGATCCAGTATTGTCAAAGTCAGATTCAGCGAAAATACAGAGCATGAGGACATAACTGATATAGCAAGATGTTGGACGCCTTTGCAGATCAGTGTAATGCTCTTTTGTTTCTGAAAGGAAAGTGTCTGGATCTCTGCCTTTCATTAGAGAAAGTAGAAGCGGAAGAGTGTAATGCTTTGGCTCACCTTTGAGCGTGAGAGACGCCGTGCCCGTAGTGTCATTTCGCGTTGCTGCTGCTCAGCCCAAGCAGCCACAGCCATGTCACCTCGTTGGTCAAAAGCTTTCCGCTTCTTCATTACCCACTCCATCCACGCTTGAGAAGCCTAGTTCCAAGAAAAGAAGGTTTTCAGAACAGCAACAATAATGCTTTTAAGCAGACATTGCTCTGGAAGTCACCACTATAATCTCAACTAAAATTAGCATAACACACTAACAATTTAAATGTTGCTTCACATTCTAGTAGTTGCAGTTGCAGATAATAAGGTCGAGTGCTCAACTATTTCAAGACATGAATCGTTGGATCCATTGCTATCACCAGTTCTTAGTTGCTGATATATACCATCACTCCTAGTCCAGTTTTGCAGCATGATAAAGAAAGCAAGACACACTACTGCTTTGTAAGTTCAAAAAAAAAAAAAAAGTTTAGTAGCTCACAAGGATGGAATGGTGCTTCCCTTTCCTTGGTTTCAGAATTATAAAACTAAATCGATTGGAAAACTAATATTGCGACTAAAATGGGCAATCCCCAAGTAAAAAAGGTGGCAACAGACAACAGTAATTAACAAACAAATACAAAGATGAGTGGAGCAGCAGCCTGCACATAATGAAATGATAACCTAAGTGGCCAAGAAAATTCACACCTTCATCGGATTCACATGATGCTCTCTATCATATGCCCTTCTCCTTTCACCATCAATCAACAACTCATACGCTGCTTGGATCTTGATGAAACGGGCTTCAGCAGTTTCCCCTTCCTCAAGGGTCCCCTTACCATCATAAACTGCGAGATAACACATAATGAGATGGAATAAAAGGAGAATGACAGCTGCACATGTATTACTATGGCACCGATTTCTTCCTTGATTCATTTTTATCTATCAGTAAACTACAGGTACCCACAGGCTTTACTTGCTCGATTCATTTTGGTCAGTTCTGACTTTAGTTATTAGTGCATGTTGGCTTCCCAGCCACCTGCAGCAGGTAATCCTCCTGCTGCCTGCTCCTCCCTCTCCCTCTGACTCGAGGTAGAAGATGAGCGATGAGCTATCTGCACACACACACACACACTGCTCACGGTTTCAGCTTGGGCTGAAACCTAAGACTGATGGTTTGTGGCAAATGAACTGCCTTTTCTCTATTGCATATGGTACATATATATAGACAAGCAAGGTCGGTTTGTAAACCAACATGCTGCCCCTAACAGCTGTGTAACAGCTTGCTGCTCCAGCTGTGTAACAGCTCTACAAGCAACAACTAAACTTGCCTACTTCTACCTGCTGTTAACAGCTAGTAGTCAATTCTAAATTGACTACTACTACTATACCAGGAAGTCGGCAGCAGATTATACAACATTCTTCCCTAATCCTGCTGCTACTTCCTAAGCCTCTACCATGCCGATCATCTCCTTAGCTCCTGGAACCGAAGGTGTCCGAGCGACTTGGTGAGAATGTCGGCGAGCTGCCGCTGGTGTCGGCGAACTTCGATGACGATCTGTCCTCCATCGGCGCCAATCA
This sequence comes from Hyparrhenia diplandra, assembly GCA_015847255.1. Lineage (NCBI taxonomy): Eukaryota > Viridiplantae > Streptophyta > Magnoliopsida > Poales > Poaceae > Hyparrhenia > Hyparrhenia diplandra. Next base: position 29,345 of record JADLZK010009479.1, read on the forward strand.
CGAAGGAAATGGAACTTCCGCGTCGATGTGTTTACTCCCCGTCGTGGAGGGCGGGGTTCTTTGCGTGCCGCGATCGCGCCGGTGGTTATCCACCCGAGCCCGGCGGGCGAACCTCAACGCCGGTGAGCTCACCCAACAGCCGGCGCAGCGGGCCACACGCGCCGCGGTAGCGCACCCACGCACTCGCCACCGCCGCCGAGACAAGGCCACCATCTTGCCGGCGGCGCTTAAGCGATCGGTGCTCGCCGAGGAAGACGAGCACGAGGTGCTCGCCGCCCATCCATATCGCTTCGCCATGTCCGGCGCCGTCGAACGCCGTGAGCCTCGGCTCACCATCTTGCCTTGGGGCGGCGCCGCACGCCGTTTGATCAATCGCGCTTTGGGGGAAGACGATCCCCAACTCTACCGTTTTCGGGCGAAGAAGTCGCTGAATGTCATCGATCTCTCCTCCCTCCGGATCCTGAACCGGCTGAGCGATGTCCGGTCGGCGTGTGTGTGAGTTTCCGGTGAGCGTCGCGTCCACCTTCGCCGCCGTGCTCTCCTTTGAGAGCTTGATGCGCTCCTCCATCGGGCGTCGCCACCGCCTTGCCCGCCCGCCATGCACGCCCGCTCGGCGCAGCTTTTGTGTGCGTAAAGCCCGCTGCCCAAGCGATGGCGTCCTCACCCCGCTTCACCTCGATGCAGGAGTAGTAGGACGGCATTAGGTCGCTCATCCCGAACTCCGGGCGGCCATTTCCTCCTTAAAGCGGCGATGTCCTGCGTAGCGTGCGGTGACGATGAGGTCGCCCACGTACACCCGACGATGAGATGCTCCTTCCCCGTGGGAACTCGGGGCATGCTCGTGGCACAATCGCGTGAACCCAAGTTGGTCATGGTGGCGTCAAGCTTGGCATTCCACGCCGCGGAGCTTTGGCGTAGCCCGCAGAGCGCCTGCGCGGCCGTAGCACCTTGTGCTCGCCTCCCTTGACGACGAAGCCCGCCGCCAGATCGGTGTCTCCACCAAGTCGCGTTGAGGAAGGCAGACTTGACATCGAGGTGATGGACTTGCCGTCTTTTTCAGCGCGAGGAAAGCCGACCGACTCCATACGTGCCACCAGAAGTCGAGCAACGAAGCGGCGTGCCACGAGCCGCGCCTTTGTGCTTTTCACGCTTGACCTGAAGACCCGCTGAGTCCGACAAGAACCCGCCGGCCGGATCGACCAACTCCCAGTCTTATTGGCCTCGATCGCTGCATCTCCTCACGCTTCCGCCACGCCGCCGTCGCGACGGCGGAAACGCGGGCGGCTCCTCTCGCACTCATCGAAGCGAGTGGGATCGTACCGAGTACCCGCCCGCCCGCGATCGGGCACCGCCGCATCTCCCACGACGTTGTCCATCGGCGAATCGCACCTCCTCCCCTTCGTGGAATGCGTCCACGAATGACGTTGGAGGGTGGGGACTCGATCGTTGTTGCCCGCGCGGTGTCCCCCGTTGTGGCGAAACAGGGGGACCGCTCCGCCATTGTCCCCCGGCGAACCGGGGAACCCGCCCGGCTGGACTCGATGGCTCCACCACCTCTCGCCGTCGCAGCTCCTCGCTCGAGCTTCTCGCCACCGGGCGCTTCCACGCCCTCGCCGTGATCATGGATCACCAAACGCTCCACGACAAACGAGTCGCGAGCTCGCCGCCTTGCTCTTCCTTCCGCCCCGCCCCGGCTCCACGACGCCGCCTCGTCGAAGATGGCGTCTCGGGACATTGCCACCTTGCCGCCCGGCCGGATCATAGAGGCGTCGCCTTGGACCCGTCCTCGTAGCCTAGGAACACCATGCGGGTGCTCCCTCCTCCAACTTGCCGAGGCCGGCTTGGTGGCCTTCACGTGGCCGATGCAAGGTGCGCAGTACGAGACATTAGGCTTGCGCCCGTGCCACGCCGACACATCCCCTTCTAGCCTTGGTCGGCGACGGCTGAGGATGAACACCGCCCGTGTTCACCGCCTCTATTCCACCCAGGCATCGCCTTCATCATGGAGCGTCCCCATGGGTTTCGCCGCTTCCACCATAGTATTCCGCTGATGGAATGGCGTGCAAGTAGCTAGCGAATTCCACCGCCGTGAACTCGCCGCCGGCGGCCCCCCCCAGCACCCGCAGCCTTCTTTCGAGTCCGGCGTCGCGCCTTGAACACGTCGCCATCTTGCCGTGAGAAGCCGCGGCCATGTAGCGGCCGTGATCGCCAGCGAGCAGAGGAAGTACCTCCTTCCGCTGCGGCGTCGCCCGGCGTGATTGCCCGCGCAAAGGTCCCCATGGACCCGCCGAGCTTGTCCGCCGCTGCCGATACCGGGCCGCCTTGGGAAACGGAGCCTCTGCTTCCCCCGACGGTAACATAGCTCGCCGACGCGCGTGAATCCAGGTCGTTCCAACCGCCTCGGCTCAATGGCCGAACCTCCGTGCCCGAGTGCACGCCGCCCGAGCACACCGGCTGTTCCACCTTCAACTAAGATACAACCGATTACGGGGCGCTTTACCTTAATAAGTAGCCGCCGTCCCCGATCCACGGGCCGCGGCGGCGGGACTTGATGTGAACGTCGGAGCCGGCGCTCGTCCAACGCCAAGCCGATGATGCCGAGCGCACTGGGATGTAGTACACATGTTGCTCCGTTTCCTTTTTGAGACGATGGTGCCACGCCGCGCACGAACGCGGCCGTCGCCGAACTTGACCGTCCGGTCTTGTGTTCGTCGGCGGAGAAGACGGCCTTGTTACCCGTCATGTGGTTGCCGGCCCGGTGTCGGGTACCACCTCTCGCTTTCGAGCTTCGTCGCCCGCCGCGCCCAACAACACCTTTGGCTCGTCAAGTGTCGTGACGCCGCGGCGCAGCGATCCTACGCTCCGCCTCCGCCTCTTCCCGCCATTCAAGACGCCTTTCGCCATCATTAGCGTGGCGGGTCGCCGCCGCTCTCCCTGCGTGAGCGGTGGGCCTCCTCCACCTTCTTCTCCTTCTTCCTTCTTCACGGGCACTCCTTTGCCCGGTGGCCAGGACGCGCCGGCACCCGTTGGGTCCCCGATCCTTCTTCTTTCCCAAAAGGCGGCTTGCACGGCTTCCTTGATCCAGCTCAAGCGGCTGGGAAGATCTCTCCCCGCCTCTGCTGTTCCTCCTCCTCGGTGAGCAACGGCTTTCCGTTGTCGCCCTTCTCCTCGAACCGGTCCGGGTCCGCCCCTCCGCCGGGCGGAGGCGAACAACATCCTCGAGTGAGACCGTGTCCGTCCGTAGTTGCCTCGATGGTCATGGCCATCGCGGAGTGGTGGGCATAACACATAGCAAGATCGAACGGCGCCCCGTCCCCTCCACCTTCTTCCGAAAGGGAAGCCATCCGTCCAGAAGTCCTCCACGCTCGTGGCGAAAATGTAATGCTTGGCGGCGCGTCGTTGAAGTCCTTTCCGGATCTTGGATCGCGGAGCCACAGCGCGTGTGTCGTGACTCAAAGATCTTCCACGCCTCTTCATTACCGACGCTTCCACCACTGCAATTTCATTCGGAACTCCGAAGGTAAAACGAGCATCCATGGCGGACACCTTTCGTCCTCCCCGCCGAACGCCCACGGCCATCACCTAAAAATTAGATGGCGCGCCTTGACAATTTCCACCGCATGAGCACCGCCCACTCGCCCGTAGTTGGTGCGGGTGAGCCGCGTGCTGCAAGACATCTCCCCACCGTCCTCACCACGACCTCCGATATAGACTCTCGCGCTAGTCCAGTTTTGCGCCATCAGAAAGCGCCCTCGACCTTTGACTTCAAAAAAAAGTTTAGTAGGCTCGGGTCTCGCCCGCCCGCCACTTCTCCCGGTTATAGGAACAGCGGTATCGGCTCGATACCACTTGTTGGCTTCCCGCCCACTAAAATGGGTAATCCTCTGGTAAAAAAGCTCCTCCCTCTCCCTCAGTAATTTCGAGGTAGAAGATGAGCGATGAGCTATCTGACACACACACATGAAATGCGCTCAAGTGGCCAAGAAGGGGCTCAAAACCTAATCGGATTCATGATGGTTTGTGGCAAATGAACGCCTTTTCTCTATTGCATATGGTACATATATATAGACAAGCAAAGGTCGGTTTTGTAAACCAACATGCTCCCCCTAACAGCTGTGTAACAGCGAGATGCTCCAACTGTGTAACAGCTCTACAAGCAACAACTAAACTTTGCCTACTTCTACCTGCTGTTAACAGCTAGTAGTCAATTCTAAATTGACTACTACTACTATACCAGGAAGTCGGCAGCAGATTATACAACAGTGCATACACCCTAGGCACGAAGACTTGAGATGATAAATAAATATAATTACCTAAATTCATAATTATGAATTGAGGAATCTGCAAATTAATTCATCATAAAGTCTAGAACTCTAATACCCTAGCAGTACAGCTCCAGATACAGAAACATCAACTGTAACAACACATTTCTATAAAAGGAGGTAGTTTGATGTTGCGTTAAACATGTTACTGGACACAACTTCTCAGTTAAAAAATTGATATTGATTTGAGGACTTGCCCTTCTAAATGCATTTGATGTTTATCACTGAATCCACGGGAGGATGAGTAACATGAAAATGAGGGTCAAATAGTCACCACCACACACTAGTTTGTACCATTGACACTGATGCATTGTTTTCAAATTGTGTTGTGGGCTTGCAGCAAATAAAAACTCAGTGATAAGAAAAACATAAAGCAACTCAAAGTTATTAATCATGTTTACAGGAGCATCAAATTGACACTAATGAAATAATGAATACTAGAAAAACTCAGAAAGGTGAATGGACCAACCATCAGGGTGATAGAACTTAGCCAATCTCCTGTAGGCAGTCTTTATGGTCTCCTCGTCTGCATCCCTACCAAGCTCTTTGAAGCGCATGAGACACAAAGAACACACATTAGCTCCACCTTCAATTCCAGGTCCGGAACACACAGGACATCTGAAACAATTTATAACTGAATTGTTTTTTTCAGACGATAAAAGCATGGCGACAGGAAATGATCAAAATCAGGCGAAGCCACAACAGATTAAAGACTTTGATACATAGTAAACTGATCCATCATACAAGTAAGGTGATCATCAGGATTGACACGAAAAAACCAGATGCTTCCGAACACCGTAGTCCGCTCTCGCACAAACTAGAGAGCACACAGGATCGTACCAAGCGTCTCGTACGGCGACTTCTCCGAGTCCCAACTCGCCGCGCGCGTGGACGCTCTCCTCCGAACCCCGCCGGCCGCCCTCGCGACCTCATCGAGCACGAACGCGGGCGGAACCGAATTCGACGGTACCCGGAAGCTACCGCCGAGCGCCGGTGCGAACCCCAGCCACCCGGCGCCTCGTCTGACGGCGGCGGACGAGTAGTAGATATGGAGGAGGGAGGAGATGGCTCGAAGGCTGCTCATCGCCGGCAACGCTGGGAGGCTTTAGGGTTAGCGCGTGGTGGAGCCGTGGAGGAAGGGGCGGAGCCGCGGAGGCGAAGCTGGAGGTCCGCTGGTTTGTGGTGGAATGGAGGGAACGCCTCCTGATGGTGACACGTCGTTCACACGTGGACCGCTTCTCTTCTCAAATAAGGCCAGGCGTTACTGAATCCACCTCTTTTCTGCTCAAGTGCTGGTTGCTTTCTTGCTGAATGTAAAAGAATTCCTTTTCAGTTGTACTCATAGGAAGGGATATCAGCGTTCCAAGTATTTTACTCTCCTTTCTGAACGGTTATATTTACAAATTTACAGGGCTGCACACATGTACATGAACTGTATGGCAGCAAATCAACCCTACATTACAATTCTTCTCTCTGCATTTTTGCAGTCAAGATGACTCACAGGTCAGGGTGAGGTTAGTTTCTGAATTGCTACTGTACATTAACCAGAACCAGAACCAGAACCTCAGATCAGGTACATATCTAAACTGAAGCTCTTGCAGTGTTCTAACAGTTGAGGACTTGTAAAAAGAGGTCATTTCTTTTTGGTGCCAGCATACATGGCACTTTCCCACTGCGCGACATCTTCAACCCGCGAGGGCGGTGGTGGTAGGACCTCACGCTCTACCAGGTCCCAGCCGTCGAATATGCTATCTGGCACACCATCATGCTTCACCAGCTTACCGGTGTACAAGAAGCTCTCGTTTGAGTTCAGGAGGAGGTTGTCCAGAGTGCTAGGCTGACAAGAACAGAGATTCTATCAAAAACGGAAATTGAGGTTTACATGCAATGTAAGAGCGAAATAGGAATTTACCATGATGGCTGTGTGCATGCTGTCCATAAAACTGCTTTCGATGATATGGCCGAACTTGCCTTCCAAATTGATCTATTTAGCAGCTGCTCTTGCTTTTTGACCTGAAAGCAGCAGACAGAATCAGTTTTTAAAAATCGACACACAAGAATATTTGATCACAGACATGCATGTTAGGTACCTTGAGGCAATGTTCGATTCCAAAGCAGTTCTTAGGGCCTTTGATGACGATAACATATGGAGCAACTGAGCAAACGCCTCAAAAGTAGAAAGATTGGATGGCACATCCAAGCCCAGTGAGTTATAATAGTAGGTAGTAATGGCTGTAACACTTGTCTTTAATAGTGATATTCCTCTCTGCAAATATTGATGCCTCTCCATGGAGTGGGAAGATGAACCAGAAAAGCTAAAGCTATTGCTTCTCTTGGAATCAAAAGACGGTTTCTTGACAGAATCCACAGAGTCAACTCCAAAGTTACTTGAACCACTTTCTGTCAGTGAAGCTTCTTCACCACCTGTGCAAACATTTTTCCTAGGTATAAAAAGAGGGTAAACCTTGCTGAAAAAAAAAAAATAGAGTCACGTCAGTCTGGCTTATATATGTCCATCTTCATACAATAGAGAGCTCTTGTTTTTTTCATATACAGTACCTCTGGGACTGTCGCGTGCTCCAGTAAGAACTCCGCTGCCATATATTTGAGCATGAACCCTAACACATTTAAAATAAGTTAGCCAATGAATCAACCAGGCAGATAATTTAAAGTTCATGCTGCTACTCATGCACATCACAAATCCAAACGAGTATAACATGCAGAATACACGTGCACATCATTTGTGTATAAAGCATGTGAATGTGCCAGACAGATCCCAAAAAACGAAGTGCTTAATGAGTCGAAAAATTCCCTTGATCAATCAAAATAACTAAATCCCAAGACAGACTATTATAATTCCAGGACTAACCAATCAAAGCTGATAATGTGGCACTGCATTCATACACCTTAGTACTCCAATGCATGATTCGAACAGTAAATTTTTATCTTACCTTAAATCCTGATACATGAAGAGAAGGCGCAGATAGGATACGGACTGCAATATTGATGAAATGTAGCATGTACCTGTAACAAGAAAAAACTTAAGTTTCACCAATTCAGAACCAAATTGATAAAGTATCATTGCAATCTGTGCTAGAGAACCATTTACATAACCAAGAACATAATATATAAACATATAAACTTCCCATGTAGTTGTAGATAAACTAGGAATGCTACGGTTTCCATATAACATTTTCTATATGTCTAGACAGCGATTATTAATGTTCAGAAGCAAGCAACTCTATGAAATATTTTATAAATAATTTGACAGTGTGCGTTAGATTGATGTTCAGAAGATAGATAAGTCATAGACCATAAAGAAATGTTAAAAACAATGTAATTAAGACTAGAGTTCCAATTAAGCAAATAACTGAATGAGGGAATGTAACCATTAGAACAATAATTTGTAATAGTTAGAGGAAAGTATAACCCCAAAGATGCCGACAGTTCTTCTGATGGAATAGAATGTGGATCGAGACCACGAGGAAGACGAGCCCCGCATATCGAATCATACGGACCACTGTAGTCGTCTTTCTTTTCTCCCTCTTTAATAACCTATACATATTAAGAAGTGTAGATACAGATCCTTAAGTAAGCATGAATGAACATTTGATGATACTATTTTAGGCACTCCCACTGTTTGTATGTAGTAGGTGTATTAGGATTTGAGAAAGTAGTTAGAGGGAAACTTTGATCACTATTCTTCAGTTGCTACAAAATCAATGTCATACTAAAAGTGTGAATACAAATCTATTCATTATAAGCCCACATTTTTTTTGTGAACACGCAGGCTGCATATCATTTCATTAAAAGAAGAAGAAAAGGGGTGTTCGTTTATATGCCCTAAGGCCTAACTGCCTCACAGTTACAACTCACAAAAACAGGAAAAATGAAAGAAAAATAATCCCAAGGAAAAAAGGAACTCTCAGGAAAAAAAGAGCATATGAAGATGATTCGCCCGTGCTGTACACCACAAAGAACCATTATTAAACACAGACTGCAGCACTTTTATAGGGATTTGGAGAGGCACCATTAAACGCACAATCAGCAAAGAGTTAAGATCTTCATTAAGCGTCCCTATGATTTGACTAATTATTGGTCAAAATTTATGAAGTTTGACCTTTTAAAATCCTGTTATGCCTGCTAAAAAAACGAAAGGTGGAGTGATATAACACAATTAACTTGGTGATTTTAACATGGAAAAATGTTGAGCAAACTATCCTAAACAACATTCTCCAAGTATGATCAAAATCAAATCTTTGACAGGTGAGGTTGTCAACCAAGGATCATCACAAGAGTATATATGCATGTAGGAACTTACTCGTCGCATTGGAAACAATCTGCAAAGTTGTTTTTACAGATTTTGATTGCATTTTCATACAATCTGAGGTGGTTGCCATCTGCCAACAAAGAACAGATATTTTCAATTGCAACAGAATACGCACAAAGACACAGATTCAGGTTACACTACTATGTGTACTAAACAAGTAAGGAAAGAAGGAGAGGGATACTAAGACTCACGAGATTTATCTGTGCAATTTTCATGGCGTTAGTGTGCATGGCCACTGCATCAGCTCGCCTCTTTTTCAGCTGACAACAACAAACAAGGCATATGCAGGGTTAGCAAGATATCCAATGACTTTGCTCTAGATGAACACTGAGATATGCATACCGTGACAAAACCCAAATTCAATGACGCAGTTTTTGCCTTGAGATCACTTGATGCCTGCTCGACCTTGGCCTTGTCTGCAGAAACAGCAGTAAGCAGATATCAGCATCACTAACCCCACCAGCAACAACTAACAAAATTTATCACCTCGACACTAACCCACCGGGAACCATAGACAAAATCTCAGTGTGAAACTGAGTGACCTACCTATGGCAGTTTTTCTCTTCAATTCAGTGAGCCGATCCCTCAGCTCCATGATATCCTGTGCTTTGCTCGCTCTCCAGATCCTCTGCTCATCTGGTTTGCTCTGTCAAGAAAATACACGAGGGACACAACTACATCTTTTCAGCATGAATTCCCCAACGACAACATAAATGTAGAGCAATTCAAAGTTCGGCATAGTTTTTCCCGCCAGCATCATGCCTGGTTCTGGTATATTCATCTTGTATTTGCCCCCATGCTAAATTTTAACCCGGAAATTATAACTAATTAATATATGGCTCAGTTGGCTGTCAAATTGATAGAGGTGTGTCAGAGGGGGGAGAGGGAGGGGGCGAAGAAGACCAACCTTGGCTTCCAGGCGTGCGGCGATTCGGGCCTGGAGGGAGTCTCGGAGGCTCTTCATCATGCGCAGCTTCGTGTGGTACTCGACCAGCCTGCGGAAAACCCAACCCAAATCCAAACCGGCAGGCGCATGAGAAATTTCACCGGGAAGATTATAACTTTAGCCGAATTTCGGGACGCGAGGGGTGGATGCTGCTCCTACCTTGCGTTGACGCACACGGCGCAACAGGACGGCAGGTTGGATCCCTCGCAGAGCGCGCAACTGCTGCTCCCCCGCCGGGACGCCATCCTCTCCTCGCCGATTCGGCGGGAAGGGAGGAGCTGGGGATGATTATCTGATGCCCAGACTCGAAGAGGCCAGATCACCGGCGAAGGCAGCAAGCCGCGGTGGATTGCCGTCGCCGTGCCGCGAGCGAGGTGCTGTGCAGTCGTTTGCGTGCGTCTGCCAGAGATAGCAGCGTGGGGAAGAAAACCCAGAGGCGCAGAGGCAACGGCGACTCTTCGTCTGATTACACGATTTAGATTGGGCCAAGACAATAAACGAATACTTGGGCCGTGTACGAGCTCTTTTGAGAGCCCAAAACAAGTCCGAACAGAATAAAAAGCTCCTCCACAATGTTATTTTTTACCAGTATTTTATCACAATTCTCCTCCAAAAAAAACCTGTATTTTATTACAAAAGGTATATAATGAATTGTTCAGTTTTAACGAGGACCAGCAACGAATCACTGGGGCACCGAGAACGCAGCAGCAGTTGTGCATGAGCTAGATCAAATGAAAGCAGTGACGACGTCTACTCCAGAGGATCCATTATCAAACAGGCCTTATCCCAGGCGTAACCATGGATCCATGATCGAAAATATAACACTAACTGAACGCACCCATTGTAAAGCACAATCCAGAAAAAGGGCTACATAAAACTGCATTGCAGGGTAGATGCAAGTACTTCTACAAGAAGTGCGATAAGATGATATTACAATAAAGCGCAATAAGAGCAGCAGGAAGATAAACTCAACGAGTTTTTGTGCAAAAATGCTGACATGCTGTCAACTTGCTGCATTTACAACATCTCTTGGACCCAAATCCCTGATGTTCTGTCACCATCTTAGTTTTGTGAAACTGGTACTCCATGGACCGCCAAAATTACACATGCCATCGTGATTTGGAGAAACCACGGTATTCTTAGCTCCAAAATACCATGTACCCCATCAAGCCTTCCCCCACAACAAACTACTAAAGTCTTTCAAGTTTCAAAACACCACCAGCTAAATTTGGGGACAAGTACGGTACAGTAGTTCAGCAGTATTTCCTAGAGCTGCAGCTGCTGGTCTGGTGGAGTCAGGTGCGAGAAGAGAACCCATCGATCCATCGTGCGGTGACAAGTCCGGTTGCATCTGAAAACATCTGTGACAAGTACAAGATGCCAAAATACCAGCTGAAACGACAACTAGAGCCCACTATCCCCTCTTACCATTGTTGTGAGCAGCACGTTTAGCAGATACCTCCTCTTCTGACAGTGGCATGTAGTAAATCCTTGGGTACGCCTGTGTCTTCTTGAAGAGCTCATCCAGTGTCCGGGCAGGTTTCAGGTTCATTGGAGGAGGGGAGGAAGACTCTCCATTGCTGGCCCAGGGTCAGAGGTGGGAGGCAGCTTGGCAAATGGTACTGGAGCGGGCAACGAAAGCCTTGAAGTAGCAGGAGCACGTGGAGGTACTAGGGTTTGGTTAGCCTCTGGCTGTTGGAAGGTTGTTGCCTGCAGTGCTGTAACTGTGCTCGGACTGATAGGCACTTGAGATGGTGGAGGAGTTTCAAGTTTGAGCTTTACCTCATCTGGATCGACAAATTCAGCGATCAAATAGTTGTGGTTGTTTGGGGGCCACTGGAGGTTGTAGACAGCATTCCTCGTAGCCACAGCTTCCTCCACTGAAGAGTACTGCAAATCAAAAGGTAGAAGAAGCAGGCACATCAAAGCCATGCCACTAAAAGGAATAAACAACAAAAAGGCAACATATCACGAAATGATCTGAGCAACCAGACAACAAAGCTACCATTTGTCTAAAAAAAAACTATCAAAACCATCAACAATTGATAGAAAGCGATGATAGAACTGAATCAAAAAGAAGAAAGAAAAAAATCAATTACAAGTTTGTAAACGATGTACTCTACAAATTATGATTGTAAAACTGGCTACTATCAAGCATATGGAAAGCAAAGGTTTATGCAGCGTGAAAAGGCTATAAATGGTCAAATGCTGGAATATACTCCATCCATTCTAAAATGTAGGTCGTTTTATCTTTTTCCTAAGTCAATCTTCTTTAATTTTGATCAAGTTTACTAACAAAATACACCAACATCAAGTTAGTTTTGTTAAATCCCCATGAAAAGCCTCAACAAAGTATTTATTTGGAATTAGAGTTGGTAATATATTTTTCTAGAAATTTGGTCAAACTTGGAGAAATTTGACTAGGAAAAAACTAAAACGACCAAAATTTTGGTCTTTGGAACAGAGGGAGTACTTAAAGATAATATTCCCTACATTTGTTGTATGGAAGTGTTAGCTTTACATGACACACCCTCCATCCCAAATTATAGGCCATTTTGGTCATTCTAGATACACTTTTGCTATGCATCTAGATATAATGATATAAGCTATGTCTAGATACATAATAAAACTATTGTATCTAGAAAAGCCAAAACAACCTATAATTTGGAATTGAGTCAATACAATATGTGTATTGACAACAGAATAAACCATCAATTAGAGAAATGGCAAAATCTGTTCAGGGAAGAAGAATAAGGTGGTAACATAGGTAAGGAAGATAAGATCGTACTGTGACGTAGCAGTGGGTCTTAATTTGATCCATCCAAAAGCAGCAGACAGATCCAGTTTTACCAAGAAGTTCTTGCACAGCTTTCAGAGTAAATGGGCGCACAAACCGATCAATTCTTAATGAAGTTGTTGCTGATGTTTTGGCAGGTGGTACTGCAGTATGAGATAAGAATTAGAAAGCAACAGTGATTTTCTTATTGTTCTGAACAGGTGAATTTGTTCTGAACAGGTAGAAGAGCCTCACCAATCCGCTCCTTCAGATAATTTCTTCTTGCTATTGTATTGTTTCTGCCAAAAGAACGTTCGAGCAGAACAAATAACTTCCTTCTGAGTACCAGTACTAGTTATTTTGGATGCTTGTTGATCAGAAATATTGACAGCATCCTTGTTCCATAGGCGCTGGCGTTTGATTGGCTCATCATTTTCAATGACTTCTTGATCTGTTCATTTAATAGGGAGTTAAAACAAAGTCAAGAATTATACTTGGAATGAGTAGTGCCACAAAAGCCAAAAAGTTTGACATGATGATCACTAGTCTTACTGTCATACACCTCTAGAAAAGGTAAGTAGAGAACCAGGAAACATAAATGTACAATTGTTCTATGCAATATATACTAAAAAAAAAATGAAACAGAAATCTGGATGCTCATAGCACTGCACAATCACACAAATCCTTTTAACATGTTACAGAAGGCATAATGATAATGATAATGATAATGAGAGAATAGAAAAGGAATATAGATATGTGATTATAAGATCTTAATATACTGTCAACAAATTATCACTAACCTTCAGGCTTCCTCTTTTCAGTTGGAGTTTGTGGCTTATCTTCAATTACAACTTCCTTTGGGTGTGCAGAGGAACCCTCAGCATGAGTATCAAGGAGAGAAACCTCTTTAAACACATGCTCTGAAGTAACCTCTGGAGTTTGTGGCTTATCTTCAATTACAACTTCCTTTGGGTGTGCAGAGGAACCCTCAGCATGAGTATCAAGGAGAGAAACCTCTTTAAACACATGCTCTGAAGTAACCTCTGTCTTTCCTCTGAGATCATCAGGTTTGATATAGGAATCAGCATGCTTACTTTCCATCACATCCTCATCCATTGATTCATCACCTGAACTCCTATCTAAGTTCAGTTTCTCACGATAATTTCTTTCAGGACTCTCCTCTTTTCTGTCCAAGTCTATATTACTTGTGTAGCCTGACATCAGTGTCCTCCTTGGAAGCACAAGAACTTCTGCCACAGCTACAATATGTTCCTTAGAATAAGCATGCAATGCAGTAGCATCAGACAGTATTGATACTTCTTCCTGTTCAATTTTGCAGTCTACCTTGGCATCTAACTCAACATTAGTATGTGTAGGACCAGACGGTACAACATCAATGATCATTTTTTGGCTTGTGTCATCTTCTGGCTCAGCAAATGCAACAGCATCAGAATCATCATGATCACCATATAACATATCATCAGGAGGTGCAAGTTCATCTTTCAGTTTTAGAATCTTGCTGTGCACATCAAGGCCCAACTTAATGTCACCACCAGTAAGATCAGTAGGTTCATCATCAACAGCCGTTTTCTTATTGGTGTCATCTTCCGGGGTCTTCTCAACAGTATCGCCATGACCTTCAGAGTGTGGATTTGCTTCCTTCACTATAGTATTACCACTTGAAGTTGAATCCAGACCATTACCATTGGTTTCATCAGTTACAGCTGTATCGACTAGAGAAGACGCAACTTCTGCAACAACATCCAAACTTTTCTGACTAGCTTCTGCAGCACCACCAAGGCCTTCTGCCGCAGCTACAATATTTTCCTTAGGATAAGCATGTAATGCAGTAGCATCAAACAGAGTTGATACTTCTTCCTGTTCAATTTTGCAGTCTACCTTGGCACCTAACTCAACATTAGCATGTGTAAGACTGGACGGTACATCATCAATGATCATTTTTTGGCTTGTGTCATCTTCTGGCTCAGCAACTGCAACAGCATCAGAATCCTCATGATCACTATGTAACATATCATCAGGTGGTGCCGGTTCATCTTTCAGTTTTAGAATCTTGCTGTGCACATCAAGGCCCATCTTAATGTCACCACCAGTAAGATCAGTAGGTTCATCATCAACAGCCGTTTTCTTATTGGTGTCATCTTCCGGGGTCTTCTCAAAAGTATCGCTATGACCTTCAGAGTGTGGATTTGCTTCCTTCACTATAGTATTACCACTTGAAGTTGAATCCAGACCATTACCATTGGTTTTATCAGTTACAGCTGTTTCGACTAGAGAAGACGCAACTTCTGCAACATCATCCAAACTTTTCTGACTAGCTTCTGCAGCAACACCAAGGCCTTCTGCCGTAGCTACAATATGTTCCTTAGGATAAGCATGTAATGCAGTAGCATCAAACAGTGTTGATACTTCTTCCTGTTCAATTTTGCAGTCTACCTTGGCACTTAACTCCACATTAGCATGTGTAAGACTAGACGGGACATCATCAATGATCATTTGTTTGCTTGTGTCATCTTCTTGCTCAGCAACTGCAACAGCATCAGAATCCTCATGATCACTATGCAATTTCATATGAGGAGGTGTGGGTTCATCTTCTGGTTTTAAAATCTTGCTATGCACATCGAGGCCCAACTTGATGTCACTACCAGTAAGATCAGAAGGTTCATCAACAGCCATTTTCTTATTGGTGTCATCTTCTGGAGTCTTCTCAATAGTACCGCCATGACCTTCAGAGTGTGGATTTGCTTCCTTCACTATAGTATTACCACTTGAAGCTGAATCCAGACCATTACCATTGGTTTCATCAGTTGCAGCTGTATCGACTAGAGAAGACGATTCTGCAACAACATCCAAACTTTTCTGACTAGCTTCTGCAGTACCAACCACAAGGCCTTCTGCCGCAGCCACAATACGTTCCTTAGGATAAGCATGTAATGCAGTAGCATCAAACAGAGTTGATACTTCTTCCTGTTCAATTTTACAGTCTACCTTGGCACCTAAGTCCACATTAGTATGCGTAAGACTAGACGGTACATCATCAATGATCATTTTTTGCTTGTGTCATCTTCTAGTTTAGCAACTGCAACAGCATCAGAATCCTCATGACCACTATGCAATTTCATATCAGGAGGTGCAGGTTCATCTTCCAGTTTTAGAATCTTGCTGTGCACATCGAGGCCCAACTTGATGTCACTACCACTAAGATCAGAAGGTTCATCAACAGCCATTTTCTTATTGGTGTCATCTTCTGGGGTCTTCTCAATAGTATCATCATGACCTTCAGAGTGTGGTTTTGCTTCCTTCACTATAGTATTACCACTTGAAGCTGAATCTAGCCCATTATCATTGGTTTCATCAGTTGCAGCTGTATCGACTAGAGAAGACTCAACTTCTGCAACAGCATCCAAACTTTTCTGGGTAGCTTCTGCAGTACCCGCCACAGCCTCCTGAGTAAGTTCTGAAGTAGGAAATGTACTTTCATCATCAGCTTCTGTAACAGAGATAACAAGATCTGCCCCCTGTTTCGCAACCTCAGAAACACCTTTATCAACATGTTGCTCAATTGAAGCCTGGTTAACAGATGCAACAATGGAACCAGGAGTTCCACCTCCTTTCTGTTCCTCATGAGGCGAAGTTACAACAGTTGGTTTTCGCTCACCATCAAGTATATCATCCTGCATGGCCTCAAAAAGTCTCTTCAAAAGATCATCCTTCAAACCACTGACAGTCAGATACCTTCGCTCAAGCTCATCCTTCAACTCGGTAACTGTCAACTGATCAATCGGTCGGTCGTTCAATACAGGATATGTTGACATTTTGACTGCAAAAAGTTTTCCCAGTAGGGCCAGTAAGAAGTAGCTTAAATTATTGCAAAAGTTACACAAGATTTCCAAGAGCAAAATAAAGCAGGCTTCTGCAGTTCCAATGAGACAAAATTATCTATATCATATCATAGGATACCAATATATGAATCAAATTAAGCATTGATATATTCTTGAGTAGCAACAACAGGATTATAAGGTCTAAAAGAGTCCCATCCATCTTATTTATTTGCATTCTAGTTACTCCAGTGATGTACATTTTATACACTATAAAAGTAGTTCTTCAAAACCCCTAGCGCTTATATGTTGATGCACTTTTACAGTGATAACCTATAAAATTTATGCAATTTTTTACCCTATGAATTTGAAAAGAGCTGAATGCTAAATGTAGGTGGGGAAATACTCATGACTTTATTCATATCGTCAATATTAATACCAAAATTCAGTTAATTTCTGCACATCAGAGAAATAGAAAAGTACTACACATGAAAAGTATTCAATAAAACAAGCTAATGCTGAGGCAGAGGATCACAACAAACAGCATTGTGATATCCCAGAAAAGGAGGTAGCCGACAAGCAAACTACATAGATGATAGATCGCATTTCAATTCTGCCCGCAAGCATTATATACCCAAACCATCATTCACAGAAATCCAAATAAAATCCGCTAACAGACCCCCAACTGCACAGTGCAAAAAAAACAACGCATCGCAATCCGAAAAATTCTAAAAATCGCAGTCGGATGGGATTTCACATACCAACAACCACGGAGACTGATGCCTAGCACACACCGTACTCCTCCAACCCTCGAAGTTCCAAAAACCTACAAGCACACGCATCCATCAGATCAAACCCCTAGTAGCAAAACCCTAGCGAAAATCACAAAAACAAAACGAGGGGAGAATGTACGGACCACCCGCCGGGAAATCGCCTATACCACGCGATCCTGAAACGAAACAAAAAAACACCGAAAAATCCGGGGAGAAAATCCCAAAAACAAAAACAGCAACGAAGAGCGGAAGGGGGATCGGGGACTGCGAAAGATCGAAAACAAGGAGAGCGGATCGAGCTTTCACACGCTCGTGAATCCGCGCCACCACTCGTGGCGGATTTTGTTCTCGGTTTCGATTTCTACGAGGAGAGACGGGGGGTTTATGCGGGGTTGGGGAGAGCGACAGCAAGAACAGATGGCGTCTGTTTGCGCTTGCGCCGCGTGTGGCGCCCACTAGTCGGAACCCTGTCGGTGGGGTGTGAGGAGGGCTAGAAATGGAGAACAGCGAAACGGCAGGGTACTGCCCGCTGACAGTGACAGGTGGGGGCCACGCACGCACATGGGTTCAGCATACCTTCCCCTCGTCACGTCACGCGTACAAGAAATACGTTTTCACCGCTAAGACACGGATTATCCGGATTTACGTTTCTTTTACTATAAGCCCCGTCTGGAACTTGAACGGGTTCGACTCGAACCCTAACCCACACAACGTAGTTCATCAGAATTACCAAAATGCCACTCTTCTTCTCCAAATTCGCACCATTGGTGCCCCGCATCCGCCGCCTCTCCACCGCCGCGGCGACAGCCGCCGGCGAGGATCCTAAGCTGTCGCGAATCGCGGATGAGCTCCTCGCCCTATCCACCACCGAGCTGGACGACTACGCGGCGCTTATGCGCCTCAAGCTCCGCCTCTCGCTCACCTCCAACGCAGCTGCTGGAGCCTCTCCGGCCGGGGCCGGGGACGCCGGGGCTGGAGCCGAGGAGGCCGCCGCGGCGGTGAAGACGGCGTTCGACGTGAAGATCGAGAAGTACGAGGCCGCGGCGAAGATAAAGATCATCAAGGAGGTGCGCGCGGTAACGGACCTGGGTCTGAAGGAGGCAAAGGAGCTCGTGGAGAAGGCGCCCGTCGTGGTGCGCGCGGGGTTGCCCAAAGAGGAGGCCGAGGCCCTCGCCGCCAAGCTCAAGGCCGCCGGTGCTGCCGTAGCACTCGAGTGATCCCACGAAGGTGTCGCCTCTTTTTGGTTCTAGTGTTCTTAGACGATGCAAACGTACATGTGCGTTTTAATTTGTTTGAATGGGAATTCAATGGACTGGATAGGGTATAACAGGATGCAGGTTCTACTTGCGTTGTTGTAGCTTTGGATAAGCCTCAAGCCTAATCACGGATATGATATGAGTGACAGCATTTTTGCTCAATGGCACAATAAGGTGTTCCTGCACTATGTTCTGTATTACTGGCTTGGATTGGTTTGAATAGCCCCTTCAGTAGTTGGTGGTGGTGTTACTGTAAAAGGTGACTAGAATATGCTAGTTTGAATTATTTGTTCATTTCAAGTGGTGCTCAAGTGCAATGTGTCCATTATCTTTATTCTAGTGCTTGAAACTGTTTGTGATCATATTATTAAGGGTAAAGCTTATGTTCTTATAGGTATCCACCATAGGTTCCGTCCATTTTTCATGTTTGAAAGTGATTTTTTATGGTTAGCCTGACAATGAAAATGATTGTTTAAAAGTGAGCCTGAAATTAATGATGATTTCCGTACATGTAAATAGTTCTGTCCAAAGACACAGCTTATATGATGGTGTTGTATCAATGATAAAGGTGAAAAATACAAGACATCAATCTTTATGTGTTGTATAAATGATATAATGTGCAGATGTTTGTTACTCATTACCCTCCATGGTTTGCTTATGCTTAATCACGCAATGTTTTATTCCTGAATGGTTTAAGGCAGTCATATAATGCTGTCTTAATTCAAAATTAATGAACAAACACAATAATAATATAATTGATGTGGGTTTAGAAACGGCTAATCAAACATGTTTGCTTAGCTGTGTAATGTTTACCTTTCTGGAAATCATAGTTTTATTATGTGGTTTTAGTTTTAATTTGCCTATCATGAGTTGGGGGCGAGTTAATATTTATTTATGCAAATAGAAGCCCTTGGTATGCAGTTTTCGTGAATAACATAGAAAAATGTCAACCTTATCGTATCGCTTGTAAATTCTTGGAATGTTCATATAAAGCAAGAAAACAAGAATATTAAATGTGCTTATTTCTTGCACTATTCCAACTCTTTGAAAGTTTGAATATTAGTTGAGTGGCCACTCAGATGGTAGGTCAAACGGTGAAGATAGAAGGTAGAGTTGTTGGTTGAATATTGTCAGTCATCCCTACATACTAAATTGAGCTGCCAATTTTCAACGGGGTAAGCCTGTAAAACTTCTTTAAGTGAACTCTTGGAAATTAGGGAAATTGGTATGTTTTTGCATCTCATTTTTTGTTATCGTCTGTAGTAGGTTTTGAGCACTGTTAAGTTTCCTCTTTGTTTGCTGCTTAGCATAAACTGCTCTAGGATCTTATATGTAATTGTGTCATGTTTTGTCTGCCACTTAATGCAATGACAGAGGAATGCTCTGCACGACCTCAAGAAACTGAAGCTTTGCAGTGTCATCCATGAGACCATGATGCATGTCATCGTGAGTATCGCACAATGATCTGTAACGGTCTAAGACACTGAGTTATAGCTTTTGAAGTGTCTATCTACAAAGTTGTCATTGACTCATTTCCTTGTTTTACCCATGTGTAAATGCAATAGTACTTCATAAACTTAAGTTTGTTTATCAATTAAGTGCTTCTGAAGCTAGAGGAATGAAATGCTGCAAGCTAGTGTTATATGTGCTCTCTTTTAATTGAACCTGTTAAAGCTGGTGTTGGTGTTTGATAATGATGTTCTTTTACTGAGAGAGAATTGATCAGTTAGTTATCTTCGTTATCCTTGTTTGCGCTTGACCATCGCATACCAGACAGTTTATGGTTTCCTATTTGTGATATAATTTCTTATGTGGGGGTGTAAGTGCCATGTCTTTGAACTGAATCCTCTTGTTAATTAAGAAGCAAAGCTTTTGCCTTTTCATTTTAAAAAGAAAAAATATAATTGCTCATTATGTTGTTTCAATACTAACTCCATTTCAAGAAAAATAATAATAAGTAGGTCGTTTTAGGTTTCTCTTAGGCAAACTTCTCCAACCTTTAATCAATTTTAATTAAAAATACTCCAATATCACATTAGCAATTAGTTTGGTTAAATCCACCATTAAATATACCTTGATAGTGCATTTATTGGATTTTCGTATATGTTAATATATTTTTTTCTATGAATTTAATCTCATTTAGGAAAAAGTTCAACTTAGAACAGAGCTAAAGCTAGATATCTACATATTGGAACAGAGGGAATACTTGAACTTTCGTGGTGTGGCTTTCATAATTGCAACAGCCAACTGCTGTTCACTGTTGATATGAACTGTACAGTGGACAGAGACATCTCCAAGACTCCAACTCATAGATCATAGATCATCGGCATTAGACCACTATTGGTTTCATGACCAGCACATATTTTTGATTTCTGAGGTCAATGCTAATTGTTTGGTTTTTGCTTCGACCTACTTGTATACTTATTCATATCGCTGCAATTTCAGCCAAGTTATTGATGCATTTGCTTTTTTTTTTTCAATTTTTCTAAACAAAACTGGTGTTCTGAAAAAGACAAATCTGGTGTTTTCTTTCTTTCTTTCTTTTTTTTTTGTTTCTGAACCGAGTCAGCCACCCTCCAACAGAAAAGAGGTAGGCATGGAATAGAATAGTAACAAAACTTGATAATAAGAAAGAAATTACAGGACGCGAGATGGCAAAATAAAGTTAAGAAATCTGAATCAAAAATGCTCGGCCATGCTCGACTTCCTTGGCAACATCAAAATCGTATGATTATATTATATATCGGTTTTACAAAAAAAATTATATTATATATCAATCTAAATCTATCTATCTACTCCCTTCGTTTCAAATTACAAAGTGTCATGGTTTTAATAGATACAGTCTTACTATGTATTTAGAATCTAGATACATAGTGAAAATGATTTATTAAAACAAACCAAAACTTCCAACATTTTGAAACGGACGGAGTATTTTATCATCATCATAACCCTATGAAAAAGATAAGGTTTTTCTTTAGGGATGGCGTATCTTGTGCAATTGTGATTCGGTGTGCGGCGTTTGTAACTTCCCACCACATGGGCTTTGGATCTTGATCGATGGCTAGTTTGAGAGGTGGAAAACTTTAACACTTAAACCCCTCCACCATCACTTTTGCTAACAAAAAAAGACCACTAATCCAAGGCTGTTGACGTCCGTTTGCCGTGAACCATTTCGGCGTTTCTGCTCCGTAAAAAAAAAAAATGCAGGGCGCGCCGTTGGATGATCGGCCGCCTCCGGGGCCTCGGACCCGTGGACTCAAACGGTGGACTCAAGAAACTAGATGGCCCCTTGATCGCTTTTTTCGGGGCCGAGTGGGGTCTCCGGTCAATGAGTCAAGGCGGCGGCGTTCTTGAGTCCACGGGACGGCGGATCGTCGGCGGCGCGCCGATCATCCGGGCGGCGTTTGAAAAAAAAAAAAAAAAACAGCAGGGGCGGGAACGTATACGCAAACGGACGCCAACAATCTTGATTAGTGGTCTTTTTGTTAGCAAAAGTGATGGTGGAGGGGTTTAAGTGTTAAAGTTTCTTTGACTCTCAAACTATCCATCGATCAGATGATCCGTGATTGTGGTGTAAGGCAAACGATTTTACACACGAATCACAATTACACACGAAACGCTCCCTTTTTTCTTTAATGCAAAATCACGAAGAATTTGCCTAGCCAACCCCTGATCGCTGGACATACAGGAGTTATTATATTTGACGAAGCTTCTTCCACCATCTTTCGCTCCAAGAAAATAATATCTGCACATACGCGCGCAGTTTTCAATTATTACAACTATACCCTCACCGATTACGTTCAATTTGCAAAAAACACCTGTAAGGCAGGAAACTCTGCTATTATTGTCCTTCCTCTTCCTCTGTGTTTACGTTCCCTCCCTTAAACCTCCATAGGCACGGGTCTTCCCCTCCCGCCGCCTCCTCTCCCAGCACGCGCACCGCCGGCTCCGGCGAACCGCCGCCGCACCGCTGACTGTCAGGTCCCGTGAGCCTGCTACCTTATCCTTCCGCCGCGCCCTCTCTTCTGCTTCCTCGATGGCGACCTCGGCTCTGCTGCGGGCTCTCCGGCGGCCCTCGTCCGAAGCCGCGCTGCGATTGGTGAGTGGAGTATGTTCTCTTTTAGCAATTGTGTAACCCTGCTATTTAGATTTCGAGTATTCTGAAATAGCATGTGACATTTGCTCTCATGTTTTCTGAAATAGCTTACGAGCATTATCCTGTTTTGGAGTAGCCAACACCTAACCACCAGTATTGGTTATTGTTAGGGAGGTAAAAGATGAAATAACTTAAATGAAAAAAAAATATGTTCACTTTTTTCCACAGCTGGATTTCCTGAATTTCAGTACCAAAGCAACGAAATTACAGAATGTTTAAAGTCTTTAGTGTATTAAATTATGTCAAGATTGAAGGAACCATTTGTCTCCTACACATGCTTTGCTTTTAATTGGATTCGTAGATTTTTGTGAAATTAATTCATTAGTAATGTAATTTCTTTATGGCTGCACAAAAAGGGACATATGGCAGTTTAAACTTGCTTGTACACCTTCGTTAAGCTATGATTTCCTTGTTTGCAGTAACACAAACAGTACAATTTCATAGGTTAGTTAGGCCTACTGTATTGATTTAATCTGTTTAAAAAACAAAGTTCTATATGTGACCAACCCAAAGCGGGATGCCTCTGAAGTTTGGTTTTTTGCTTCAGGCCTTATCTTTATCCTTTTTTTTTTCTTTTATTAGATAATTACATAGCTGCACGTATTCTACTAATTGCCATCCATTGCTGGTACATGCAGACAATGAGAGCAAATGTGCAAGCAACTACTTCATATAGACATTTGAATCATAGGAACCTAAGTGTTTTCAATGAGTTCTCAAAGCAACTAAAAGGGTGAGGCCAACAGGTATGTGTTATTGTCGAAGTTCTGTGCCATCATGAAAGCTTAAACAACTGAAATAATGGTTACATACTGCTGGAACACTTTTTTATAAGTATGGCGATCAGCAATTTTTTCTCTTCATTTATTATTGTATTTTTGTTGCAGTAATCCTGAATTCAAGAAATCCATGAAGGAGTTCGGAGAGAAACTTGGTGTTGTAAAGGAAGATCTCAAAGTTAGGTAAGTTGCAAAATTATTGCACTACTTTCATTTTCTAATCTTCTACATATAGTGGTAAGTTATGATATCACAGTTTTTTTTTTCAGAACTAAGAAGACGACTGAGACAATATACAAGGGTGTTGATGATGTTTGGACTGAAGCTGAGGAGACATCTAGAAAGGTAAGCCATTGACAGATGACTATTCAATATTGATAACTGTAGCCTATTTATTTGTTTGTGTTATGCTCAATTTCTCATAGATTTATAGGGGCATTCTTTTTCCACTTGTAGGTTACTGCAAATATCAAAGAAAAAATGTTTGCTGCTAAAGAAGAGGTAAGGATGAATTAATATTATTTTGATACAGTATATGGCATGGCCTTGATGAGTTGATTACAGGTAAAGGGAAGTTTTGGAGTTGGAAAAGAAGAGAGCACAAGTTTTAGGGATGGTTCGCCTGAAGCTTCAAAACATGAGAAAGCTGAGGCATCCTCACATTCAGATGGCGATGGCAGTCATACGTTGTTTACTAAATTAAAGTTAACAATCTCATCTGCTTCACCAGTGGTATCCGGCGCATTTGCAAAGTTGAAGGACACAAAAGTTTCAAATTTAGCTAAGCAGGGATATGAAATTGTCAAGGATGAATTAAGCTCAAGCTCTAGCAGAAAGAGAAAACATCAAGCTAGGCATGATTCTGCTAAAGTAGAAAAAAGAGTACAAGAACTGATTTAGTTCTTACATCAACAAAAGAAGTCAGTATTAGGTGAAAAATGGGAAGCATTTAAGAATAAGGTATCTTTCAGGAGATTGTTCAACTCTGCTCCTATCTTTCTCATATTGATTTCCTATCTGAACTCATTTTTCTTATCTAAGATCCGAGGTCACCCAGTATATAAAACAGTGGATGAATACACGAAGCCTGTTGTAACCAAGGGACAAGAGGTACCCTCACAATGCTGCACAGGTGTATTTGATGTGTTTGGTCAAACCTGATTTTTGTCTTGCAGTGATATCCATGTCTTGCATATGCAAATGCAGGTAGCTGAGGATGTCCGAGAAAGATGGGAGACAAGTGACAACCCCGTGGTTCAGAAAATTCAAGAGTATGATGTGCTTCATCATTCTTTGTTCTATCTGGTTATGAAATTTGATGCATTAAATCTGAAGTTCTGAACTATGCTATTCTATTCTTTTCTGCAAATTCATTGGTGGTTCCTCTTCATTAGTAACACAAATTAATTAAATAAATGCAATACCTCTTTCTTGCATGTTCAAATCAAATATTTTCTCCTTTCTTTCATCATATTGCAATTGTTTTTAATGCATGGCACGACATTGATTTTCTTTTGTTCTTTTCCTTGTAGTTTGAATGAATCATTGCTTGAAGAAACCTCAACTGCGGTAACATTCAGGGAAATTCGACAACGAGACCTGTAAGGCCTGTGCAACTTAACTTTGGGAGACTCAGGAAGTAGTTGACCTATATTCACCTTCTTTTGCACAGGTCCTTTTCTCTGTCTGATTTTGTTGCTGATGTTCAAGAAACGATCAAACCAGTTCTAACTGCATATGCAAAGGTGACCCTTGTCTTAATAAGAAGAAACTCTTTCCTTGATTGAACTAGTATGATTGCTGACTGTCCTAGTGAGATTGTCTAATTATTGATTATATATTACTTCTTGTATATGTTCTGGTGAAAGTTAAAAACTTTTTTTTGACACCACTGAGTTTCAAATAAGTTTAAATGTTACGTTCAAATCAATCAATTGAGATTTTGTCTAATTGACATGAAAAAGTGATAAGCCCACTCATAGACACTTTTAGAACTTTTGGTCACCTCACAGTTACATATTTTTCTTTCAGGGTGATGTGAAGACTCTAAAAAAATATTGCACCAAGGAAGTGATTGAGCGCTGCAAAGGAGAGAGACAAGCTTATGCATCACAAGGCATATTTTTTGATCACAAAGTAGGTCATTGCTGAACATTTCTTGAATAGTTCCTTTCCCATGACTTATTTGAATCTAATATTGAAACATTTGCCTCTTCTTAAACTCAGTCAAAATAGATTGCCATGTTCTGTAGTTTTTTTGTTCTCTTCATTATCGACAGTAGTTTATATTGTTCTTAAGCTGGAAGAACCACATAAGATCCTGCTGGTATTTTTGTTATTTTTATAAAAAAATGACCAAGAATTTTTCTTATATTCCATTTCCTTTACAGATCCTGCACATTTCAGAAGCTGATGTATTGGAAACAAAAATGTTTGGATCTTCGCCTCTAATTATCTTGCACGTAAGTAAATTAGTGTCATGCTGCTTTTAAATTCATCCTTATTAGTTTGTTCTGCTTACGATGTATGCTTGTTTCCGATACATATTTCAGTTCCAAACGCAGCAGATATACTGTGTTCGAGACAGAGAAGGACAAGTCACAGAAGGAGGACAGGTAGGCTTTATTTTTCAGGGTATATGTAAACCATCTTTTGGCCTTCGTGGATGACTCATTACAATGTAGCTCAATCATTATCTTTGTGATTGGAATGTGGCAGGATACAATCCAAACCGTCTTGAACTCATGGGCTATGCAACTGATGGACAGCGACGAGGTGGCAGAAGAGGAATCATATTATCCGGTCTGGCGGCTGCGTGAGATGCAACAAGCTGGCATCAAAGCGCTCATATAGAGCAGTAGTCCATCCTGTTTGTGTTTTCATGCTCTCCCTTCACCGAATCCCACTGTTATACCCAACGAGCTACATGGACGTTGACGTTGCCCTCTCAGTGCAAGCAATTTTGCGTAGATTGTTTTTAAAATGTGTTGATGATATAGCTCCTATTCTTTTCGCTGATTTTTTCTTGTTGTCCCGCAGAGTTGCAGTAGCTCTTAGCTGTTATTCTCATGTGGGCTGAGCAAGGATTGTAAAGCAATGTACTGTTAACTTCTTTTTATCGGAAAATCGGAATAAAACACGCCGGTGACCAAATACCTGTGTTGCTGGTGCCCAGGGTGTTCTGAGCTGATGCAACTGTGCCTAGGTCCTTGTCCCATCCCATCTCAGCACGATGATCTTACTGCTGCCTTGTGTCACCATTATATGCATACAGCATGGTTGGGTTGGTGTGGTGTCAATTCTGAAATGTACACCCCCTCTACCTGGCTATGATGCACTCCACTGTCCATGCCACTCACTTTGCCGCTGAACACCACAGAGTTCATCACAATGCAACGCGGGTTATTAGTCAGCACTCACAGAGCAGACAACGTCAATTTCGACAGCCCCACGTACGGTTTCTTTGCAGGGATGATTGCATTGCATGCTCTCCGATCCCTCCACTGTCCACACCACTTACCACACCTGAGCGGTGCTGCAATGCAATCGCTCTCGATCGCGACAGCAGAGCAGAGACCACTCCCTGTCTGTCCCTGATGGCAAAACCGGCGGCGGCGGCGTTTAAGTGGCAACCGAAAGCCACGCCGGAAAAGGCTCTAGTGTGCAGGCAGGGCACGCGAGGAATTGCATTTCTTGCGCGCAGCGGCCACGTTCGGACGGACGTTACAGTTCCCCGACGGGATCGGTTCGGTGTGCAGCGACAGCGACGCCGTCGTCGGCGTCGCTAGGCCGCCGGCGTTGGGGCCGCTAGTGTCGAGCTGTCGTCCAAGATGAAATAGGAGGCCAGCGACAGCGAAGGCAGAGAGGCAGAGCCAGTCGCAGCGGGCAGCGAATTATTTTTAAATAAATAATTGCAAAACTAATACTCCTAATATCTGGCTTGGAATCCTGTCAGACTATGGCCGGTCAACTGTACTGTAATTTGAAACGGAGCAAGTAACAAATACCTACTCCTACTACATCGAGTCCACAATCAGCCCTATTTGAGGTTTGTCTTGTTGCCCCCGTTTTTCCTCGCGAGACCTTTTCATTTCTGCTCGCACAGCTGCGACTGTCTTTCTGGTGTTTTAGCTTTCTACAGCTCACAACTTAACTTTGGCCTGGCCCTGGCCATCTGGCATTGCTTGCTTTTCCTAAAGCCCCCGTCAATGGAGAGTAGAGAGTACATGAACACAGCTAATACTAGTGGTAGGGTTGGCAACACAGGCAGTACCCGGTCACAAGCATGCACACTTCCATGCAGACCAGACCATGGACACTGTTTAGCTTTGCAAAGGCTCTCGGCCCTCCCTTTCAACGAGACACTGATTTCCCCTTTCCTCTCGCATCATTGATCTCATCTTGTCCTCATCACATCAACACAAAACTACTGTGAGGAAAACAGAGGCCTTTTCCATTGTCATGCATGCATGCTGGTCCTTTTCCAAAGCTCTGTCCTCCTGTCACTGCCCAAGCCCAAGGATTTGTTGCTAGCTTGACTGCTTGAGGCTGCAGAGCTTATAAATGGCCAACTAGCACGGCCTTTCTTAATCACAAGCACGATCTGCGGACCCGCCTAGTTCTTTTTTGAAAAATTGCTCTGCGTAGTTCTTGAGAGCTTCTTGCCGGTGCTGGTGTGGTGGTGTTGGGTTCCTTTCCTTGTAGTGTGAGCTGTCCATCGTCCTTGTGAGTTGCCATGGAGTACCTGTCGGGGCTGCTGGGAGGGAATGGAGGCCATGACCACGAGAACAAGAAGAAGAGGAAGCAGCTGCAGGCGGTGGAGCTCAAGGTCAGGATGGACTGTGAAGGGTGCGAGCTCAAGGTCAGGAGCACCCTCTCCTCCATGAAAGGTTCTCTCTCTGTTTCTCTCTCTTAAATCTTGTTGGTTTTTCATATTTTTTTTTTTTCGCACAGGGTCGATTGAAATCCTTTCTGCTTGCTTTATTTTATTTCTCATGTGACATTACATTAGTCCACTGGAATGTAAAAAAAAAAAAATGACCCTGAAAACATCTCAAACTTGTTTTTAAACGTATGGTAGGAGTGAGACCTGGCTCTGCATTCTTAAATCTTAAGTAGTTTTATCAATAATTTCTAAGCCGAAAATAAATAGCGTACAGTCTTTCAAAAAGAAAAGGTTTCGCCTGCAAATTGCACCTCACCTCAACGGATTCATAGTACAAATATGCTAAACATTTTGAAGCCACGTCACCTCACCTCGCCTTCAAATTCAGCTAGCGTACTGCTGCATACAAACTTCGGCGTTCTGAAACTGAAAGATCGTATCTTCACCCTTTTTTTTTTATCACGCTGAAGTGCGTTTTCATTAAGCAGATAGAAATAAAGTAACCGAGCACATATCTTCACTCAAACACATCCTGATGACACATGTCTAAACAAACGCAACAAACGCCAACATTCACATTTGATGATGAGTCGATGAACAGGACACTGGATCAGATTCAGATTGTGAGTTGTGGCATGACCTTTACCTATATGCATGGTTTTATATTTTCCAGGGGTGGAGTCGGTGGAGATAAACCGGAAGCAGCAGAAGGTGACGGTGGTCGGGTACGTGGAGGCGAGCAAGGTGCTCAAGAAGGCGCAGTCCACGGGGAAGAAGGCGGAGCTGTGGCCGTACGTGCCCTACAACCTGGTGTCCCAGCCCTACGTGGCCGGCACCTACGACAAGCGCGCCCCGCCCGGGTACGTCCGGAGCGTGGAGCCTGCACCTGCAGGCGGCTACATGGCCAGCGGCAGCCAACTGCAGACCGCCGCCGGCGACAGGCCGTCGGCGGGCGACCACCTCACTGATATGTTCAACGACGAGAACCCCAACTCCTGCTCGGTCATGTGAGTGCCGATCGGAGAGAGACCGAGAGAAATTTGTAGTGAGTGGATATTCGTTCGTGGTTTTGCATTGTCCCCTGTGATCGTCGGACGATGGTTAATTGTGTGATGACATTTGTAAGTTCTTTCTACATGACTAGCTACCATGTCGATGTCGCTGTTTGTATTGTATCTCGTGATATGTACTGGCTGGTAGGAGAATTTGCCGCTGAAAGCCGTGGGATTTGGATTGAACGTACTCCTATCTTATGTGATGTACAACTAGTGTCACTGACATGTGGAGGATCGCCAACGCGCTACATAAGAAAAAGACACCTAAATTTGAGTTAGAGAGCGCTCGAGTCTCGGTGGATAGAGTGCATTTCTTTTTATTTTTTATTTAGTTATGAATTTGCTATGGGAAATCTTGTGCCTTAATTGGGAGGCACCCTCCTCACACCCCTAATCAGATAAAGAAATGACAGTTTCTAACCCATAACAATTATGTATAATATTTATAACAAATTAATGAATTATGGAGTATACAACAGTGACTATTCATACATAATTAGTACTGTAATTTTGTTTGGGAAAAGAATAATACATGCATCTAAACTATTCGAAATAAAGTATAGTAATGCTTAGCTTCATTTTCTCTTGGCCGTCTTCTTTTTCTTGAGCTCTTCTTTCCTCTTCTTCTTCTCCTTCTCATCCTTTTCACGCCTCTTTTTGGCTTCCTCCTCGCGCTTCTTCTTCTCCTTCTCCTTTAGCTTCCTTTTCTCAGCCTGCAGCCTCTTGGCTGCTTCTTCTTTTCTCATCTTCTCCCTCTCCTTTCTCACCTCCTCTTCCAACCTCTGCTTCTTCTCCTTCATCTTCTTTGCCGCCTTGTCGTCATCTCTCGTCGTCCTCCTCTCATGTTGAGCAATACTTCTCGCCCTCCTTCCCTCCTCCGTCTCATAGGTGGCCATGTTTTTTCGAATACGGAAGCAAATCGTCTTCTCCTCTGCTTCTTTCTTCCTCTTGAGCTCCTCTTGCCGACGACGCTCCTCAAGCCGCCGTTGCCGTGAAACCGAAAAGCACATCATGGTGTCGTAGGGACCCTTGAAATTGTCTACAATGATCAAGCTCTCGTATATGTAGCAGGAACAACGTACTCGCTACGGTGTTGTTTAAATACCCGGTGTTTGCAGTTCAGAGCCATTGTGATTGTCGCGTTACTTGGTGTTTTTCACCTGTACCATAGTGCATGGCAGATAGCTGATTAGCCGGCCGGCTGTTGACTAGGTAGCACACGGACAATATAATCTACTCTACCCATCGTATGATTGTTGAACAATGACACGCTTAACTAATTGATTTATCTTTTTCATTATTTGAGTTTCATGCAGAAGAAGGAATGAACAAGCTTAGGGAAGTTTTCAGTAGTCATAAGTATACATGGTGTATTCTCTGCATTTCACCAGTATTACAAAAGTTACGTTTTCTTCGTACCCAAGCATGATGTTGTTGTTTTTTTCCCCCCAAAATGATCTGAATCATCTCACTGACGAGGCTCTCTGCTTTTGTCATGCGTTCTGCATTTCACCAGTATTACAAAAGTTACTAGTATACACACACACACACAAAAAGGGATAGTAGTAATTCTTATTTATTTTTTTTTTCTTCTTTCATTACTTTTTAAGAAATACCTTTATTTATTGTGTACCATTTTCTGATTATTCTTTCTCTGTTTTGTTTTACTTCCAGCAGCTGGCACCGCTGTGGACAGAGACTGACAGCATGAGACCAGGCCTGTTTTTTTTTGTAAATATATAAAACAAAATGGTAGACATCAAGACGTTCCTCCAGTATATCCAGTATCCATTGTTGCTCGCTACATATATATTTCGACTTTAAGCGTTTATTTTTTATATGTATATATCCGATGCGTTGGCGACGAGACCAGCTGACACACACACAACTGTTACACAGCTCAAGTAACAAAGCTTGTCGTATAAAATACATGGGCTGCAATATTGCAACTTGCAAGTTGACCGCTGGCAACAAAGCTGGAGAGATCTGACTGACACCCTCTCTCCTACTGTACTGTACAGAGGATAATAAGGAACCAAAATACCAAATGGCAGCAACAGATCGAGCATGAATTAGGAATGAAATGCACAATAATTATTTGACTTGTTATCGTCGCGCCTCCCTCCAGCCAGATGCTCATCATGCATGTGCAGGGGAAGGTGGAAACTGAGGACTCACGGATGGATCACATGCATGCCTGGCTCGATCATGCCGTTGCACGCGATCACATCACTTGTTGGCTTTTCAATTTTCATTCATCAGTGGCTACACTCCAGCCGGAGACCGGAACCGTGGTGGACGACGTGGCAGTTGCTGCAATTGCCTGGCGATCGAAAAAAAAAAAAAAAAAAAAAACTGCGCCGCCGATCACATGCGGCGGCATGCAACAACCACCGGCAGTATACACGTTACGGCAGCGCACGATGCCGTTGCTTGGTCACTCGCTATGCCGGGGCCGGGCCGTCGTCCCCTTGGCCGTCGTCCCGTGTGAGACGGATCCATCGCCACCGGATCTGGCGGCAGACGACGTGCCGTCTCGCGGGTTTCTCTCGTCTCTTCAGTTACCCGGCCGTTCCATCGAGCCCGGAAACGAAACGACGCGTGCCGGATCGCAACCGCACACCCTACAAGATCTCGTCGTCTGTCCGCGCTGGCCACGGGACGACGACTCTTCGCCGCCTTTAAAAACACACGCGCCGGCGCCGCCCGCGCCACACCACATCTACAGCCTTTGCGGTTGACCTCTTACATCCATTCCACTTCACGCACGCACGCGCCTCCAAAGTCAAGCCCCAGCCTCTGATCCATCCCCAGCCATGGCGCGCCTCGGCCTCACCGTGCCGTGCCTCGCCGCCGTCGCCATCGTCGTCCTCGCGCTAGCGTCCGGCGCGGCGTCGCAGGCGCCGGTGCCGGCGCCGTCGGTCGACTGCACGGCGGCGGTGACCGGCCTCGCAGCCTGCCTGCCGTACGTGCAGCAGGGGAGCGCGCAGGGGAAAGCCCACCGGTGTCTGCTGCGCCGGCGTCAAGGTCGCCACCAAGAGCCCGGCCACCGTCGCATGCCTCTGCGCCGCCTTCGACCAGTACGGCGCCCAGGTCGACCTCAAACGCACCGCCGGGTTGCCCGCTGCATGCGGCGAAAATCCCGACGCATTTAAACAGTGCAACAGTGAGTACTGCCGCCCTGATCGATGTCTCTGTCTGCTTTTCACTGCCTCTTGTTCATTCGTTTCTTTAATCTCTACGACTTGTACCTTTTTAGTCTCTATACTACGAGTTCTAGTTACAATAGAAGAAGCCTTCCTTCTGGTTTAATTTAATGTATTATTTCCTTTCTTGCAGTCAAAGTGCCCGGCGCCCCTGCTTCAGGTAACGCAAGATGATCCTCTGTCCTTTCTGTTCATAAGTTGTACTGACTATGCATGCATCCATACGAAATTGGCTATGTTTGGATCTGACGTCACAAAATAGATCATAAACTTCTATATGAAGTTCTAAAAACTCAAAACTGTTTTATGTTTCACTAATTTTATAGATATAGAATCTATATGGCCTATCATCATTAGTCTATTTAGATCTACTCTTACTAGTTCTAGCCAGTTGCTAACTTACAAGCTAAACTAAAACACGATAGTTGACTTTGACATAAACATGATGATGATACAGTTTTTATTTGGACCGGGATGCTATACATTTTGTCACAGTGCGATATGCAAGCTAAAGTTTAAATTATTTATTACAGTATTATCATAAGACAGTGACAAGTGGTCCGAATTACTAACAGACGCATGCACTTCCTCCTTTGTGTGGTTAAGTGGGTTGGACGACTACAGATTAACAGTTTATTACATTCGCAACTAAATGATGGGAACTGCCAACACGGCTAGTAATAGGTGAATTGATAGAAGGGTCACACACAATAGTTGATTTGCTTAAGGAGACGTACTAATCGATCCGCTTTGCCAAATTTCAGTCCATTTGATATCAGTACATTATCGCTTTTTTTTTGCCTAAATATAAACTGGTGAAATTGAGCCTATGATATGTATCTGCACTGTGATATTCAGTTTCCGAAGACCTATCGCATCTTACAAAAGTTCTGAAAGCCCATTTCAGTTTCTGAAGACCTATTGCATCTTACAAAAGTTCTGAAATTATGAGAATGTCCCTTGGTAATCTCACTAGCTGCTATGCCGTCGTTTCCATCTTTGCAGCGCCTACAGCTCCCGGAACGGCTCCGGCAACCCCAAGCCCAGGCTCATCCAAGTCAGCGGCGGTGATCCGATCGCCAGTCTCAGCGTTGGCCTTCCTCGCCGCCTTGGCCGCGACTCTGCTCTCGCACTGATGCCTCCTGAAGATGCCCCGGCTGTTTAAGTGAAATTGGTGGTTTTAGTTCATGATGAGTTGTGCTGTGAATGAACCTATGATATGTATCTGCACTGTGATATAATTCATTGAGTTTAATTGGTTGATTGACTTGATTGGGTGAGACAATTGCTGCCTGAAGCTCTTTCATTTTTTCATGTGCCTGTACGTGTCGGCCAATTGGCCATCATCGTCGATCGTCGTGTCGTGCAACACCGAGACGTTTTACAGACCACATTGAGTTCCAACCGCCACCTCCACCGACCTGCCTTGCTGGCGACGTGTTCAGAACAGCCGGCCTCCCTTCCTCCGTTCGCCAGCAGCACCTTTCCCTCGCTCACCTCAACATGGAGTGCGACGGAGAAGAAAGGCACGCGAATCCACCTTCAAATACCAAACCGTAGCGGGCGCACCTTTGTCGTCGTACGACACCGACGCTGGGAAGCTCCGCGGCGGCGCAGACCTCTGGGAAACGGCGGGCGCGGGTGCTCTGGTTCGTACAGGATTTGTCTTCACCTCCATTGCCTTCGTCCATGTTTATCTGGTCTGCTACCTCGCCCTAGGCCCTTCGCCTAACAGTAAAAACCATCTCGTTCATTCACTGAAAGAGCTATGCAGCGCCCACAGCTTCCGGAACAGCAGGCCCAAGCCCGGGCTCCTCCAAGTCAGCGGCGGTGATCCAATTGCTGGTCTCAGCGTTCGCCGTCCTCGCCGCTGTGGCCGCGGCTCTGTTCGCACCTTTGAAGATGCCGGGTGCTTCGGTGATTGGTGGTTTTAGTCCATGAGTTTTTTTTTTTTTTTTTAGAATCACAGAGCTTTTCATTCATTCATTTGAATCCTTACAATCCACGGCCGCCAGTTGAACCAGCCAGTCCGGGATACAATCAAGCCAAAAAAAGGAGCGTACAGTAGAGGATACAATCGCAGCACAAACATGAGCAACTGAATTTGCATCTCTACGTACCCAATTAATTCTAAACTCCGAAAAACTATTACCCAGCTCTGTAATATCGAAACACAGGCCCCCAATACTTGATCTCTTCGACAAGGGCTCCCTCAGCAGCGTAGCTAGAGCCTGGCAGTCCACCTCGAGCACCACACGATCTACTCCGAGTTCAGACGCCAACTCCAGCCCCTCTCTTGCGGCGAGCGCCTCGGCTGTCAAGGCATCAGGGACGTCATCGTACCACCGAGCAGCCGCTCCCCTCACCACGCCCTCATGGTCTCGGATGACCACACCGGCTTGCCCCGTGCATGAGCTCTGATCGAAGCCTGCATCGGTATTAACCTTAGTCCACCCAGCTTCCGGTCGGTTCCAGCTTCCTGTAGGCCTTGCACTCTTTATTTGCTGTTTCGGCACTTTCAATGATGCCAAATCTTCCATGAGCTTGGAGATAAACCTAGCCGTCGCGCCCGGCTCCCACACCTTCCTGCCATGACGTCGGCCATTTCTTCCAGTCCAAATCGCCCAGGCTCCACAGACTATCACCGGTGCAACCCGAGCCGAGCAGATCCCAGGATTGAATACATCAGTAGTCCACGTGCATGGGTGCAGCGCCGGGATTGAGACCCCCATAAGATCCTTGACCGCCTGCCAAAATCTCCTCGCCACCGGACACCGGAAGATCACATGGAATAAAGTCTCCTCCGGGTCCCCGCACACATCACAGAAACACTCTTTCTCGATATGACGCCGCTTCAACTCAGCTTTTGATGGCAGGAAATTATGAATGACCCTCCACCAGAAAACTTTGATCTTTGGCGGAACGTCCAGCTTCCACAAGATACTCCAGCAGTCACCATTCATTGA
Organism: Hyparrhenia diplandra; assembly: GCA_015847255.1. NCBI lineage: Eukaryota > Viridiplantae > Streptophyta > Magnoliopsida > Poales > Poaceae > Hyparrhenia > Hyparrhenia diplandra. Next base: position 64,631 of record JADLZK010009479.1, read on the forward strand.
GCTCGATGTCTCTTCTGTTGATGCCATAGCTGCGGCCGCTTGTTCCTTTTTCAGAAACCTGTATGCTGAGCGAACCGAGTAAGCACCATTCTTCTCAAGAGACCATGCAACAACGTCTTCTTCTAGCCTTAAACTTGGCTTGATCTTCAGCACTTCAGCTGCCTCCACCGCCATGAAGTTTGCTGTTGACCGTCTCCACATCCCAAACCCGGGTTCCAGGAATAAAGAGATCACTTACTCGACCCGCCGACGCCCCTGGCGGCCTAACCAGCGGTTTAAGGGACCTCATCCCCGGAATCCAGTTGTCCTCCCACACATCAACATCCCCCGGCCCAATTCTGTTAATTATACCTTTGGAAAGCACATCTCGGCCATAAAGGATCGCACGCCATGTGGCCGAGCTTCTCTTCTTCTTCGTCGCAGAAAGGAAATTACAGTTTGGATAATATTTTCCTTTCAGGACCTTGGCACATAGAGAATCCGGCCGTGTAAGTAACCTCCATCCTTGTTTCCCTAACAGCGCCTTGTTAAAAAGAGGGAAATCTCTAAAACCCATTCCACCATCACCCTTTGATCTTGTTAGCTTTTCCCACCGCTGCCAGTGGAGCTTATGATTATCAAGGGAACTCCCCCACCAATAGTTTGATACCGCTGAGGTCAATTTCTGGCACACCGCAGGGGTTAGCTTGAAGCACGACATAGGATATGTAGGAACTGACTGCACATTGGCCTTTAGGAGCACCTCCCGTGCTGCACAACTCAGGTTCCTCTCTTCCCAGCCGCCAATCATCCCTCTGACCCTTGCTGGAACATATTTGAACACCTCACCTGCCCCCCTCTCCGCAGAAGTAGGCAGCCCCAAGTACTTTTCGCCTAAAGCTTCCGTTGAGATTTGGAGACTTCCATGCACCACCTCCTTCACTTCTTGCTGACAATTCGGGCTGAAAAAGACAGCAGACTTATTTTTATTCACAAGCTGTCCTGACCCCCGATTGTACTTATCCAGGATATCAGCCACTCGCTCTGCTCCTTTTTTTGATGCTTGAGTGAAAATAAGACAGTCATCAGCGAAGAGAAGGTGGGACACCCATGGCGCATGCCTGCTGACCCTCACTCCTCTCGACACATACTGCGGCCCAATATTTCTTAACATGCATGATAAACCTTCCGCACATAACAGGAATAGGTAGGGAGAAATTGGATCCCCCTGCCGTATCCCTCTTGTTGGATTTGAAGCCGCCTCAGCCAAAAACCCCATTGACTCGGACCGAGAAGGATACTGACGTTACACATTTCATAATTCGAGAGCACCAGGAATCCGGGAAACCCATAGCTCTCATAATAGCATCCAAATACATCCACTCGACTCGGTCATAAGCTTTCGCCATGTCAAGTTTGATTGCACAGCTTCCCGACTTCCCTTTCTTGTTCCTCAAATAGTGTATGCATTCATATGCAATTAAAACATTATCCGTGATCAACCGGCCCGGCACAAAGGCACTTTGCTCAATCGAAATCACCTCGTCCAGGATCAGCCGCAGACGGTTGGCCATGGTCTTGGAGCACAATTTATATAGCACATTGCAAAGCGAAATAGGACGGTACTGTGCTAGTTCCTGTGGATTACTCACCTTGGGGATTAGCACAAGTAGTGTTCTGTTCAACTCTTCTGGCATCTCACCGCCATTCAGAAAGGATAATACCGCCGGCATTCACATGGCTTGATTAATTCCCAATGAGTTTGGAAGAAACCAGCATTGAAGCCATCGACGCCAGGTGATTTATTCGGCGCCATTTGGAACAAAGCTGCCTCCACCTCCTTCTCCGAGAAAGGTTTCTCAAGAATATCACACATATCCTTTGTTACCTTCCGTGGCACGTGATCACAGACTAACTCCGGCTGCAGCTTCTCTTGCGCCGTGAATAGCTGCTGATAGAAATTCCGTGCCAGTCTTTCTAAATTATCTTGATCACTAAAGACGTGACCTTGATCATCAGTGAGGGTCGTTATCCGGTTTGCTCGTGTACGTGCCCTCGCTTTCGCCTGGAAGAACTCCGTATTCCTGTCACCCTCCCGCAACCAAGAGATACGGGATCTCTGCTTCTCCATCACCTCTTCCCTGGCCAAAACTTCCGACAGCTGTGCCATGACGTCCCTTTCGTGAGTCGTCGGACCACGATACAGTGTCTGGCCACGCTCCCGCTCGAGCTCTCCCCTGAGTTGCTTCACTTTTTCTTTCACAGAGCCGAACACTTCCCGATCCCAATTTTTCAGAGAAGATTGCAATGATGTGAGAGCTGACATCACCGCCGGTAAATCATAACCCCCAGGACTAGGATCCCATGTTTTACTTATAAAATCCCTGTACTCACCATGAGTCTGCCACATGTTTTCATACCGAAACGGCTTCGACCGCCGAGTCCGGCGATGACTAGACGACTCCCGTTGCCTTACTTCCACCAAGAGACCCGCATGGTCTGATTCAGCCAATGGCAAATGATGCACCTCAGTCGCACCCAGCTCCGCCATGAAACCGTGGTCACCAAAGGCTCTATCCAGACGAGCTTTCACATTGGCAGCCCCCCCCCCTGTCGGTTGTCCCAGGTGTAGGGCAACCCGTGGTAACCAAGATCCGTGAGATCACAGTCGTTCACCGCTTCCTGGAACCCAGCCATCTGCCATTGTTCTCTTTCATTCCCACCAATCTGCTCCTCTACTGTTAGAACCTCATTGAAATCCCCCAGGCACAGCCACGGCACCGACGATTGTGCTCTCAGGAATCTCATGAGATACCAACTTTCTCTTCTTCTCTCCCTCCTAGGCTCGCCATAAAAACCAGTCACCCTCCAGTGCGAGATTTTCAGCCGATCACATGACAAGACCACGTCAATGTGTGATCTAGATTTGCTCATCTCCGAAACAATGACCCCATGACGCCACAGCATCACAAGGCCCCCACTCAGGCCCTCCGACTTGACTGCAATGGCATTAGAAAAACCAAGGACAGTCTTCAAGCCCAGAGCCCGCTCCTCACTCATTCTCGTTTCCATCAAAAACACCACCATGGGCCTTTTGTCCTCCACCGGTGGCGGAGTTCTGAACGCCTCGGGCTGCCCTGCCCCCGGCAGTTCACACTCAAGATTCATGGCTCCGGCTGGGCCGCCGCGACGCGGCCGCCGCCGATCTCTCGGGTTGGTTAGAACCTCTCTTCTGCTTTTTTAGAACCTCATCTCTGCTGCCTCCACAGCCCTCACCACCTCCATCCATCTGACTGACCCGTGACAACACTAGCCCTGCCGGCACTAAGGCATTAGATGCCCCCCCCCAGCGGAATATTCAAGTCAGGTGTTTGGACTACCTTCTCCGGGAGTTTTGATTTTCTCTTTCTCGGAATCACCTGCTTCTCCCTCTCAGTTGCCTGAAACACAAGCTTCTTGCCTGCAATTGTCTCACCTCCCGAATCTCCTTGCACCTTTTCTTTTGGAGCAGCCTTGAGTGGTGACTGAACTTCATTTTCTTCAGACCCTCCCATCTGGCTCTCTCCTTGTCTTGAGCCCTCTGCAGATCTCGACCCCTTACTTCTAGAGTGTTTTGGCTGCGAGTGTTGATGGAAACCTGAGTAGGATCCACTGCCCAGCGAATCAGCAGCTGCTGCCGCGGCAAAAGACTGCATACGCCGTTTCTTCTCTTCCGGGGCCCTCAGGTTCACATCATATGGGAGCCTGCCATCCTCATTACGAGCAGCCGGTGTCGGGCAATCCATATCCGAGTGTCCCATCCTCCCACAATGGAAGCAAATGTGGGGCAATCGCTCGTACTGCGCCGGGAACCAACGTGGTTCTTCATTCCTGTTAATCCTCATCAAAATCCCTCTTCTCACCGGTTTAGCAATCTCAATCGCCACACGGGCGCGTAAGAAAGCACCACTTGCCTTGCCGTCCGTGTCAACATCCATTTGCATCACCTGGCCAATCAAGTCCATGGCCCGAGCCCCTTTTGTTCTGTTCATCCATCCCAGGGGGAGGTTTAGCAGCCGAACCCACAGCTCCAGCCGCTCGAACTTAATGTCCGCCGGCCCGAGCTTCGCATCATACTCCTGTAGCAGTACCGAGTATCTCCCCACCATCCAAGGGGCGCTGGCTAGCACCCTGTTCATGTCTCGAGAGCAGCCGAACTCCGCCACGAAGAGGTTGCTCTCCTTCTCCCCGATCGGACGTATATTCAGCCCTACAGGGTTACCCCAAGCCGGCTTCATGGCCGAGCGTACCGATGTGATACTGACCGGCACCGGCGAGAGTACTTTCCCAACCAAAGCCCACTTCGCCGTGACCTCGGCTTCTTCCTCCTCATCATCATCGCTGAAATCCGGGATCTCGACCTCTTCTTCCTCCGTCGACGAAGCTTCCGGAGAAGATCCGAAACACTAGGGTTTGGGGCGTTCACCCCTCCCCCGATCTACCACTCCCGGTTGACGCCATCGCCGTTCACCGAGAAGGTACAAGCACCCGGTGGCCTGCGAGGGAACGATCGCAGCCACAAAACAAGTTCCCGACCTTAGGAGAAAACCTAAGCGGCAAAAACCCTAGAGGTTTCTTTGGACGACGGCGCCCGGGGCGGCTAACCGGCGTTTTATGGGCTGGCACCACGCTGATGGTGGTGGTGACAGGCGTGGGACGCCGGGACCGAGTGGCCGTCGGCGTTAGCAGTCCATGAGTTGTCTTTGTGAGTGTGAACGTAGTATGATACTATGTATCCGCACTTGTGTCATAATTCAGCGAGTTTAATTGGTTGAATGGGAGAGATATTCGGTGTGGATATGTTTTTTTTACTATGTCGGTAAATCGGCCATTTTGGCATATTTTATTGTGTGTGCCGCCGCGCCGCAGCGATTACCCGACTCAGCATAATTTTTTTAGAAGGGCGGCAAAAAGCTTTTGCCGTATTTTTATTAGACGGAAAAACAAAGACGACTATTACAAACTCTCGACTCGACTCCAGGACTCTACTCGACTGAAGAAAAAACACCAACCAAATCCAACTCAGCATAATCGTGGATCATTGTGGCGTGCAGCACCGAGATGATTTAGGCACTCAGAATGCTCTACATACAGTCTAATAAGACTATTTATTACCTGGAACTGAAATGTATCATAGACTCAGTTTTTAAAAAAGTCTTGATTTCCCCTCATATTTCCATAAATATGCTGTCACATTAATAAAACATAATAAATAGGAAGTTAATAAACAAACTTAGACTCTATGGTAGAGTCTGCTTGTGAGTGCTCTTACACATTGTCGTGTCCTCAAAGCACACTGACCATCGACCTATAATTGTTTTTATTACGTGTCTCAAAAACCAGGGAACACCATGGTCAAAATAGTCATTGGTTCGTTGCAATATACACAGGCTCTCAAATATTTGTAAAGTTCTTTCTTTTTTTTTAAACCTATGTTAAAATGTTCTATATTTTTTTTTTAAAAAAGCAAACTTTTAGTTTCTTCTGCCAGAGGTTAGTCTCAGTCGGCAGTTTCATAACAATGATGGACATGTCATGTATTCCCTCTGTCCCCCCAAAAGAGCGTCGTTTTGTGTTTTTCGGACATCTTGTTTAACCATCCGTCTTATTAAAAAAAACTATAAATATTATTTATTTTATTATGACTTATTTTATCGCTAAAGATACTTTAATAATAATGTATTTATTTTATAATTTTTTTATTTTTTTTGAATAAGACGAACGGTCAAACACGATGCCTAAAAAAAAACCTAAGTTATGGTTTCTTCTTTTATGTATGCAAGTATGCGTGAGCACATCTTGCCTGGCCCGGTTGAAAGGCCAATGTGACCTGGGCCAGATTTGCTACCCGGTTTTGATTCTAGGCACTTGTCAAATAAGATTTCTCGACTGATAAAAAATATAGCAACATCAGGACATGGGCATTTTTGCCAACCACCATGGTTGTGCACACCTTGCCCTGATGAGGTCGCCTTCCTGCCCCGGCGGCGAGGCCGCGCCCGTCCTGCGCTAGGTAAGGACTCAAGCGGCCGCCGGGAAGGCTCGTGTGGCAAAGAAACAGGGACGCAAATTTGGAACGGGCGCGCTAGGCGGGAAGGAGGAAGAAGAAGTTTTTTTTTTTCTATTCTCATGACATGTGGGCCCTAAATGGCATAGGGATGGTGGAAAATCTATAGCCGTACCAAACTCTTTTCGGGATGTCAGATCCACGGTGGAGCAGCGCGGATGTGCAGCTCTGTAGTTGTTTTTTCAAACCCGAGCTCTACCAAGCACGCCCTTCGTATCGTAAAAAATAGTCTATATTTAATAATGTATGTGGATGTGCTAATATCTGATGCGACCGTGACTAAAGATTCAGAAGAGGAAACCAAAAACCTGTTGTCAAAAAAAAAAACACATGTTCTAAAAAAAAAAGAAAAACCAAACACCTGGATTTTCCGCATTTCTGTCTCTTATGGGTCAAATGACGGTCCAAATGTGCAAAACATCCGGGATGTCACCGCCAAGTGGGACATTTGGTGAGACACAGCTATTCTATAAAATTGGCTATTGGCTATCCCCTACCCTCTAAGTCCCTACCGAAGAAGTTTTGATTTCTAGCCCCCTCCCCCTATTGCGCTGCTCTTGAGAGGGCGTTCGTGCCTACTCTTACCACTCTGAGAGGGCGCTCGTGCTAGCCTGCTAGCCTTCGACCATGGATCAGCGAAGGGGTGGGTGCCTCGCTTCTTCCTCGCTTCTCCATCTTGCTTCTTTCTCTGGGTTTTCTCAATCCTCCCTCCGTTCAAAGAACCTTTTTGGGTTATTTTGCTATATCTTGTTTCTTGGTCTTGATTTTGCTATAAACAAAGAACTCTGGTTTCTTTTTTTCTTCCATCTCCTCATTTTTATTTAATGTCGTATCTAAAAGTTTTTCTTCTTTTTTCCGCTCAGTACACTCATAAGTCCGCAAAGGCAAGTATTTTTATCCTAATTGTTTTTGTAATTAATTTTTGCTATTTATTTTTGAAAAAAAATTGATTTTTTTTCATAGGCTAAGGATATCTGTGCGCCATCCTTTGCCTTTGCTTAGTTTTGTACCCCACACACCACCAGAGGGAGAGTTACATGGCACATTTGATCTGTGGGACATATGATGCTCGAGCGATTACCAAAACAATATTTGCATTTCCTGTTGTGACTGTTTTACATCTATTCATTTTATTTAATCTCGTGGTTAGAGGAGTGGTTGGTTCCGGATACATTAAATCAATATTTTCTTAGATTTTCCCAGTTATATTCTGGTTTTCTTTAGGTGAGGTAAAAGTTTTCTTTACAATTATTTATATTGCACCGAGTGTTGGGTTTTTTTATTTTTTTGTATTTATATTTGTGTGTTTGTGCAAATATCATACTTATGTAGGAGAGTGGATGACTGCTGCAATATCTTCTGCAGTGATCCTTTGGGTTGAGCAAATTTTTGGAGGAGGAGTACCTGGAGGACCTAGCCGACTGAGGGGATAGAAGCAAGATTACAGGAGCAGATAGGAGCAAGATTATAGGTCTAGAGGGATTTTTTATATTATTAAGGAGTGAAAGGAAATTGCTTTTATGAGCGTTTAGGGCCATCAATTTTTATGAACGTTTACAGATAGCTGTTCTTATGGGCGTTTACAGCCATCTAGACTATTCCTTCCTAACAAATGACAGGCGTGCCTCTCTTTATATAGAGAGGGGATAACCCTAAACCCAACTTGGTGGCTAAGCACCCTTGATCTAACTTGGCGGCTAAGCTATTGACTCTTGAGCCTATTGGGCCGGCGGTAGCTTGTTGGCTACCCATGACATGTAGTCTATCACCTCTCCTTTCTAATTGCATCACAACACCTCTACCTCTCATAAATTTCAGATTATGCTTACTTCTCCCAAACACAAGCCTGTCAACAAACCAAATACTTCTCCCAACACACAAACCAAATACTCTGTTCTAAAAATCACTACTGAACTTGGGCAGACTGAAGTACCTGGCGATTGTTTCAGAGCTAGCTAATTACATTGTCGACTGACACTCACATCTTAATTTGCCTTACACTATAAATAAGGTTGTCAGCTCTAAGCCATTTTCTATATTGCAAAGACTCTCCCTTACTGAAACTTCATCAAGTTCCCACTTTGCAATTCTTGTTACTGATTGACAAGCCGCTCAGTTCAGCAAGCATCAATTCTGCATTCTTTGAACTTGTGGCATGACTATTAACTGTGATTGCACGCTGCATACAGCTAGCTTCTACTCTTGCACTTCTGCTGAAGCCACACCTTACTAAACAGTAGGAGCCTATTTATCTCCACCCTTTGCCGACACACTCAATTAACTTGCTTTGCACTAAAGCTTAACTGGAGAATTTCTATATTGCTAAGCCGAATTAGGTCCACGCCCTGCAACTTATGCAACAGGGCCAGTTTTGCTCTTTCAGACAATGATCCCTAGACAGACTACAGTACAGGCCACTGCTCACTCAGCTCTGCCCCTCTAAACTTTTTGTGCAACATCACTAGCTGCTGTTGAATGCTACAAAGCAAACCTCTCCTCCCTCAACTCCATATGTATTGGTAGTTAGCATTGCTGAACGCTGTCAGGTTTACGCACTGCAACTCTCCTACAACAGTTTGCTTCCCTTTCCTTGAAACTCAGAGCATGAGCTTATTCTTCGCATATCAGGGTATCTCGCGTACTCTCATCATCTCCACTTCTGAGACTCATCATTCTAGTACTTTCTACTGCATAACTCTCACTTGTCATGGAAATTGAGGCCATCTTTACTTCGACAGCACCTCACATCTCGCCAACATAGCACTACTGATGCTAATACTGGTCTGTTGTATTCTATCACATCTCCTGACCTATGAGTACATTGCCTTGTTGCATCTAGCTACTGTAGTCTATCACCTCTTCTTTCTAATTGTATCACAACACCTCTACCTCTCATAAATTTCAGATTATGCTTACTTCTCCCAACACACAAACCTATCTTCAAATCAGACCCTTACTATCTTTTGTCACTCCTTCGATTATTTGCTGCGCACTTCAAGCTTTCTTCCTATACTAATTTTTGTATCTCTCTTGCTAGCTGCACCTCGACAGTTTTTCCTTGCCATCAAAACTCGTACTCCCCTTTTCCTTTACTTGACTTCGCAGACCAAATGAAACCTCCATTACTCCTGAAATTGCAACCTCATCACTCCCATGAAATTGCTCTCTAAACTACTGCAGCAAAACTACATCTACTACTCATAAGGCTTCTCCAATCAAACCCTCTGAACACCAACATCAAGTTAGAAAATTCAGAAGTACCATTATTGGTCTACTGCACAATGTACATATTATATGTATATGTATATATTAATGTAAATAGTATATACATATATAGAGATATGTAGAGATTTTATTTCTACATATCGAGATCGGGATATCGAAGTTTATTTGGCGTGGTTTAAAAGAAAATCTTTCATATTATCTCTTATCACTTGCACAAAGTATATGTATTTATTATTATATTATTAGATAAATAAATACATATCATGTATAATAAAATACATGAACACACACATAGGAGTACAGGATGGACTGACGAGCCATTTCCATCTCAGTCTCAGGACTACCCAAAGAACGTCAAGTTAGAGATGCCCAGGCCTCAGACTACCACACTACAGAGCCATTTCCATCTCAGGCTAGAACGTCAAGTTAGAGATGCTCAGAATACCACACTCCGATGACCGGCATAGAAATGGCAGGTCCAGCCTCTGGGTCATCAATCACGACGTTAATGAAGATGAAGACCGATTCAGCCTCTAGGTCCATAATGCCTCAACAATTGGGTTAATCAAACATAAAATTTCCAGACTGACTCGTCATCACCTGAGCAGGCAGCTTGTCAGGGGCAAGTCTTCAACAATCAAATATGAACTGGTCAACAAATTTCATTTGCAAATATAATGTCGAATATGGATTGGACTGCAAAAATAAGGAAAGCAGAGTGTAACAGTCAATTATGTAATTAGACTAAAGAAAAAATGGCATAATTGAAACTAGAACCAGAGAAGCTATTTTTTCCCTTCATTCTGCACCTTCATCTCTTGGAATGTTTGGCTGGTCTACCAAGAGTTGACGTAGTACAGCAATGTCACTGGAACTGCAAATGAAAATATCATCATGATTTCTCTAGTTAATTATTAAGAATAAAGCATCGCTATCGTCTACAAGAAAATCGACAGAGAATGAATTCCAGAGAGGACAAATCCACGGGTAATCAAAGCCATAGAACTTACCTGCTCTTCCATGTCAGCAAGGAGAAAACTGATGATTTAAGTTTAAACCTGTCAAATGGCAACCAGGATAAGTTCACAGCAAAATAAATTCTGCTGCAGGAGAAATAAGATTACATGCAGTTCAGCACATGTGCTGTGACTCCTGTAAGGGTAGTGCGGGCATGTGTCTGTGACGTCTTAAAATATCAACACAATGGAAGAATATAAATAATGTCTGAACTGGAGGATTTAGCATACAACGGTTAGAAGTTGGATGTAGCTCTATTATCAACTGACAATGTAGTCATAGCTATTGCCATGCTTGGATTGGATCATAATCTCATAAGTCAGGTCCAGCAAAATGATTATACAGAAACACAACTCATCATGCACCAACATAACAACATCATAGTTATATCAAGACCAAATGCAAGCATTAAATGATTAACTTGGGCAATTTGAAGGGGCCGAAGCATAATTCTGTTCTTACTCAGCATGGTGCATATCGCATAACGTTTGAAATCCATCCAAGCACTGTGCAATCGAAGGCAAAATTCCCACTTGTAGCTGCATCTGTTTTGACGTGAGTGCCGACCCGCCTCTCACCATCTGCTTGGTATCACGCAGAGCCTTATTTAAAGCTTTCACGACGCCATTGAACTTCTCCCTGAATAATTGGCACCATTGTTGTGATGTTGTCAGACCAACTTGAATTAGAATTTCCCCCTTGTTTGTTCAGACCAAAACTGAAGTAAACTACAAATGTAAAAAAGCAAAGTAGCTTACAGTGTCTTCCTAATTTTAATGAAAATGAACTCCAGAACCTCCATCTGGTTCCCAATGAGGTCCTCTTTGATGTTGGGCACACCATGTAAGGGGCCATAATTCTTGTCCTCTCCAAGATCCTTTATTAAATGACACAGCCAATCAAATTTTGGTTCTTCTACATACTTGATGAGAAGCTAAAATGACAAGAGTACAACACAACTACATGCCACTGCAAGTTATAAATTTTCCACAGGATTCTCAAAGCTACAAGCAAGTAGCAACTGGCTGCAAAACTGCACATCACCAATAGCTAACGGAATCACTACGGATTCAAGGATGGCCTAAAACTTTCGGTTGCAATATCAGAAAAGTGCTCGCAACAATTACGAAACAACAGTCTCAAACTGCATTGTGGTCGTCAAACCTTGGGCTGCTGTCACACATGTGTTGGAATGCGCCAGAGGAAGATCCAAGAAGGTACCTGAAGGCGAGAGATGACCGCGGCAGCGTTGGAGAATTGGGAGAGGAGCCGAGTGTTGAGGTCATCCCACTGGTCCATCTCCTCCCGCGCCCTCCTCACCCGCTGCTGTACCTTCCGCACCACCGCTTCCATCTGGTTGTTCGCTCGCTCGTCCGGCTTCCGCTGTACGAGGTAGGGAGGCGAGCACCCACACCTTCCAGGCGCGAGAGGAAAGGGTGAGTGATTGCGGCGATGCGGGGCACAAGGCAGCCGGAGACAGAGCCTGCGGAGACGGCGGCGGTGCGGACGGAGGATATGCAAAGGGGAGCGGCGGCCCCGGCTTGTGGTTTTGGAGGACAGGGAAGGGATATTGGGCCCCGAGTGCGGCTAGTGGGCCAATACAGAGATTGTATACTGTAGCGGTAGTTTGGGCTGTGACAGGGGGCGGCCCAAAGGCTTCCACCATCTTCTTCTCTCCCTCTCGCTCGCGGCTCGCTCAACGACGAAAGGAAAAAGTCCAGATTCCCTCCCCCAACTATCATGAAAGTTCACTTTTACTCCCTCAACGTCAAAACCGGACAAATCACATCCCTCAACTTTTCAAACCATGCAAATTACCTCCCTTGAGTGGTTTTGAGGGCGGTATTGCTACTGATAACAACAGTTTGCCTTTTTCTTTTTAAAAAATTAGGTTGAATATTTAAAAAATCATAGTAAATCACAAAAAAATCATAAAATAGAAAATTCAAGTTTGTTAGACTCCACATGAGTAGATCTACACATTGAATATATAATATGGTATGCTTTACTCCAAAAAATAATTATAGAAGTTGTAGCTACGAATTATTTTAATAAATTACACAAAAGAATAGATCTAAAGCTACAATAAAAATTTTGTACTGAAGCATATCATATTATATATTTCATGTGTAGACATGCAGATGTGGAGTATTAAAAAAATAGATTTTCTATTTTATGATTTTTTTGTGATTTACTATGATTTTTTAAAGATTCATCCAAATAAATACAAAAGAAAAAGAAAACAAGAACTTTGTACTAAATAATATCATATTATATATTCAATGTGTAGATCTAATCATGTGGAGTCTAACAAAATTGGATTTTTCATTTTATGATTTTTCTGTGATTTATTATGATTTTTCAAAGATTCAATCGAAATTTTTAAAAAAAGAAAAGGCAAACCGCTGTTACTGTAGCAATACCGCCCTCAAAACCGCTCGAGGAGGTAATTTGCATGGTTTGAAAAGTTGAGGGAGGTGATTTGTCCGGTTTTGGCGTTGAGGGAGGAAAAGTGAACTTTCATGATAGTTGGGGAAGGGAATTGGACTTTTTCCACGACCTAATTTAAAAACCTTGCTTCGCCGCCTCGCAGCGCTCTCATGGTGAGTGGGTGGCACGGGTGTGGTGGGCACGGCCCGAATGATCGAGTTGGCCGCCGCTTTATACCCACGGGCACGGGCTCGGGCGCAGGCAACCAGTCCAACTCCCTGTTGAAGAGTTGGTCATTTTCGCTTTTTTTTTCATAATTAGTTATCGTCTTTTGTTATAACTAGAAGTATATACCCCGCGCATTGTCGCGGGATTCTCTTAATAATATTTTTTATATAGAATATTATGTATATATATATAAGAATTTGTCCGAAAGTTATTTTAACTAATCAGCTCTCGTAAAAAATAGTATAGTATAGAATATTTGATTAGATTTAAATCATTTTACATGATGGAGATGACATGGATTTTTTTTGTAATTAATAAGGGATGACATGGACATAGTGGGTAATGATGTGTATACTTTGCATTAAAAGATAGAATATGTAGTGGGTTCACTTAGTGGAGAATGATGTGGACACTTTGCATGTAGAGAGAACTCATCTAGTGGGGTTTATCTTTATAAGAGTTTTAGATAACTCTGAACATCCGATCAAAAGAAACGAGAGAGATTGCATCTGTTCTAGATCATGTAGTGGCATGGCCTCTTCAGAATGCGTTCAAAAGAAAGCAGCAACTACAGGCGTCTATGAGCTCAATACAGCCACTTGCATTATATATATCAAATGATGTTAAAACATGTCATTCAGACAATCAGACTTTAGTCTATCCCAATAGTCCAAGAAAGCAACGCAAACTGAAACAAAGACATTTGGCAAGAAAATGTCAAAACTATGCCAAAAATATCACAAAATAACATTTGTAACTTATGGGATTCACACAGTCACAGTCACGGTCAGTCACCCCTGCATGGTACTAGTAGCATCCCAAACTGAGAAGTAGAAGGAATAAGAGTACAAGTACAACATAACGTCCCATGTCATTCACACACAGAGTCACAGTCACCCCTGCATGATAGTTATTAGTTAGTAGCATGTCAACATTATGCTCAAAACAACATGACTCGTGTGCTGATAAAGAACGCAGAGCGCAGTCACTAAAAAGTGCTATTCCTCTGTCACTCAAAACAACACGGCTTACACCCTCAAGAAAGGTTTAAGAGTTGCATCTGAATATTTGGAGAAAGCTGATACAAGTCAAACTTTCTTAAACAAGACCACAGTGCTAACCCACACGACTACAAATTGTTCTTATGAAAAGAAAAACAGAACAAAACAGAGTCTGCTATTCTCATGTCGAAGTTGCATTTCCTTGCTGTGTGCTAAAACAACAATACAACATATACATGTTGTGATCTTCCATACTGACACAATTATTGGATTGTTGCCAATGCCAACTAGTATCTACTGAAGAACACACAACACTTTTTCCGGGTTTAAAAATACTCCAACATACTAATAACTAGTCCAGATTTAATCTAGTAGAAATAAGATCCCTACCCAACATACCAATTTAGGATACAATATTCAATTCAGCATCACAAAAGCAGAACTACAGAGAGCCAATCGTCTTATAACTGAATAAAACATGACATGCCAGAAAGTGCAGGTGGATCTAGTAGTACCTAGGTAGTCAGATCATGATTGATCAAGAACAGCAGTACTCATCATTAGACAGATCAGAAATCACTCAAAAACATTTTAACGGGTAATTCAGGGTTCACATAACATTTTGATGATGTCCTTCAACGGGACGAACATAACTTGCTAAGCTTGACCGAATACTAGTAGGTCTGAATTCATCCGAGAGACAAGACAACTAAAGCAACCGCTACTACGAACGCAAGTAAGGAAGGATCGAGGTAGCAGAACCGAACACGCTAGGGCGGCAGATTTAGTGAAATGTTACACCAAGGCTCCGATCACTCCTCGTCCTCGTCGTCGAAGGCCCAGGCATACTCCAGGCGAACCTCCTTCTCCTGCTCCGGGGTGTAATCGTTCTTGATGTTGAACATCTCGCGGATCTGGACGGGGGTCTTGCCCTTCATCATGTCAGCGAACTTGCGGCAGGCGACGTTGAGGAGCCCGTCCACGCCGAGGTAATGCGTGGCCAGGAGGAGGTCGACCAAGGCGTCCACCGTGTTGAGGCCGTCGACGAGCTTGCGGTCCCACTCCTCTAGGTCCTTGGATGCCGCGGAGTCGACGAAGCTGATGCCGCTGGGATCGGAGTCCGCGTGCTTGTTCAAGTAGTCGACCACCTTCTCAAGGGCCTCGGAGCCGAACTTCTCGTTCTCATTCTCGAGCTGGATGCCGCCGTCGGCGAGGCCCCCGCTGGAGATCTTCTCCTTGATGAACTTGGACAGCCGCTCCGCCGCCTCCTTCGAGACCTCGAACGTCTTCCCGTCCGAGCTTTTCAGGGTGATCATGTCCCCGGCGGCCACCTCCTTCGCCACCGCGGCCGCTCCTTCGTCCACCACCACCACCACCATCGTCCTTGTCCCTGGACCTCGGCCTCGCTCAAGGATGAAACCCTCGCTTCGCTTAGCCCCTCTCAAGGGTGGTGTGGAAGAATCGAGTCGGGTTCTGTACTGGGGGTGGCGCCTCGGGGATCCTTTAATACGCGCAGCGGCTCTCCACGGTTCGGGTTGGTGTGCAGCCGGAGAAGAGCCGAATAGGGTGGGCAGTTGCTGCCTGGTTTGTTGCTATGCAACTTTGCCTCACTAGCCAAATTTTGAATGTCTCTGTGGTCATGCGTGGCCTAGATTTGATGACTTATTTGGATGGTTGCTCACACAAAATGCCTGCCAAACCAGCAACCGATGCCATGGATTTTAGATGTTTGACAGTTAAGATTTATTGGTTATTTTTTATACATCCTCGTAGACAATAACAAGGCCAGTAAGGGATCGATCTCATCTCCACATGTTCACAATCAAACCTATGAAAGGGCCCCAGCCAGCCAACCAACTTTGCCTAGACTGCAATCGAACAGGTCTTTATTGCATAGCGGGCTTTTTTCCGATGCTAATGTATAGCGAGCTTTGTTTGCAAGAGAACCAACTAACCATTCGTCTCGCAGACGTTAATGACATGGACAACTGGTGGTGTATATGGTTGTCGTATCATCAACTCATCATAGCCTGGCTCGCACCACGCATGCAGTCACATACTGAGAAGGTAGATTTAATAGTATTTTATTTCGTTGCCTACGCCTAGTTAGCCAGGCACCTACTCCCTCTGTCCCATAATGAAGGTCGTTGGAGAGTAGCATTTGACCGTCCATATTCATACCACCTACTGTGCATCTAGATGCCTCTCTGTCCACGTTCACAGAATCTTGGATGTATATGCCAAGAAACTAGATCGATTTTAAATATGGAACAGAGAGAGTATATCTTACCAACTACCGAGCTTGTTTGGTGGCTCACATCCGGCCATCAGCCAGATCACTTTTTCTCACTACGCGGCTACGCGCTTAGCCCTACACGCTTACAGGCACCAAGCCTCGTTTGTTAGAAACATTTTTTTTTGGCTCCGTTGTAACACCCCTGGTGTTACTATTACTAAAACATGCCATGTCATTGTGACAGAACCTCCTAATTACTGGACCCACCTGCACCTATCATTGTCCCAAAGACTTCTGACAGCAGTGTAGATACACCTAATAACTCAAGAAGCCTGTCGGGTGTCATCGGAAACCCCGATTACACCTCATACCAGGATCAACAAAGGAGTAGCTACAACATTACAACATTTGTTACAAAATATAGATCAGAGTGCGGTAGAATAAGGACATTAATTTTTACAAAATGCAAGTAAGTTACATTTGAGTAAACTTAACTTAATTAATTTGCGGAAGCTGAGTAGACTAGAAGACAACCAGATCATGTCGTGCCCACCGACATAACCTTGGTTAACAGCACGAGTCAGCACCTGCAACAAGGGTCGAAGAACCCTGAGTACGGGAGTACTCAACAAGACTTAACCGACTAAAGAAAATAGGAGAAGACTCAGGTATGCAGGCTGTGG
Organism: Hyparrhenia diplandra; assembly: GCA_015847255.1. Classification (NCBI taxonomy): domain Eukaryota; kingdom Viridiplantae; phylum Streptophyta; class Magnoliopsida; order Poales; family Poaceae; genus Hyparrhenia; species Hyparrhenia diplandra. Next base: position 81,536 of record JADLZK010009479.1, read on the forward strand.
GAATCAAGGAAAGGTCTTATCAAGATCAAGGACTCATTTTGCATAAAAGCTTACTAAGAGTAGGTCCTTACTTTCAAAGTTTTATTTCAACTTTAGTAAATCCTCTCTTCTAAGTGATCATATACTAAAGCAATCACTTTCCATCCAAACCATCATTTTAACCAACTTCAATGTTCCATAACTTAACTACGATGGAGGTGCGAGGATCAAGTCTCCTTTTGTCGTGGAGCAAACGACGATTCGAATCACTTGTAACCCAGCTGGGGATACCTCACCACACGATATATGTAGCACTTAAGCTTGCATATATCAACCATCTCTCAGTTCGTCCAAAACGGGACCGCGTCCTACGCCACCCGAGAATACAGTACACCTCCAACCTGGGACTTTAACCCACTGAGGGTATCTTGTATTCCCGCCATCTCTCCACTCCCAGTGCGCGGTTGTACGTTCCCGATTTGGCACACCCCCGAGATCAGGTTTACCCAAAGTATGTGGCCAGTATGCAAAGTTCATGATCCAAGGGCCAGCCAACGGACGGTCCTTAAACGACACAGACGGGACAAGCACGACCAGGAGAACCTGTCGGCTCAACCACCAGAGACACAACCCGTGTCCCGTCCGGTCTCAAGTTAAGTATAGCCTCTACTAAGCATGATATAAGTTATCAAAGAACATTTTAAATATGTAAAAGATTTTCAACAAACTAATCATAAAACACGGCATAGCAACTAAGCAGTTTTAAATAAACAGGTTGATAAGGATGATATTTCAATAATCAAGGTTGGTCATGCAGCAAATAGGTTATCACTCAACTCCTATTTACCTAATGCAACAAATAAATAACATAAGTGATAATAAGCTTTGTAAAACAACAAGGAAGGGTTTAAATGCATCCGGGGCTTGCCTTCAGCGAAGTAGCACTCGGGCTCGGGATCCGTTCCACAGATATCAAATCCAACCTCCACGGGACACTGAACCTCCTCGGAAACTCCCTCAACCTTGAATCCTTCACTAACGTTCTCTACACGAAGTAGAATGCATGCTTCAATATGATGCCATAATGATAAACATGATGCTTGAAAGTGCAAGGAAATAAACATCAACTTGAGTACAACTTTCCTTCACGATAAAGTTGCAACCTAACAAAACCAACTTGTTGAACTACTCTACAAGATATCATCACCATTGCCTAAGGAGTTCTCAAGGACCATCTTATTCATGTATGATTCTAACTCATCAAACAACCCTAAATTACTTCACTAAATAACATTTACTTTCTCTAAATAAAACAAAGCATAAAATAGAAAATAATTTAAACATCTTAAAATGACCCCAAACTTTTTCTACAGATAGGTCCTATCATAAAACAGTTCAAAAATAAAATTTCATGAATTTTGGAAATCTAGATTAATTTATAAAATTCACCAAAGATCCCTTTTTGAATTAAAGTTGCTAATTTTAGAACATGTCAAAACAGTTTAAAATTTAAATTTGATATTTTTCCTACACTCTAGACATCTTGAACAGCACACACAAAAATTTTTCATAATTTTCTAGGCTTTGGATAATTTTCTATGAATTTTGGAAGATTACGCACTATTCATCAAATAATAAAACAAAAAACAATTTTTAAAACAAGAATCGCCACCGGGGCGAATCCGCCCAACTTCGGCCCTGGCCTCGGCGCTCGCAGCGCACGCGCGCGGCCCAGTAAAGGCAGGCCGGCCCGGTCGCAGCGTCGGCCGGGCGCCGGCCTTCGCCGGGCGCCGGCCGGCGATTCCTTGCCCGTGGCGGCCTTGCCCGGCGACGCGGATCGCCTACCCGACCCCTGCAACCCCGGCGTCGATCTAGGGCATTGACACGGCGGCGAAAGGTTTACGGGCACCCCCACCGGCGGCGATGGCGGCCCGGCGGCGCCAGAAGCGACGGCGACGCTTCGTCGGAGCTACCTACGGCCAAGGCGAGAGCACGGCTAGTCCAAAGACCATCGGGCAAACCCGAGCTCCCATCTAAATGGCCTAAAATCGAACCTATGCACGAACGGCAACGCGCGCGGCGGCGCGGCCACGGCGGAAGGCGTCGGCGTCGACGTTCCGGCGGCGATGATGCGGCAAAGCTCAAAGCAAAAGGTGCTATAGCGGCTCTAGGGTACGGGGAACATGGTGCTCACGCTGGTTTGATCGACGAGGGTTTGGAGCTTGGTCGGCGACGGTGACAGTGGCTTCGGCGGTGAACTCCGGTGGGCGAGGCGGCGTTCCGGTGTGACGGGACCTTAGCTGTGGAAACGATCGAGCGCATCACGACTAGAGCATCAAGGCGACTCAGAAACATGGTTTGGTTTGCTACGAAGCTCACCAGAACGACGTAGCGACGGTGACCCGATCCGCGGCGGCGGTCCGACCGGAGCTGGGGACGACGGCTTCGGGCGGACGACTCTGGCGACGATTGGCTGTGTTTTCGGGTGCGTTGGAAGCGCAATTAAATTGCGACGAGGCTGACACACGCGAAGGGTGAGAGACGGAGTGAGGCTCGTCAATTTATAGGAGACGGTGGCGGACGGTCGGCCGGCGGGATTAGGATGCCCGGCTGGAAAAGCTGGCCGTCGGGCCCTCCTTGCGCCAGGGATAAGAATGGGATGGGGCGAGGACACGCAGGCGGCTCGGTTGACACGTCGGGGCGACGCTGGCACGGCGAGGCGGTGGAGGAACGGCGAGGCGGCCACGCCGACGAGCAGAGTGCCTGCTTGCCTGCTCATGGCGACGGCGCTGGATAACGACGAGCTGCGGCGAGGACACGCGAGGGGACACGTTGGCGACTCGATTGACACCTAGAAGCATGAGGTGGCGCCGAAAGACGACGGGGACCGGCGAGACGGCCATCGGCGGCAAGCAGCTGCGTGGCAGCTCTTGCCCCGGCACTGTTCCCCCCTTTCTTTCTTCCTTGATTCAAAACCCTAACTCTAACTTATCAAATTACTTTCAAATTTCGAACTGCACTCAAAAATCTCCAAAAACGACTTTTGCATAACTTTTCGAGATCTACACTTTTCTCCATTGGAAGATTTCCTAATTCGGCCTCTAAGTTAGACTTCTTGAAAAGTCAGATTTGAATTTCAAATTGGGATTTGAAATTACTTCAAAAATTTGAACTAAACTTGAAAAACTCAAAACACCAACTTTGTTCACCTCAAAAAGATCTACAAGGTTGATGTTGGAAGTTTTCTCAAATTTTGCCTAAATTTGGAATAATTCAAAAGGGGCTAAAACGGGGTTTTGGAAAGCATAGGGTTTTCACATGAAATAATGAACAATTCATTATTCAAATTGTAATTCTAATCATTAAACACACATTGCATTAACATAAACTCATTTTAGTGGATGCATAACAAGGTTCTCAAAATGTATGCTTTGCAATGCATATGATGACATGATTAATATTTTAATTGTATATTAACATCCGGGATGTTACAGTCATCATGATCATTGCAAAGCATGCATGATTAGAAAATTTGAAATGCATCAAATTAAAATAAGTTTATATTTTTAGAGAAATGTTTGTGCTTAAGAATTTTAGAGTGATTGAATGTTAAATTTTTGTTTTTGATCCTAAGTGTGTGGTTGGATGATGGTTTGATAGTATAGGTTGGGAATCTGAAATTTGAGCCAAATTCAAGTTTGAATTGAGCTTCGAAAACCCTAATTCCATTCTCTCTTTTATCCCCTTTTCCATAATTCAAAATCTAAGCAAAATTTGCAAAAATTTCCAAAAGCCAAGTTGTAGATCTTGTTTTGATGTACAAAAGAGGTGTACAAAAGTTTTTGAATAAATTTGAAAGTAATTTTGAATTCAAATTTGTCTCTTTTTGACCCCATTTCAAAAGTCATATTTAGAGGCCGAATTTGAAAATCTTCCAATTGTGAAAATTGTAGATCTTGAAAAATTAGGCTAAGTCACTTTTTGGAGTTTTTCAAGTTCAGTTCAAATTTTGGGAGAAATTGGCAAATTTCAGCAAGTTAGGGTTTAGGGTGCTACGGTGAGCGGGGGTTCATCGTGCTTGGCCATACGGCCGGCCGGCCGCCGCCGTGGGCGTCTCGCGCGCCTTGCGCGGCGCCGCAGCGTGGTCGACGTCGTGGGCGGCTTCGCGAATGCCCCAGCCACGTTCCCGTCCTCTTTTCTTCCTTTTTAAGACGGCGAGGCCGCCGTCCTCTTCTTTCTTTCTTTCCCCGCCGTCGCCGTCGACCATCACCGCCCGCGCCTTTGCCGTCGTCATCGAGCTCCACCCGCCCAATTTAGCCACGCTACGAGCCGAACTCCCTTGCGCACCTCCTGAACCTACTCGCGCCTCTCCGTTTCGCCGGAAGCGTCCGCGCGACGCCATCTTCCTCGCTGCCGGCAAGCCGCCGCCGCGCACCACCTCGTCGTCGTCAGTCGTTTCTGGTGAGCAACAAGGAAAACCAGTTAGTGCTTTGAGATCGCCTCGACGATGTAGTCATGGTCGGCTCGACCGTTTTGCGTTTGCCCCACAGGAGTCGCCGGAACGTCGACCTTGCCGCCGGAGAGCACCGCCGCCGCCACTGTCATCGTCGTCGACCTACCTCCGCTCGGTCCCCGACCCATCCATCTTGCCGTTTGCACCCGCGGTGAGCTCCTGGTCATAATCATGTCACCGGTTTGTCGTTTAGTGCGCCGTAGCCGCCGAAACGCGCTTGCCGCCGACGAGCCGACGTTGCCGCTCCGCCGCGTGCGAGCGCGACCTAGTTAGGGAGTCGTTTTGGTTCGATTAGCTGGGGGTTTAGGACCACCGGAGGAGATGCCGGCCGGTCTTTGTGTTTGCCGTCGCCGGGGAGGGCTCCGTGAGCCGCGCCACCGTCCGCCGCGCGCCGCCGTGCCGCCATGGCCGTCGGCAAAGGGTGCCTCGTGTCCTAGGGCTGTGGGTTTGGAGTGCCGGGGAGGTGCGGGACATCGAGGGAGCAGTTAGGTGAAGACCGCGTCGCCGGAAACCTCGCCGCCGGCGAAGTTAGCGCCGATCAACGCCCGTGATCGCCCCTTGATCGGGATCGGGGGGCCGGGTCGGGTCCGCTCATCTGTAGTAAAGCAGGCTGGGCCGCCTAATCTGCCGGGCCGCGTGGGGTGATGGGCTGATTTAAGCCCGAAGGCGGGTTTTATTTTAAATGCGTTTTGTTAATTTTCCTTAGCTATGAATAGTATATGTTTTTGTTATTTTTGTATAAATTCATATACTTGTTCAAAAATTCTGAAAATTTTTGTAGAACCTTCCTAGGAGTATATCTACCCATGAAAAATTTGAAACCTTGATTTTGAGTAGTTCTTGCATGATTTAAAAATACAATCTTTAATTGAAAAATGCATCTTCCATGATTTTTAGAAAATAAAATATTTATTCAAAAATCATGAAAATTTATTTGGTGCTGTTTTTATGCTATGATCTAGCTGTACAAAAAGTTTGGAGTCATTTTTGACATGTTTAAATTATTTTCTATATTGAGCTCTATTATTTTATGTGAGTTATAAGTTGTTTAGTGTCAAATAATTTAGGTTTTTGTGTGACTTTTGGGTTGTTTTGTGAAACTTGGATCATATCATAATCAAGTGGTCCTTGAGAACTCCTTAGGCAATGGTGATGATATCTTATAAAGTAGTTCAACAAGTTAGTTTTGTTGGGTTGCAACTTTATCGTGAAGGAAAGTTGTACTCATGTGTTTATCATTTCATGCACCTGTAAGCATCATATTTAAATATATGGCATCATGTTGAGACATACATTGTTTCGTGTAGTGAACGAGATCGAGAGTGTCAAATCGAGCCGGTCTCGAGGAGGTTCTTTATCCGGTGGAAGCGGGTTCGGATTTCTCTGGGTTTTCTGAAGAGATAGTTTATTCCGTCAACGAAGGCAAGCCCCGGTGCATTTAAACCCTTCCTTGATGTTTTAAAAGTTTTATATCACTTATGTCTATGCTATGTTGCATTAAGTAATTAGGAGTTGAGTGATAACCTAATTCTTTGCATTCCCATCCTTGTTTATTTCAATACCATCCTTGATAACCTGTTTTATTTCAAAAATGCATAGTGATGCTTAGCCCTGCTAAATTAGTTAAGCTTTTCATTAAAATGTTTTATTTGAGAAGATGGTACCTGTTTTTGGAAAAGAAAGAGATGTAGTGATGAATTTGAGATCGGACGGGACGTAGGTTGAAAGCCGGCGGGATACCTAGCTGTGCTTGTCCCGTGTTGGTCGTGTAAGGACCGTCCGTTGTTTGGATTGTTAAGTTCGGGACTTTTTGAACGCAAGTACGCCTGAGGCCTTCTGACAAAGGCACGGCTGCCTGGTTGACACCCCAGGTCAGTCGACTCTAACTAGCCACATACTCCGGTAAGCCGGATCTCGGTGGAGCCAAATCGGGAATGGCAACCACGCACTGGGAGTGGAGAGATGGCGGGAGTAGCGTGTACCCACCCTCTTGGTCAAACCTGTCATTAGAACGGGGTAGGGAGGTGGAGTCTTGTGCTCTCGGGTGGCGCAGGCCTCGTTCCCGTTTTGGACAAATCTGAAAGAAGGTTGATGTAACACCCGGTTTTAAGAACAAAACCAGATGATGCTATATGTGAGCCCTGGAAGTCAAATCTCACATATAGTTTACAAATAAATGGTAATCAATTCACAATGCTTAAAATAAAACAAATCTAACAAGAAAGACATAACCTCAGCTAGCAGACAGCGGAAAGACACTCTGTTCTTCTGATGTAGGCACCACAGGGACCGACTGACTGGTTGATCACAAGCCTAACTTCTTCCTGAGGTGTGGGGGAATAGCAAGAGTGAGTCCATGTCGAACTCCGCAAATATAGCTAGGCAATATCTACCCCAAAACCCATGATCATTATAACATAAATAATGAATAGCATTAAATGATAAATCATGAACAATTTAATAAGCATGTATAGCCAACAGTTATAACATAAACAACATCATCAACAGAAAGTAAATCCTTCCCTCGGTTTTCCGGGCCGTTCATAACCGCGAACACGGCCGATATATCGTTTTTAACTCTGCTGCAGAGAGGTGTACACTTTCACTACGGGTCATGGTTTCCACCGAGTAGGTTCGCGACTCCCTAACCAAGTGAAGACCATATAAAGTCGTTCAAAGACCCTCCTAAAAATATTAAGTGGCCAACAGAGCTACAACCCCGTTTCTCCCAATTCTGGCAAACCACCAACAAAGTTAGGTAGACCCCTTGAACAACTAGAGTCAGAGCCATGTGACCCCCATAGCTGTACGGAAAATCCCGGATTTTGCCAAAGGATAAGTCCTTATGGAGAGCTAAGAGCATCATAAATAAACAACACAAGCTCTTTCGCCCTATAAACCATGTTATCAATAATTCATATTTAACGTTCAGTGCATAAACATTAAGCAAGCCATAAGATCATGGTTTAAAGATAGCATATCCCAAAACTATACTTGCCTTATTTAGATATCCTTCTTCAAGTCCAAAGCTTTCCCAAAAACACCTTCTTGATCAACAACCTCTTCCGAACACCACGTAAAACTCACCGTCTACTTGGTTCCAATCAGCAACACACAACAAAATAGGGCCAATCATGCATAACAAACAAGGCTACAATTAGAACAGTACACCAACAATAGCAAAACAGTTTGAAAAGCCTATAAAACTATTCTACACGTCACTACGATCACACAGACGTAAAGATCACCGAAATCGGAGCTAGAACGACGAAGATATGAATTTTACAAGATTGTTGTTAATAAAATAATAAATTGAATACAAAATGATTTTGATGAAGAGGAAAAGACACACGGCAACATTGAGATCATTACCGAGATAAACATGAAGGATATAGCGAAATTGATTTGTCGATGGAGTATATGACACAAAAGGATTAAACATTGGAGATGTATTTTGAGTAGTATTTCTGGAATTATTTTTATTTAGGAAAACGGCCATAAATCATAGCCATGTCATACTGACATCAGGAAAGTTAGGAATAATGTCATTAGCTAGTAAAAGAATTTGATACGTGAGAGCAACTGATCAACTTGGACATATGAAGCTACAAACGTGAGCATATAGGGTTGATTAAGCAAGGATATAGCAAGAAGACATTGAAAGATTTTTGGAACTGGTCAATGACGTGAAGTGGAAACACTATGGCCATGGTATTTCTAGATTTATTTTTGTATAGAAAAACGGCAAGAAAACAAATGGAGGTCATCGTGATGTCAACAAGCATGTCATCAAGCTAGCAATGTCATCAGCAAGCTAGCTAGGATGGAAAGCATGGCCGGCGTTGGAGCTTTGCTGTACATACAAGTCTCGGAGTTTGGAGTTTTGGTTCTGCGATATATGAGTACATGCAGCCGGAGCATGGCGAACAGTGGACTCACCTAGATGGTTCTCATCGGACGGATGGCTTGGTGAGGATGCAAAGGCAGGATGTGACGGACGGCGAGTCGGCGACTACCTGCAGGCGTTTGATCGGCAACATGCAGTTGGTGAACAACGGATAGCATAAGGTACAGAGAGGAAGCAGGGCATATCCAAAAGCTTCATAACCTCGACGTAGATCGGTAGCAGGTAAGGCAGCAGTCAACGTGCACCGCTCGGGATTGTGGACGGCTCCAACCTGAGATGTCCGGCGACGGGTACCAGGCAGCAGCACGCTAGGGCTTTGATGGCGGCGTGTAGATAGAAGAACAGGGCGTGGAGGAGGGTCTCGGATACTTATAGGGCTGCTCAGTCACGCCCTACGCAGAGAAATCCCGAAACACCCGGGATTGCGTGCGGCGGCCAGCAGAGTTGGGATCGAGTCCAACTCGATGAAGAAAGCGGCGCTGACCCTGACCAAAGGGTCCGGTTCACAGCGAGTGCAGGGTGATGGCGAAAGTGTTGCGTGCTCAGCTTACCGAGTTGGTCACTGGGCCTGAGCGATAGAGATGGCCGCACGGGCCAGATGTTCTGACGGGCCAACGTAAGAAAATCAGAGAGGAAGAGAAAAGAAATACTTTTCTTTTATTAAACCAGATTTCCAATGAGTTTTCAAATCATTTCAAAAACATTTTAAATCATCTTGACTTGGTAACAAAAGCCACTCATCACAAGAAATCAAATGCAACAGCATGAATGCACATACATGTGTCTACTTCCTATGATAAATTTTAATTTAATGAAAAAGTATGATTTTCTAGGTTTTCATGGGCACAGAAATACATAAATAAATCATTTTTATTCTATTTTCAAAAGAGGCAAAATTTGGGGTGTTACAGTTGATATATGCAAGCTTAAGTGCTACATATGTCGTGTGGTTAGGGATCCCCGGTTGGGTATAATCGGTTCATGAATCGCCGTTGCTTCTCGGTTATGGAGACCCGTTCTTACGCCCATTCATCGTAGTAGATGATGGAATTTGTTTTTGAGGAAAGAGAGTTGGAATAAAAAAAATATGTTTGTTCTAGAATAGAATAACCTAGACTATATGAGCTACTAATCTGAATTAAAATATTGAAAGTAAGGATTCACTTTTCGTAAGCTTTTCGTAAAAAAGAGTCTTTGATTTTTGCTAAAGCCTTACCTTGACTCCTAAGACCAGCATTCCTGAGTCTTCTCCCCTTTTTCTTGGTCGGGTAAGTCTTGTTGAGTACCCCCGTACTTAGGGTTCTTGACCCTTGTTGCAGGAGCAGGTCATGAGCAGGCTTGTTTTGGTCCCTGCTGCATGACGGTGTACCAGGAGGAAGATGACGAGTAGAGTTGCACCCTCGGGCAGGGTTGTCAGTGTATTATATGTATAAGGTTACTCCAATAATATCAGGCTTGTAATAATGATATTTAAGTTTGTGTATTTGAACAAATGGTTTGTAAACTTATGGTTATGTAATCCTTCCGCCGTTTACTACGATGTATTTTGAATAAAGTGTTGTAATCTTTGGAGTGACTTGTTAATGAGATCCTGTTCGGAAGATTAATAGCATTTTCTAGATTATTGGGAACTCGTGCATAATGATCAGAGGTCTTAATGACAATGATAAGTGCATGTGGGCCCCTGTAATTTAGGAGGTTCATGTTACATCCGTAGTCTCACAAGGTCAACCAAACTCTAGAGACAATACAGTCATCCAAACAATAGGATAATAATAATAATAACTAGAAGGAACCTGCGCGGTTGTGTGGGCTAGCAAGCTCTAACACATAAGGTTTGTCATTAAATACAGTAGAATACATTAGATGAGCGTGTTTTTGAATATTAGCACTTTTGAGATTTAATCACATTGCACAGTATTCTCATAATATGATACAATATGTGCACAATATTCTCATAATATGATACAATATGGTTTTTGTAAACTAAAAAAACTTCTTTAATTCTGCTCATGCTTAACAAATTTGGAATAAGTTGATTGGCATATGGAAACTGAAGCACTGTAGTAGAAAAAGAGTAACGCATAAGATAAATTTCAATTAGCAAAGAATATGCACATAAAAATGAAATGGACATAAGGGTGACAAAACTATGCAACCTACAGCTCTGTCAAGAGAGAAAAAGCATGGAGGAAAAGGTAATAGGTAACTGGATATATACTTAAGTGGGTTGATATTTTTTATATTTTTCATGACCATTTTAAAAGAATGGGTTATAACTTGTATAACATTCCTACTGTGATATGACCAACATGGGAAGGCTCTACACTAATTTATAGGCAAGCCCTATAGATTTGATGACTTATTTGGTTGCTTGCTCACACAAAATTGCCTACCAAACTAGCAAGCGAAGCCATGGATTTTAGATGTTGGACTGTTAAGATTTATTGGTTATCTTTTATACATCCTAGTATACAATAATAACAACAGTGAGGGATCTCATCTCCACATGTTCACAATCGAAAGCGCTCCACACAGCCAACCAACTTTGCCTAGACTGCAATCAAACGGGTCTTTATTGCATAGCGGGCTTTTTTCGATGCTATTTTATAGCGGGTTTTATTTGCAAGAGAACTAACTAACCATCATCATTATTTGGTTGCCTACGCCCAGGTAGCCAGGCACCTACTCCCGCAATGAAGGTTGTTGGGGAGTAGCATCTGACCGTCTGTATGCGTACCGCCTACTGTGCATCTGGATACTTCTCTGTCCAGGTTCACGGAACCTTGGATATATATGCCAAGAAGCTAGAACGAATTTAAATATGGAATGGAGGAAGTATATCTTACCAACTACCGAGCCTGTTTGGTGGCTCACATCTAGCCATAATCACTTTTCCTCACTACGCGGCTACGTGCTTAGCCCTACATGCTTGCGGGCACCAAGCCTCGTTTGTTATTAACGTAATTTTTTTAGCTAGGGAGCCAAGATCAGTAGATTAGGTTTTGCACAAGATAAACCAGACTCAATACGGTGATCCAAACAATAGGATGATAATAATAACTAGTAGGAACCCCTTACGGTTGTGGATGTTCTTGAATATTGACACTTCTGATATTTAATCACATTTCACAATATTGTCATAATATGATACAATATGGTTGTTGTAAACTGAAAATACTTCTTTACTTCTGCTCATGCTTAACCAATCTGGAATAAGTTGATTGGCATCTAGGAAACTGAAGCACTAGTAGAAAAAGGGTAAGGCATAAGATAAATTACAATTAGCAAAGAATATGCACATAAAAGTGAAATGGACATAAGGGTGAGAAAACTATGCATCCTGCAGCTCTCCAACAAAATAACATTCAGGAGAGAAAAAGCATGGAGGAAAAGGTAATAGGTAACCGCGATATATACTTAAGTGGGTTGACATTGTTTATATTTTTCATGACCATTTTAAAAGAATGTTATAACTTGTATAGCATTCCTGTTGTGATACAACCAACATGTAGGGGAGGCTCTACACTAATCTATAGGCCAACAAGAAACATAAATGGCATCAACATTTAGGTTGCATGAGTGTCCAGTAAATGGCATCAACATCTTGTCCATGTGGGAGGCGAGCAATGGCGAGGCTGGCGTTGTGAGTGAGAGGCGGAGGGGGCGCTGGAGGAAGAGGGAGGCATGAGGGAGGGAGGCATGGAGAGGCGGAGGAGGTCGGGCTTGCCTCGCGTGCCACCTCGTCGGGATGTACTAGCGGAGATAGAAGCGTCGGGCGGATGTACCGGCGTCGTAGCAGCGCGGGGACTAGGGTGGGGAACGTCGTGGAATGCTCATGAGATGCTAATTTGTGGGCCGTCGATATTGAATCATATGGCCAAGAAATGAGGACAACATGGCCTTTCCAGGGATCAAATAGATGAGTAGTACACAAAGTTTATGGAGAGTCACTAGAAAACCATACAGCAAAGATGCAGCAGAACATATCCGATTGATCGACAGATCCAGTGAGGTTTTGGGCATCATTGGATTCAAATCAAACCTCCTCCTCATTAGAGGACTCCTCGTTATCGAAGACCCAAGGGTACTCCTTGCGGATCTCTTCACGCTCCTCCTTGGTGAAGTCGTTGGTGATGTTGAATATTGTGCGCACTTGCCCCGGATTCTTATTTGCGAACATGTCGGCGACCTTCTGGCAGCCGGCATTTAGGAGCCCCTTGATGCCGAGGAAGTTGGCGACGGTGATGAGATCTGAGAGGGCATCCTCGGTGAGGTCATCAACGAGCTTGCGGTCCCATTCCTTTAGGTCCTCGGATGTCGCGGTGTCAACGAAGTTGATGCCGCTGGGATCAGAGTTGTTGGCATGTTTGTTCAAGTAGTCAACCACCTTCTCTAGGGCCTCGGAGTCGATCCTCTTGAGGTTGATGTCGCCATCTGTATGGTCGTCGGAGATCTTCTTCTTGAGAAACTTCGATAGCTGCTCTGCCGCCTCCTTCAAGACCTTGAACAGTATCCCATCTGAGCTTTTCAGGGTGATCATGTCTCCGTCGGCCTCTTCCTTCGCCACTACATCCACTCCTTCGTCCACACCCACCGCTCCCTTTCCTCCCTTCCCCACCGCCATCTCGCTCTCCATGGGCCTCGGCCTCGCTCAAGGACGAAACCCTCCCTTCGCTTAACCGCTCTCCAGGGTGATGTGATCGCGGGCTCACAACCGGAAGAATTGAGTCGTCTTCTCTACTAGGGATGGCGGCGTGGGGCTGCTTTTATTTGCGGCGCTCTCCACATAACGAGTCTACTCTACTAGGGATGGCGGCGTGGGGCTGCTTTTATTTGCGGCGCTCTCCACATAAGGAAGTTAGGTGACGACCAAGGTGGTGCGGATTGTTTGGTTGACATGTGGACCACCGTATAATTTTAACCCCATGTGTGGTGTTTTGGTCCATGCGTGGTCCACACGTCAGCTGCGCGCCGTGTTTTGGTGGGGTGCTCCTAGCGACAAGCAGCTTTGCTTAGACAGTAGGAAAACATGTCTTTACTTTTTTGGGTGTGTTTAGATCTTGAAAATTGGCACTGTTTTTGAACTAAAAAGCATTGTAACATTTTTTTATTTGTTTGTGGTAAATATTATCCTACCATGGGTTAATTAGGATCAAAAGATTCGTCTCACAATATACATCTAAACTGTGCAATTAGTTGTTTCGTTTACCTACATTTCATACTCCATGCATGCGTCTTTTGGTATATTAATGATTCGATGTGACGAGAATTTTGGAATTTCAAGCCAACTTCGGATGATCTAAACACAACCGTTGCCTACCATGCATTGTTTGTCAGGGCAGCAAACATCTCTTTGCCTAGCAGATATTAAGGACTAGGACAACTAGTAGCATAATTGGTTGTCGTATCTTCAATTTATCGTAGCCTGCCTCACACCACGCATGCAGTCACGTACCGACTAGGCCTGGCAGATTTAGCACTCCATTCCATTCGTACTTATAAAACTTTACGTCCAGGACAACGACACGGTCTCCAAAACTCAACTTTGACCTCTTGTTATTCTAAAAATATTTATGAAAAAAAAATAATACATGTATACTTTTATGAGAGTATTTTTCAAGACAAATCTATTCATATATTTTTTACATTTGTAAACTCAAAAACTTAAAAGTTATTGATGATTTATATTTTCAATGTTTGACTCAAATCTTTTCCAAAACGTCAAGTTCTATGAGTATGGAGGGAGTATTTGGTTGCCTATAGCTAGATGGCCGGGCCCTGAGCTAGCTACCATGTCTGTTTGGTGGCTCATATCCAGCCATCAGCCAGATCATTTTTCCTCGCCACCGAGCAAGCTCAGATGGCTAGAAACGTGAAAAAAAAATAGCTGTAAGCCAAGCTGTTGATTGGTTTTCGTACAAGCTAAGCCAAGCCAGAGACAATACAATCATCCAAACAATAGGACTAGTTCAATCACATGTTGGCTATGTGTTACATGGTAAAAAGAAACATTGGTATCGTGAGACATTTGATAGGATTTTCTTGATTCTTACGGTGGTGCAACGAAGAACCGATTTTAATCGGCAACAAACAAGGTCAGCAATCCAGGCCCTCCATTTCTTCTACAACAAGAAGAAACTTGAGGTATAGGCCGAAGGAGTTGTTCCTTGTTTCCTGTGATGGGCTGAATGAAACAAGAATTGGCCAGGCATGATGCCTATGCATAGATTAGGGATCTGTTTGATACAAGATCTAATTGTTAGCTAGCTATGTCAAATTTAACTCTTGTCAATCTAAACGTAAGGGCTATTATAGGTGGACTATTTTTAGCAAAATTTTCCACTAGTTATTAGCCAACGAGGTAGCTAACCTTAACTAATTTTTAGCTCAACTAGTAACTAGCACTAGTATGTCGTGGAGTTTTTGTCTTTTCATTATGCAGAAGAACTATTTTTCTTTACTGTAAAATTTTCAAGAAAAAAAGGCTCCGTTTTTGCAGGCCGAATTGGGGTCTTGTCGGTGCATAGCAGGCCTAACAGGCTTTGTTTTTGTGGACCAGACTGGATTATCTTGGCCCAGTCGTGGGAGTGTTTAGTTGCCCACCACCAACCCCAAAATCTTCTGGGTTTCGCGTCACATCAAATTTTTAACGCATTGCATGAAGTACTAAATGTAGATAAATAAAAAAACTAATTACACAGTTTGGCTGAAAAGTACAAGACGAATCTTTTGAGCCTAATTAATCTATGGTGGGACAATAATTACCAAATACAAAACGAAAAGTATTTTGATACCAAAACCCAAAATATTTCACCAACTAAACACCAGAGAATTATGTTCTCTAACACTGCCGCAGTGACATCACGCAACAGCCGTGGTAAGCCATCATTCAAACTTTGCAAACACTAAAGCAATGACATCTGTGACTATTTATCTATGTACCACTCCCTCCGTTCTAGAAAGCTTTCAACTATAGGAAACGTCTTACAAGTCAAACAAAACTTTATTAACTTTTGATTAGGATTGTAGAAAATATGTGTAACATTTATGTCTCTAAATAAATTTATTAAAAAACTAAACTCAAAAATCTTTCCGATGTTACTAATTATTTAGTATAAATATTTATATTTTTAATAAAAAATTATCGGCAGTTTTAAAATGTTGACTCTTGAGAAGCGAGAATTGCATGTTTTAAAACAGGAGGGAGTACATAATTTACATGGATATAGTGAGTCTCGCTTAGGCTGCTTTAATGGTAGTCTTTACATTTTCTCTTTCGCTAGTAGTATGGGGGAGGAGTGGACTCTAGGGATACTACCAATTGATTGAGTAGTTGAATTGTAGTATCAACTTTTTTTTTAATTGATCGTTTTGTATTAATAATTTTGCCAAACTTTATTATTTTTTTCTTTCTTTAGTTTTGTTTCACTCTTGTAAGAAACTCTTTTAAGAAAGTAAGAAAGAGTCGTTCTATTCTACTATATTTGGATGAGAATTTACTCGTCAAGTTTGTTACAGCAAAAGACGCCGGAACAAAGACAAACTGCAGGCGTTGCGGCGCGTGGTGGCGGAGCCGTTCCCGTGCACAACGGGTGGTGATCCTTCAGTTGACGGCTGAGTTACATCACTATCGCCACTTCATTTTAACAGAATGCTACTTTCAGTTTAAGGTCCAATCGTTCGGTGGTATTTTAAGATCATGATCTTTCGATACTACACGACCAATTTCCTATTCTGAATCAAACAGAAAGTTTGTCACTTGTCTGACCGTCTTTTGCATTGAAATTTCATAGGCACCCGACGCTGATACAGAACTACAGTACGCTTTTATATATAGCAAGCACAATGAAAGTCTTTCCAATCATTTATCGATTTGTTGGAAAACCATGCACTAGGAAATACTTTTGATTGATGCAGAACATATACTTTTTAGGCCATTTCAAAATCAGTTCCAGAACAAGAACAACACGCAGTATTGTTTGACTGAAACTGAACGTAGTTTAAGAAGCACTACAGTCGAATTATGAGATAGTAAAGCTCACTTCATCTTGATATACAAGGACGTAAATACAAATATATACAGTACAGTTTAATATGATGCTACCACCATTTCAAAAAAAAAGTTGAGCATATGTGACACACATTTAAAGCAAATAGGAGCGTTAGCCATATAGTGTAATGATACCACCACCACTTGCATAAACTGAACATGACAGGCATTTGTCTTGGTACAAGTAGATAGTATGTGCTTGCCTAGCTAAAGACCTTCGATATTGTAATTGTAATTCATGCGATTACTTGAACAGAAATGACAGGCAATTCAAGAGTTCCACCATCGTCGATTCTGTTCTTCCTCTTCGACAGAAGGAAATGAAAAAAAAGGTTATATGGAAAGTCACCTGAACCTATCGATCCAAGGCTGACTTGTGAGCACGAAGCAACCGCTAGAAGATTCAGATACGAAAGAGGCTCTAGAACGGATCCGATCGATCAACATATCCAGTGAGGTTTTGGGGCAGCAATGGATTCGAATCAAACCTCCTCGTCATCAGAGGTCGCCTTCTCGTCATCAGAGGCTTCCTCGTCGTCATCAGAGATCTCCTCGTCGTCAGAGGCCTCCTTGTCATCCAACAGGCAGGAGGGATCGTCGCTGTTCTCTGTCTCCTCGTCATCGAAGACCCAGGGGCCTCGTTGCGGATCTTTCCTCCTCCTCCTTGGTGAAGTCGTTGTCGATGTTTAACATCGCGCGCACCTGTGCCGGGGTCTTGTTCGCGATCATGTCGGCGACCTTCTGGCAACAGGCTACGAGGAGGCCATTGATGTCGAGGAAGTTGGCGGCTTTGATGACATCGTAGAGGGCGTCCTGGGTGAGGTCTTCAACGAGCTTGCGGTCCCACTCGTCCAACGCCTTCTCGGACGCTGCGGTGTTGGCGCCACCGCTGCTGCTGCTTCCTTCGGCCGCGGCGCCGTGATTGGACGACCCGGGCTCGGCGGCGGCGTGCTTATCGCAGTACTTGATCACCGTGGCGAGGGCCCTGCCGTCGACGTTGGCTAGAGGAATGTTGCCACCGGCGCAGCCGTTGTCGATCATGTCGTTGAGGACCACCGACAGCCGCGCCGCCGCCTCGGACATCCTGAACGGCAGCCCCTCCGAACTCACCAGGGTGATCATCTTCCCGGCGGCGGCAGCACTGAAGAAAAACACCGTCTTTCCGCCCGCTCCCTCCGTCACCGCTGCCGTATCCTCCTCCTTCTCCTTCTCCAAGGCCACACCTCGGTCCCTTCTCGTGCTTCTCCACCGCCGTCGCGCCCTTCTCGGCTGCGGCTCCTCCACGCCACCAGCGGCCGTCGTGATCTTCCATTTCCACTCCACCCCCAAACCAACGCCGATTCCTTCTCAACCGCGACGGTTTCTCTCTTCTTCCCCTCCCCTCCGCCATCGCTCCCTCCTCATCGTCTGCAGACGGTGAATCCTCCTCTCCGTTCTCCACCGCCGTCGCCCCATTCTCCTCATCTACGGCCTTCACTTCCGCCTCTCCCTTCTCCACCGCCCATGCTCCCTTCCCTCATCAGCGGCCTCCACTCCCATCTGTCCCTTCTCCGCCGCCGTCGCTCCCTTTCCCTCCGCCTTCTCCGCCGCCATCGCACGAAACCCTCCCTTGGTGGCTAGCCACTAGGATGGAGTGGAGCAGGTCTGCTGGCTACTGGCCTGAAGGGTTCGTTTATCGTTCCGAACACTGGGCCAAATGGGTGGGTTCTTTTCTCGTTCACAATATTGGGCCGAATGGAGACGACCTCGTAGTCCAGCTCGGCTTCTTTGAGCTCCACTGGATTAAAGATTTTTTTTTTTTATCAGCACTGGATTAAAGAGTTAAGATTAGCACAACTGTTTTTACTCAAAAAAGAAAATAAAAAAAGCAGCCTAGGGCCGTTTTGATTTTGAAATTCATTAAGAACAGCTACAAATTATTTAGAGGATTACCTTTTTTTTTTTGGGTCCAAATGCGAATTATAAATCATCACTCCCCGACGACAGCTAAAGGTGACGAAGATGTCATTTTCGCACGTTTCTTTTTGCCGTTGATGATAATTATACATCTAGGTGGGATGTCAATTCCATTACCATCATATGGCCATCCAATCCAAACCACACCAAATTATAAGCAGACACGACACCATCACACGACCGTGCAGATTAAGATAAGCCAAACATTTTTCGCTAATGGCCAATACTGGCGATCAATTTGACACTCAGGTTCGATCAAACACGTATCCCCTCAAGCCGCTCGGCGCGTCGGCGCTCGCCACGTACACGCAGTCACGTCGCGCTTTGTCGGTTTGCCCCCAAAATGGCGACACCTGGATTGTGGAGAAACAATACGAGCGGGACAAAAAATGAAGCGACCGTATCGCCGTGACGCTGCGCTCACGGCGTGAGCAGACGCCGTTCCAACGGGTCGAGGAGGGCAAAGAGTCCGCCGGTGTCCCACTCCCCACGGCCCCGCCGGCCCCACGCGTCGCGGTCGTGGCTTCCGGTCCTGCCAGGCTGAGCGTGCGACGGCCTCACACGTGGCTAGGGTTGAAGGCTTCGTGTCGAAGGGAGCCACACAATGCGGGTTTCTCACAATAACAATAACAATAACAATGTGCGGGCAGGAGCAGTTTTTTTTTTTTTTTAAAAAAAAAAAAACTAGGAGCAGTTTACTTCTTGTCTTGTAGCACAGGAGCAGTTTGAGGCTTTGGAAGCCCGTGGTAAAGACTAGAGGCACCGTTGCCCTCATTCTCGGCGTATGGTTCCATCCAAGCAAGCGACCATGCCGGCCAAATTGACGAACGATCGCTCTCTGGACCGCACCTATCGGTGTATTGCCAAATCTGCCAGCCACAGCCACACGGTGACACGGTTCGATCGAGATTTCAGTACAAGCTACCGCCGTACCGGCGTCAGTAGATGCACGCACGCACAAGGACCTATCGGCTTCCCGATAACCGAGGGGGATCCGAGCAGGCGCCCACGCGACGCGAGCGACATAACGGGAACGCAAGGACAGCCTCTCCCTCCTCTCCGTCCCGTCGCAACGTAACGCCTCACCCCTGGTTATAAACGCCGTCCTTGACTGCTCGTCCACACCCTTCTCTTCCCCCTGCGACGGCCTCCAGAGACTGCGCTGCTCCTGCCGTTTCCTCCTCCCTCGGTCCTTCACAGACGAGGCCAGCCCTGCCTAGCTCGCCGCCACTCTTCGATTCGATTCGATCCTTACCTTGCGCGTCCAACCGGAAAGGCTCCGAGGATCTCGCGCGCGATCCCGCCTTCCCTGAACGGCTGAACCCGGAATCGTTCGAGGCGTCAAGGTACTGCTGCTCCTCTCCCCTTTCCTCTATTTATATTTATGATGATGAAATACGCGCATAGTTCGCTCCACAAATTCACCCAGTTTTTCTGTTGTTGTTCGCCTTGGTTTCCGTGCTCGTACAGAGGATGGAAATGTACTTGGTCGAGGACCTGGATTTGCTGGACGACGACGACGAGTTCGCCGGGTTTGGAGTCACCGACGGCAGCGGTACCCCCAGGCCGGTAAGGAATTCCGATCGCCAGCTGCCTGCTCCAGTAGTGTTTCTCAGCAGCATAGTTTTTTTTTTAATAGAATTTTTTGCCAAGTCTTGCGGTGGGTGAACGCGAAGTCGCGAACAGATCACATGGAGTATGTTGGAGGATATTATTATTATTATTATCATTAAATTAGACATAAAACGACACTGATAGTGTAGTTTCTGGCCCAGCTGCCAGTGTCAGACTCACTTCAGAGAAGTCTCAGGTGTGTACTCCTATACCGTAGTACTGGTATAGAGACATCACTCCAAGTAAGCAATTAGTACCCACTTTTGGAAGGATGTTCAAAACGCAATTAGCTCTTGCCACTTACCCATTGTTAATGGTTAGTGGTGGGTGCTAGTGCTACAGGTAAGAGGACATAATAAATCACAACGCTTATAACCTCACCAAATTGCCACTTCAGGTGGGACAAGTGTCCAATGCAATCCCATTCAGAGAACTGTAATTCGCCACTTCCTTGAAAGTTATGCCCTCTTGGACTGTTACGTTGTTTGATGGACCTTTGTTTGCGCACTATTTTCTTTCATTGTCATATGATTTCAGACTTGGCTCCCCCCTCCTCCCCAAACAAAAAAGGCCCTCGGAATATAAGAGCATGTTTTTATTTTTGTGTTGTAGGACAAGCAAATGTATGACACTTCTGCTGTGGAGTACAGAAATGGTAAAGACATGCAAGGGATACCGTGGGAGAGGTTGAACTATGGTAGAGACGACTACCGTAGGATGAGGTTGAAGGAGTACAAGAACTATGAGAGCCTCTCCAGGTCGCATGAGTTGTTGAATTCGGTGAGATTACAATGCTGGATGTTCTGTACAGCTATCTTACTCTACTACCAGTTGTTGGCAAAGATATACATACTGGATCGTGACAGTACGTTGTAATATCACAGATACTTTAGTACTACATGTGTTTGTGTTTGTGATAATCTCTTCCTGTAATTTGTTGTGCTATACAATGCTTTATGGTCTGCTTTAGCTACTAGATATATGGAGGTGAAGCATCATTATTATGCAACCTTTTCACTTGCACACCTCAATTCAAACTATCAGAGTAATGTGTTGAAAGGGATACAGTCTGTTAGTTCTGGTGTCTTCTTCGACGTAGTTGGTTCTGGTATCTTATTACCTTATCTCATAATTCAATTGTTCAGATCATGCTGCCACACTCCAAACTTTGCAGTTTGAGGTACAACAAGAATGGAGACTAGAAATTTAGGAACTTGTATTTTATTCGTTTTTCATGGTGAAAATGAACGAACTCTGTCACACAAGAGTAACCTGTTTGCATTTTTTTTCTGCTTCTTTGTAGGAGTGCAAACAAGTGGACAGAGGAAGCACATTCTATGATTTCCGCTTCAACACAAGACTTTTCAAGTCAACAATAGTTCACTTTCAGGTATATATTCTTTCCAATTAAATTGGTTCCCAGCATTTGTTATCGAATCATGGTAACGCCAAGTGACACCGCAGGCTGTCCACTCATATGTTTTCAAATTTACGATTGACTGATTGTTACTCGTAATGCCAGCAGAATGCTTAACAATTTTATTAAAAAAGACGTGCATCTGCATCAAACTTCAAGAGGAATGTGTTATTTTCATTGAAACCCTGCTGTTTACAAGTTATTTTACCCTCACCTATTTTTTCATAATGCATTGCATTTTTGCGTACAAAGAGTATTACACTGCAACTGCAACACAATGTGTGTGTGTGGTGGTGGTGGTTGGCGGACAGAGTAAGAAGGATGAACACAAGCATACAGGAGCAGTGACCAAATGCCTGGAATGTCCATGCTAAAAGTTGGTGCATTCATGCCTTTACTCTGTTTTGTAGATACCGCGGAATTTTTAATGCTTTGACTGGTTTCCAGTTCAGTAGGTGAAGTTTCTAATTTTTAATTATGTTTTTTCCTTTAGTGTAACTGTAATATCATAACAATGACTGCAGGTTATCTCATAAGTTTAGTTAGATAACATGCTAGCTGCAGCTGTAGTATATTTCTACAATTAACACTCCTGTGATATAGGACAGCATGGCAACAATATCCTTCCACCAGGTCCCATAAGCAGATGGACGAGCATCCACAATGGTCGGCACTGTGATTACAACGTCTTTGGAGTATGGTATGGTAGGTAGTTTATGTTAAGCGAGCCTCTGCTGGATAGCTCATGCTCGCATTTTCCTTTGGCTGGTTGGACCTTTGACAGCGACTAACAAAATTTTATGCAGGGTGTCCCATTTGTCGTCAATGATTGGCAGATTGAAGTGTTTGTGTTTGTAGTGTTAGCTGAGTGAAATGCTTGTGCATATTTTGTATTCATAATTTCATATCTTGCATACTTCTGACAGTTATCAGTGCAATTTAATAACATTTTTGGTTGCTTATTACGAGTTCTGAATTTTTGCTCCCCTGACAGTGTCTATTCATTTTTCTTTTAAATGACTATATTGCATGCCCTTAATACTTTCATATCGGTAAAATAATGTGTTAATATAAACTGTTGTTTTGGATATGTTTAGTTGGAAGGGGAAGTTACAAGTGCTTCAGTATTGTTGGTAATTGTACTGTAACAGTGGCACCATTTTTCTTTCTGATGTACCTAGCCGTTGTCAAATGCTGCTACTGGCTACTGCTAACCATATAACTAAACATCTAGACTAGAGCTGATCAAATGAGAATAACTTGCATGAGGTTTGGGTAAGTGTATGGGTGGTTATGTAGTGGCCCTTTGGCTTGAGTGAATTTTGAGCTTCCATCAAAGCAGACTTCCTCAGGCAGTGGAAAGGCAGAACATTGACTGCAATGTCCTGATTTGTTGCTTGTTCTTTGTCATGGATAATACCTAACTGTGCTGTTTGTTTTCTTTGGTTATTGTGTTGATTTCACCATTCTTTTTCAGGGAGCCTTTGTCAAGCGATTAATTTCACAATTCTCGTTAGACCCGTAGTTTGACAATAGGTGGCCTGTTTTTACTAGAGTACTACTGCCTATCGATTACTGCAAAGAACTGATTGTCAGCATTTTGTCCCTAGGAGAAAAAAAGATATGCCCATTACGTGTTTTTCGAAGCACCATTTATCGCTTATCAGATATTATTAGTTTTCTGCACTCCAAGGTGTTAATGGTATGCTGCATATCTGCAGCTGAGGGACCTCATATGGGCCACATCCAAGCATGATGTCTACACGACACAGAACTATTCAGTTATGCATTGGTCTTCTCTTCTTCAAAGAGGGGAAGAAGTGCTCAACGTGGCAAACCGAGTAATTCCAAAGAAGGTCAGTATGTATTTCATATTATCTTTTGTGTTATCTTTTGTAACACCAACTTTTGATCTAGTCCTCATTTCACAGACAGTCTGTGGGGCTCAGCCACTGTTCAGAATGCAGATGAGCACAATGGCCATAAAGGACAATCTTTTGGTAGCTGGTGGTTTCCGGGGTGAACTGATTTGCAAGGTAGCACGATTTCCGTGGTGTCGACATCTTTCCATCATTGTTTTGTATGCTAGCTTATGGATTTGCATTTGAACAGTATGTTGATCAACCTGGAGTGGCTTTCTGTACAAATCTTGCCGAGGATAAGGATAGCATCACAAATGCTGTAGATGTGTACGAGTCTCGTAAGTAAGTACAGTTGCTTGTATTCTGTGTTTTGTATTCAACTTTGAATTTGTAAGTACCACAGAATTAAGTATGTTTTCATTGTGTGATGCAGTGGCTCTACACGAGTGATGGCTGCCAACAATGACTGTGCTGTCAGAGTTTTTGATACCGAAAGGTTCAAGCTACTTAGCCACTTGAAATTCCCATGGTCTGTCAATGTGAGTTGATATTCATGTCACCCTCTGGCAGTTTGTAACTTAAATCTTGTTCCATTATGATGGTTGTAGTTCTTGGTCTGTTGCAGGATACATCAGCGAGTCCTGATGGCAGACTTATTGCTGTTCTTGGCGATAGCTCTGAGTGTTTGGTAGCTGATGCTCAGTCTGGCAAGGTGTGTGTCTCGTAATATGATGATGATGATAACAGATTTGCAATTTCCAATTAAAATGCTTTTTGTATATCAGAATCAGACAATCTTTTTGTCTGATGCGGTTGCTACATTTGCAGGAAATCGCAAGCCTCAATGGGCACCTAGACTACTCGTTCTCATCCGCCTGGCACCCTGACGGCCGCGTCCTCGCCACCGGGAACCAGGACACCACCTGCCGGCTGTGGGACGTACGCAACCTCTCGCAGTCTTTTGCGGTGCTGAAGGGGAGAATGGGCGCGGTGAGGGGCCTCAAGTTCTCGTCGGACGGCCGGTTCCTGGCGATGTCGGAGGCGGCGGACTTCGTCCACGTGTACGACTCGCACGCCGATTACTGGAAAGAGCAGGAGATCGACATCTTTGGAGAGATCGCGGGCATGTCTTTCAGCCCGGACACGGAGGCCCTGTTTGTAGGGGTCGCTGACCGGACGTATGGCAGCTTGATCGAGTTCACCAGGAGGCATCGGTACCACCACTTGGACTCCTGTCTATGAAGCAGCAAGGCGCGTGCCAATATTATGTACATAGTGGCGTGTCGCGTGTTTTGTTTGTACAAGAAAATATGGGTGGTTTGCAACTGGGAGCTGGCACCGCGAAATGTGCCTGAGATGGTTTGTATGCTCGCTACGTATGTTTGCCAAAGGCAGGCTATAATAATTATGATCGCTATTTTGGACGCCTATGGTGAAAAGAGGAAGCTATTGCAAAATGTTTCCCGTCTGTCTGGGGCGTCGTCGGGCCGCGGGGCACAATTCCATCCACAGCAAGTTTATTGGGCCGAACTGTGCGCGCGATACAGCTTGTGTTGATGGGCCTCCGTACTGGACGTTTTGGGCTCCTCCTCACCGGCGCCGTATCTATCTTGTTTGCAGTGTTCTTGCTTGCTGAATTTGAATATTTTTTTCCTTCTTTTCACCATTTCAGGAGATGAGAGGCTCCACTTCGATAGTCGTCTCATTGAAAGTAGAAACAGAGAAACAGAAAATGCTAGTCTCGTTACCCAAGTTGAGCAGCTAGTTTTTAGAAAGGGGAAAACGATTTTTTTTTTTATTTCAGCCTCTACATTGAGTTTTACTGACTAGTTATTTTTATAGCTTCAACCTATTGGTTGTTAGATGAGAAACACTATCTAATTAAAAGCCAGGGCGGCTATTAAAGCACAATGTCACTTGAAAGATCTCCGTGGCTACAGTCTAGCTAGTAGGTTGCTCTGAAAATTATTTGCAAATAAGAACGTGTGATATTTTTCTTTGGCAACTAATAAAGCGCAACCTTTTGATGTACTGTAATATATAGCGCCTTTAGCGCGAATTATTAGCCAGTCTACAACCTCAAACAACTTCACACAACAAATTAAAGCTGCACATTGGATATATATTCTGTTGTTACTCTTCTCTTGCAACGAATAGGTGCCGTTTGCCACTTCTGAACTAGCAATAGGGAAACAGTAGCTAGTAGGTTACTCTTCATTTGCAAATTAAGAACGTGTGATATTTTTTTTTGGCAACTAATAATGTTTGACCCTTTTGCCTTATTCAAAAATTTAGCGCAAAATATCACTTCTTTTCTTTGTAGCTTTCTTTATTCATAAAAGTTCTTAAAGAGTGACTTAAATTTGATATATTTCTGTTGTAAATTTTTGAATGCAACGAATAGGTGCCGTTTGCCACAAAAAAAGTCAAATGACTTATAATTAGCATGGATGGAAAACACTACTAGAGCGCAGCAATAAAGGGTCCAATGCAAGCACGCGGTCGCAGGCATCTCACTCGACGACGAAAGCGTGGCGCCTTTCTCGGGATCATCGGCGTGGGCGCTAGCTTGCTCACCACCGGTAGTTTCCCATCACCTAATTGGCGGGCGGGCGGCGGCTGGCAGCCGCCGCCAGCGCCCAAAACAAGGGGCGCCGATCGAAGAGCAGGGAGAAATTAAAGCAGCGCCACTGCTACCCGCCGCCTGCCTGCCGGCCGCGCAGCCGCGCGCGGCGGCTATGTCTATACCGACCGAGAATAGTCTAACCGTCGCCAATGGTGTCCGTGTCCCTGTTCGATCGTCTTGTTTTTGGTTTCCCATGCAGGTCGCGGGTGCTTTACAACACATCCACCACGTGCGAATTGCACCATTGGGTGACACGGCCAGACAGCTAGCTGCTACAGGATAAAAGAGGTAGTAGATCCATGGATCGTCGTTTCAGATCAAGTCATTCACGCGCAACACAAATCATGCGTACTCGATCATAAGCATGCTCTCATTCGCTCCCTAGTTCATGCTTGTACTCACACACACAGCTTTATCTTGCGAAGAGCACGCACGCACGTCGTCGTCGTCAGATCGTCAGGCCCCGGTGGTCAACAAAGAACCGCCGAATGAAGCTATAGGTTGTAGCCACCAGTTATGTTTTTCTGGCAGTACGTACGCGTTGCACTATACTAATGTTCGAGCGTGCAACTTTTCAACTCGGCGTGCCTGTCGCTGCGTGAGGTTTCCAAGATTCCAAGCCCAAGGGTTTAAGCAACTCCAGCGTGGTCTGCAAGCACGCTTAATTGATTGATTCTAGCTAGAACTACTGCATTGCCACTGCATCACTAGCCGTAGCGGAGTAGCAACACACGCGATCACACACAGCAGCGGCATTGTTTTTCTAGGAATAAAGTGGTCTCTGTGCCGGCCTATAGCTAAACACGTTAACAATTCGTCTTCCCGGGCTTCGAGGCTCGAGCAAACATGAAGTTACAAGCATGCAGTGCGTGCGTGCGTGCGACGATCGATTCAAAAGGCCGGGCCTAACAATGAGAGCGATCGATGATACGATTTGGCTCTCTCTGCTTTTTGTAGATGCTAACTTAAGACGGTTCCAGCGGAGTTTAGTAGGTGAGAATATGGTTGTGGCTGGTAGTCAAACATGAAGGTGTGTAGTGCATGTGATCAAGATCGAGAACCTCTAGCTTAGTGCTAGTACTATAACCAGTCATGACTATAACTAGGAGATGTACTTTTTGACAAGCAGTTAATTTGGGGTCATTTTGGTTGTGTGTGAACGAGAGGATGCTAGAGATCGATGATGCTGCTTCAAAAGAAAATCATGGTGGCGTGCACTCGGAGATGCCATTCATATGCATTGTGCATGCATGCATAACCGTGTGAATATTCTTCCAATTAAGGAGAAAATCTTGTCGTCGGTGCTTGCTATAATGAGTTACTACAGACAGGTGCCAGCCAGTATGTAGTTCATTTCAAGGAATCAAGAACGACATACCATTCTTCACCAAACTAATTAAAGCACACAGGTGCAAGGATATTAGATTAACAATGCAAGTACAGTGTACATCAACAACACAGAGCAGAATAACTTTTACATGGCAGTATTGTACACAATGTTTAATGCAGAATCTTACCTGTTTGGATCACCTAGGCCTAAAGTTTAGTTGAGCTAACATTTATTAGTCGGAGCACTTTTAGTCAAGTGTGTTTGGATACAGGGACTGAAAATGAGTTAACAATATTTTTTTTTAAAAAAATCCTTGGTCGGATCTTCCCGGACTCGCCTGGTGTAGGTCCAAGGCGGACAAGGCGGCGCGCGAGCCGACGCAGCTGATCGTCAGCGACGACTAGGTTGTTCATCTATCGAGTAATCGCGTTTGATTTCTTCGCTAGGGAGGGCAGAGCTACCTGTTTAATTGTATGCCCTCTGTGTGCGTCAATCTTGGCGCCGTTGTTGTAATTGTTAACTTTTTTTTCGTCTTAATACAAAAAAAGACGCGCGCAAATCTTTTGCGTGTTCGAGAAAAAAAAATCCTTGGCGCGGACTCACGTACTTGAGTCTATATGTTTATCAACAGATGGACTAATGGCTAGTTGGGGTAAAAACTAAAGTTTAGTTCACATGTTTAGAGCCTAGCCGTAAAGTTTACGTGACTAAAGTTTAATTAGTTTGGACAATGTGAGCAAGCTCTCCCAACTTCTCTAACGACTTGATTTTTACATTTTCTCAAATCCAAAAAAAAAAAAAAAAAACCCTAGCCAACGATGTTGCTAGCCTGATGGACACAAAAGCGTCCTTAAGGGCTGGCTATTTCATCGCTAGCTCATTGACTGCCATCTGACATAGATAGGGAAAAAGAAAAGGCGAATATAGTCACCGGCGACGGTTAAATACATGATCTATTTCACACGTTTTAAGCATATATGAGAGAGGTATACATGGGTGGTAAGAATTAGATAAATGAGAACGTATAAAGCAGTCTTTACTCTGAGGCACAGAAAACAGTAATGTATTATTTTCTATTAGCAAGGTGCAAACACTATTGATATGCCAAAAGGAGTTTTAGGAGCAAAAGAGTCTCTATATATGTATATTTTGCTTGGTTAATTGATATAATATAGTGAGTGCATGAGAGTGAACACAAGCCCAGCCAATAGCTCTCTTTCCAACAATGTGTGTGCATCTTTTACCAATACTACTTAGTACTATTTGCTTGCTTTATACAATCCCTTTTCAAAAACGTACCATCTGGTTTAATAATGGATATGGCTTTGCAGTTCCAGGGCTCCTTTTTAAGCAACAAGCATGTCCGGATATGGACAGATAAGAAGCTGTGGAGTACTTTTTGGTAGTATTTAATTGCTGTACTATATGGATGAATAATGGATCTCTAGATGCAATGATGGGTAAGAAAGATTTGCAAAAGTTGTTAAGATAGATGATGATAATAATTTGCAAGAAGTGTGAATGGACTGAAGGTAGCAGATCGATATTCGATATGCTTAAAAACTACTAATGGTGGTATTCCTTTGCTAATTATGTTAACCAGAAGATATGTTTTGATGATATATAATATACCAATATCATGTGACATCCAACAAAATCGCTTGGTCCTAAAATAAGTGTGTAGGATTTGTCTTTGGTTAAACTTTCTTAAGTTTGACTAGGTTTGTAGAAAAATATTTAAAAAGTTATCTTCAAATAAGTTTATTACAAAAATATATATATTTAACAATTATCTAATGATACTTATTACATACTATGTCCCATAAATATTAATTATTTTTATATAAAAAAACATTTGATTTCTCGAGAAGTGAAAATGACAACATTTATTTTCGAATGGAGCTAGGGAATATATAATTGAGGCAAAAAACCAGGAAACTCTTGTTAGATTGATATGACCAAATACAAATTTTCTGTGTCGGGAACAATGTAGTCAATATACAATGGTGCAGTTGCACCGCAGGTACGTACTTATTAACATGGCTTAATTGTTTGAAAGGTAAGGGACGGGTTTGTGCATCCAAATTGAACCTCAACTCCAAAAATTTAAACCTAGACTACACTCGATCTAATATATAAGATCCTTTTTTTGAATCCAGAGGCTAACAACTAATCCTATTATTAGCTTCTATATTTATGGATTAATGGCCTAACCACTGATCCATGGCTACTAGTAGACTAATAGTTCATTTAACTGTCTGGATCTTTAGGCAAAAAAAAAAAAAAAAAAAAAAAAAAAAAAAAAAAAAAACAGTCAACTACTTGTTAGTATAATTTATTTATGGAACTAAAATAGGACCTAAGTTTCTTGGATCAGAACGAAAAGTGCCCTTGTTTCAAAAAATTATTGTATCTATACACTGGTTAATTAATACATAATTTAACCTTTAATCCCACAAACACGTTAGCAGTATTCTAAAAAATGTACATTAGCTGTTACAGGGCCACTCTAGCTAGTAGTTGGACCAGACTTTGGCAAAAATGAAAAGTCGAATGCCTCTATAAAATCAATCCAACCGAGATGTCAAAAGATGATCTAATCCTTTCCATATCATCCAATCATAAAATCTAGTCATCTCCCATTGTTTTTGGTACGTAGGTACCTTCATTGAAGCTAGCTAGATGTTAGTCTTTACGATTTCCTTTTGCCGCATCAATTTATAAAAAAGGAGGGGGGATAAAAGGCCTACGCGTGCACTATCTATCGCCACGTACTCGATCAACATTTGTGTAATCCAAGTGTTAGCAGGAAATTGCATGCAAAACCTTTCAAAATTCATTATCTAAAAGAAAGAGCCTTTTTATTAGGTGGCATTCAACGTGGCTCGTTGTGAAGAGGTAGATGAATAAAATAGAAGATGGGATTGATTTGATCTAACTCTCGCTAACCTTTTGGCGCTTGGTATGAGCCAACGGTGTAGGTTGTTGTTAGAAAGGCTTCTTAACAAAATGCCAAATAACCTACCTACCTGGTCTGCAAAGTGAGACCGACGCGTGATTGGCGTACACTAAGAACTGAATCTGTGTGTCCAGCCACATGTTTTGTAAGCTAGTTGTTTCGTATACTCAAACACATCTTATGTGTGTATCCAACCGTGAATACCGGTAAGGGCAAATGGCATTAAGAGGGGCAGCATTGTATACGTGCCTTGTGCTTTTCACATGACAGTTCAAGTGTCGTTTTGGAGCACTCACAACACTTTAGATTTCTGAGAGAATTCTTACTAGATTCCAAGATTAAAAAAAAAAACGTTTCCATTCATAATGGGTTATCAGCTAGGATTTTTGAAAGGTTTTGCATGCAATTTCTTGCTCACTACCTCTACCCTATTTCCTCGCTAAAATCACTCCAACTGAGAACCAGAGAGCTAAAGCTAAGAATTAGAGAGTTCACATATACATACTACCAAATATGTGCATTTTGAAAATCAGAAAAGTAGACAGAAAGAAAAAATCATAAACAAGTACTCTAAGAGCATTTCGCCCATGCTCGATCAGCGATGCAATACGCTAGTACTGTAGCACTGCTCCATCTGCATACTCTTTCCCATTCTGCCCGAATCTCTCCCTCTCAGTTCAGTACCACTCCCGTAGTAGCCTTTTTAATTGTGACATTTTGTTTTATGCTACTAGGGACATAAATGTGGCAGTTAAAGTCGTTGTGAGCGGAAGTGGACCCATGACGGCGCGAGGTGCCCGGCCCCCCACACGACGCTTGTCTGTGGGCGGTGGCTGCGGCTCGGCTGCGTCCGGTTTCACCAAAGACGGCCGAGCCGGGCCCTCGCCGTCGCCGATCCGGCATTCTGCCTCTGATCCTCGGTAGGCCCGCCACCAGTCAGGTGGAGCGGTGGTACAGCCAGTCAGCCACGGCAACAAAAGCGAATGCCCATCCCACGCCGCGCCAACCGTTCCCACAGTGCTCGTTGTACGCCCGCCGAAGCAACCAACCAGCGGCCGCTCCGGAGCCAGGGGGCCCTGCCCCGCCGCCCGGTACGATCTCGAACTCGATGGATCGCGGTCGCGCCGGCAAGGCAACGATCCACGGCCCCAGCACAGCGCCCAGCGGCATGGGCGCGTACGCCTTCCCCTCTCCTCGCGCCCGTCCCTCTTTGGCGCGTAGTACGCCTTCCCCTCTCCTCGCGCCCGTCCTCTTTGCCGCGCACGCGCGTACGTTTCCACGTGCCCCTGCCCCCGGCCCGCGCGCTGGCCGTGCGATTTGCCGTGCCCGCGGCCCCCGTACGTTTTTCCGCGGCGGGTTTGGCCGTTTCGGCCTTTCCGTGTTTCGATCCAACGTGCGCACGCGTACGCTTTCACGTGTCCCCCGGCCGGTCGTGCGGTTTTGGCTCGATCCCGATGTGGTTCACCGCCGTTCGCGACGTGCGCGCGCGTCGTCCGTCGCTCTTGCTCCACCGGACGATTGGCAGAGGCCCGCAGGCAGGCAGGCGTACTCGGCACCTCCCCGGCAGACCGCCCGGCCGGACCCCGCCGCGCGCAAGGACAATCGATGTGTAGCTACTATGGTTTTGCGTGTGAGGCCCCGCGCGGTTTGGCGGTCGTTTCCGCGACGTGCGCAAGCGCGCGGCCGGCGGTAGCAGCAGCCAGCACCTATGGCTAGCATGGGTCCTAGTACTATGTACGTTCAAGGACACCGTGCACGGCGCACCGACTCAGCCGGCCGGCCTCGGTTGCTGCATGGCGCAGCATGGCGCTGCGGCGGCATGCGTCCTAGTACTATGTAACGTTCAAGGACACCGTGAACGTGCCCACTGATCAACTTTTTTTTGTGCGTTTGTCCTCTCCTGCCTGATGATTTGTTGACAGGGTAGGTACGTTGGTTGTTCCTGTGTCGTCGATCTGCCATCACTCTCTCAGACAAAGAGTGCAAATCTATTGAACCAGGTTAATTTTTCTTAATTATTCTGAGTAAATTTGTAGAAAATATTTACTTGGTGCAATCCAATTTATTGACCCATTATGAGAAACGAACATGTTTGCTCTATAGTATGCTATAGAGCCTAGGAAAAAATTACAATGGTACGTCTCGGCCATCCTAGCTAGATGCCAATGTCTTGTGTTGTAACTGGTGTATAGTATACTTCAGCTACGTGTGCACAGAAAGCAGCGACCATGCATGACGGTGTTGCGAGGCGAGGCGAGGCGACATTCGATCGGCCGTACTGTATTCGGATTTTGCTCTTGATTGATCCATGATCCGGCACTGGGGATTCCTTCCAGGCTATATCCTTGCTACCTGGGCTTTCTCGCTAGCAATAGATCTCTGCCGCTAGTGGTGCCAGGATTTCGCTCGATACTGTGTGCTCCCATTGTTGTTTACCCGATTCCAAGCCGGCATACCACTTCACTAGCCAGTGCTACAAAAGCGCACACACTACTGCTAGGCAAAGTTTATGATAGTGAAAATAAAAAGGAAACCCAAATTACAAACGTATTTTGGTGTTTATACTTCAAATTTTTGGCACATTCACAATACATTCAAATATGTGTACTCACATACAAAAGTTGTGATACATACTGCGTTCTCAAAAAAAAAAAAAAAATCATACTAGAATAACAATTTAAAACACATGTGGTTTTAGAATACACAAAATCTCTAGGATTTTGTTTCCTAGTGTGCACACATACAACTAAAATTAACATTTTTTATATTTTTTCTAGTTTAACTTTGCATCCCAACTTTTCCACTTGAGTACATATTTGTATTCACTATAGATATAACGAATTTTCAAAACAGAGAAAATATGTTTTTAATTAGTTTCTATGTTATACGTGGTTCTATGAAGATGGACCAATGAAACGTGCACTTAAGCTATGATATCTTTGGTGAGAAGGTGTAAAAATCTACTTGATATGGTATCTCTAATAATACTTTTATACTTAAATCTCCACCAGTAAGTTTATATAATTGTATATTTATCTAAAATTGGAGGCTTTTCCATGATTAATGGTAACCGGCTAAGAAGATTACTCACAAGGGACCATGACACTTGTTATGGTAGTCATAGATCATAGATACTACGCCACCGCGCCTGCCCACAAAGGTACTCTAGCACGCTTAGCACACAGTAACAGATCTAAAATTTAGAATCATTGATGTCACTAGCATAGCTATAGTAGGCAAACATTTTATTTTCTCTATTATTGTATATAGTAATTTCCCTTTAAGTTTGGAAAAGTTATTGCTGTCAGGTGACAACATTCTTAATACTCTAGGTCCGTCCTTGTTAGCACACCATGTCGATACATATGGTGGATACATAGGGAACACCACTTGTCGTTACATGACAACTTTAACAATTGTACAATCATTGATGCATGAGAAATTACTGACCTTGGCCTAGGTGACTTATTAAGAGCATCTACTATTCTATCTTTAAAATCTTGCTTTTACCCATGAAACTTAGCATAAAGCAATATATCCACTACTCATTCTAGAATATGCATTGTCCTATGAACATGGACCTATGAAATGTGCACTCAAGCTATGTTATTTTTGGTGAGAAGGTGGAAGTTCTATATTAATAACCAATTTTGATACACGATACATATGATATCTCTAATAATATTTTTATACTTATATCTCCACCGCTATGTTTCTATAATTATATTTTATCTAAACCGAAAGCTTTTCTATGATTATAATATAGTAACTCGACTAAGAAGATTACTTGTAAGGAACCATGACACTTGCCTTGGCGTCGTAATAGATACTACACCACTCGTATGCGCACACAAAGGTACTCTACCACGTTTCCACACCTTACGTGCAATAAATCGGTAACATGGTGAATACGTAGGGAACACGACTTGTCGTTACACGGAAAAACTTGAAGGACTGGAACGTCCATTACTACATCAGAAACAACTAAAAACAAAATGAAAGGTTAATCTATCTCTATTTTATACTTTGCATTTCCCGATCCAACCCACCAGCCAAAGAACAACAAATGCTCTTCGCATGAGAAAACCCCTTTAGGTGGGGGCACCCCCTAACTATAAATACCCTTGTTCACGCCATCCCCAATACCACAACACCAATCCATCCATCCTACGCCGCGTGATAACCATCGCGGTCCGAGAGAGCACCTCCTCCTCCGTCTATAGCCAACACCTCCATTCCGGACGTTGTTGTTTGGACCTCAATTTGACGAGCCATGACGGCACGCCGCCTACCCCAGCGAAGATGTGGTGGCCGCCCGATGCAAGCGGTGCGGTGCCGGGCCCACATTTCACTTCATTCCCGCTATTGAAGGGAGCCCCCTCGATCGCAAGAAGTATGACGATGTGGATCTCTCTGCCTCTGGGACCGCAATCATGGACGGATCCCTGGTTTGAGTCCATGAAGGCTTCATCGCCGCTGAGCGCGCAACGCCGAGCCACGACAACCGGATGGTACGTACCACGATCGTGTGTCGCCGTCATCTTGTTCTTCTCTCTCTCTACATGCTTGGCACGATGGAACAATTTGCGCCTCACTTTTTGGTTGGCTGCATCTGTAGGAGAAGTACCCATCGGCATTGGCCGAATTCGAGTCAATGTTGACCGCCGCCAAGGGGAAGCATATGGTGATGTTCTTGGACTACGATGGCACATTGTCACCAATTGTCGAGGACCCCGACCGCGCCATCATGTCGGAGGAGGTCAGCAATCTTCCTCACACCATTTCCTTTCATCTCGATGCAAAACATTTCTTTTTAATTAAGTTTCCCTTCTTTTCTCCTACTATGGCAGCGTAGTAGCAAAGCATGCTCTGTCTGTTCCCTCCATGTGTTTTAAGCCCGTTGTAAAAATAATGTAACCACCCCTTTTGTGAGTTTCGCTCTTTTTCAGATGAGAGAAGCCGTGCGCCGTGTCGCGGAGCACTTCCCCACCGCGATTGTGAGTGGAAGATGTAGGGACAAGGTACATTCCGATTCTGATTCCACGAACTCGTCTCCTTTCCCTTCTTTGCTGCTGAAAAATTACTATTACTACTGTACTATGTTTTTTGAGAATTTACTACTGTACTATGTTTGGCAAAAAGGGAGAAAAATTTGTTGTCTTGTGAGATGGCCTTGGCCTTGGCGCCTTGCAGTTGCACGCTGTAGTACTCCTTGCTACTCCTGCAACGTACTGGAAAAAAAATGTTCCAGGGATTTCCTTTTCTATCGGGCCAGTGAGATTTCATCTCACGCGTCTCGCGGCCGCATGCACACGACATGGCGTCGTCTGCCTCCTGTGATCGATCGTACGTGAACCTGGACGCGCACGCCGGCCGAGTCCCTCCGACGTGCGTGCATGCTTTCCATCCATCGGACGGTTAGCCGGGCCGGGGCAGCAGCAGGAGAACCGGAGCGTTTCTTTCATTTCTCCGCTGGGTTTCCTCCCCTTTTTCCTGGCGTTTTCTTTTCCTTTTCTCTGCACCGGCTACTACCTTTCCTTTTTTTTCTGCTGCAAGTCCGCACGCCTTTTGTTTTGTTTGCTGGTAAGTGGTAACGCTAGCACTCTAACGCATGCATAGCATTGCATTGGGGAGTAGAGTGGAGTGATGTGTTTGTTGCATTTATTTTATGGCCATGGCGTTGGTGCAATTTATAGGTGTTCAACTTCGTGAAGCTGCCGGAGCTGTACTACGCCGGGAGTCATGGCATGGACATCCAGGGCCCCGCCAACCACCTCCAGGCAAATGTTAGTTATCTATAGCCTTCACTTCGTTGCATGTCGTTGACTATTAGTGTCCACGTCATCAAAGCGTGCCATTGACCTTGACTGACTCCAGTATGTACATACATGCAGGCCGAGGTTGTCCATTACCAAGCTGGCAGTGAGTTCCTGCCCGTCATCGAAGAGGTAACTAAGGGGCGGTTTGGTTTAGGGACTTTTTAGTTCTTAGAATTAAAAAAGTCCCTTTTAGTCCCTACTAAACCAAACAAGGGGGCTTTTTAAGATTTTTCCTCTAATTAGTCCTAAAAAAATTCTCTTAGAGAGATTTTTTTATTAGTCCCTAAGAAAAAAAAAAAAAATTTAGTCCGTAGGAACCAAACATCACCTAAGCCATCCATCACTCGTCGTCTTCGCCGCCTACGTCACACGTGTGTTGTGTCTCCTCCGCACAGGTGTTTGGGACACTGACGGCGAAGATGGAGGCGATCGCCGGCGCCAAGGTGGAGAACAACAAGTACTGCCTCTCCGTCCACTTCCGCTGCGTCCGGGAGGAGGTATACCACGTGACACAACCTCTAACCAGTCAGCACACCACCGTTACACTAGGAGTTTGGCATCTTGCGAATCAGCAGGCCGTCGCATGCATCCCTTAACTCTCTGTGCCACCCCAGCCAATTGATAAAACAAAACAAAATATTTCACTTTTAATTGCAGTGATTTACATATTTTTCTTAATTAGAATTAATAGTTACTACTGCCGATTGCTTTTCGTTGATGCATGGATTATATATATTCGCCTGTCGGCAGGAATGGAATGTCGTGAACGAGGAGGTCAGGTCGGTGCTCAAGGACTACCCCAACCTCAAGCTCACTCACGGCAGAAAGGTTAGAGCAATGTCAGCACGTATTTAATTAATTCATTTATGTTTTTAATACAAAAAGGAATGCAATGGACTAGCTAGACAACAAGTGTAGCTGGTCGGTGCTGGTGGCGACCTTGTCCTGTTCTCGTTGTAGCTAGCTGTTCTCTAGAGTCCAGAGTACGATCGACGTGCACAGGGGCAATGATGGTAATGCATGCTCACGCACTGCGGCTTCTGATGCATGCAGGTCCTGGAGATTCGCCCGTCCATCAAGTGGGACAAGGGCAAGGCCCTCGAGTTCTTGCTCAAGTCTCTTGGTCAGTGTCAATTGCCTTCAAAACAAACCACTGTGCACATGTCGACACGATTACTCCATCGTGTACTACCATCAGTCTACTAAACTAGCTGTTTGTGACAATTTTAATTCATTTTGCAGGCTATGCTGGGCGCAACGACGTGTTCCCGATTTACATCGGAGATGATCGCACTGATGAGGACGCTTTCAAGGTACGCATAATTTATATGGGCTTAATTACTACTCTATGTTGTTGTACATTAAACATGATTAAGTTGCAATGATGATGAAAAAACAAAGAAAAGCTACTATAGGTCACTTCGTGTTGGAAATGAAAGGCATATATAGAGAGAAGCTTCTGATGCCTAGTTCTATTTCCAGTACCAGCACTACATATATTTTGTGTGGCAGTGACGCTTTGAGCTCTCTTGTCGACATGCGTATATAGGTGCTTCGCAGCATGGGACAGGGCATCGGAATCCTGGTGTCCAAGGTCCCTAAGGAGACGGCGGCATCCTACTCGCTGAGTGACCCTGCCGAGGTAAGAATCTCACTTCCATGCCGTCCGAAAGCGATCGAGCAGCGCATAAATCCTAGAGGATCAAAACTTTTTCAAAGCGTGCAGATTGCACGTATTGCATTAAGGGAAATTAGAGTCTTACACGTTATACGCTTTAGCCGCCATATAATTTGGCCGCCGTGCACAAAAACACACTTACATAGATCGCCGGCTTAAACGGCGCTGCAAAACGGTGTATTGTAAAAGTAAACTAATGTGCGACAGGAAGAAGAAAACTACATGCAGGTACTTGTGACGGTGCCTGCCAACTACTCCTATATGGTTGTCAAAAAAAAAAAAACTACTCCTATAAGCTAGCTCGTTCTCTTCAATGCAATCATCAACTTGCTCAAGATTTTAAAGTTATCTAGACCATTGTCGTCACTTTCGGGGAAAAGGGAGAGCACCTGCGAATATATCCCGTCTAAAAGATTAAGGCCCTGTTCGTTTGGCTTATCGGTAGCGGGTCAGTGATATTTTCTCACATCATCGCCGACCAACAGCCCGACCAGGTGATTTCTCTCTCTCAAAGATCGGCGGCCGGCAGGACAACCCGGCCGAGCAGGCTCTAACTTTTCATACAGGTTTTACTGTGAGAAGCTGGTTGGGTCTCGATGAACTGATCATTTATGTATGTGCTTTACTGTGATGTGTGTAGGTTAAGGAGTTCCTCTGCAAGCTGGCGAAGTCGGCCAAGGGGACGCGCCAACAATGGAGACGATGACCTAGTAGTGCAATGTAGCTAGCAAAGAGAGGATGCGGATGGCGAGCAACAACAAGAGAGGCGCTAATAAAAATATATACACCCTGGCCTTTTTGTTGTTTTCTTTTTGCTCCTCTATGCATAGTATAGTCTATGCAGTGCGTGCGATGGAGAAACAACTACCTATTAGCAGCTGCTCGATCGGCCTTGTCTTGGAAGGGCGTCCCTTAATTTGTTACTATATCCCTCCGTCCGGCAAGGTCGTTTCTTGTAAATATGAGCAGTTGGTACTGGAGAAATGAGAGGATAATAGATAGCAAGTAACCTAGCTTATTTTCCTCTACACATGCGTGCATTGTCGTCTTCATTCTCGTGCATGCATATATACTACGCTGATGGTGGATCGATTCGCAATTACTTTTGTTGGTGGAAACGGGAACCGGGCGGCCGGCGTGGAAGGAACCGAAACAACACGATGCACAGTACTGCGTGCAGCTTGGACCAGCCAGCTGCTTTTGTTGTAAATGCAACATGCAGAAGAGCAGGCCGGCCGGCCGGTCGCTCGGGCAGCACGACCGTGCCTGCTCATGAATCTTCAGATACTAGTACTAGATACTATAGAAATATCATATTCAATGAAGTTTCCAATGGCCGGCTAGTACGCCACATTGAAAACCATACCGGCCAGATCCTCTCGCTCTCGCAGGGGTGAGCTGCTCTGAACGAAATGGTGATGGCTTCCAAGCAAATACTAAAGGAGATGCATGGGAGGATGATCACCATGAATGGCAAGGAGCCAAAAAGATGTGGGATCTGCTGGGAGCATGCATGCATGCGAAGCGGCAGGGATCCTACAAGTAGTACTTGGCTAACCGTGCATGCTACCTTTTCGCAGGCAGCGATGGTGAAAACGGCAAGGATATCCATGCACATGGCCCCTGCTCCTGCTGCAGCTGGGCCGCCCGCCCAGGGCGGCCGGGGACGCCAGGACGGGAACGGTGGCGCAGCGCCGGACGGCCGGGACAGACGCGCATGATTGAATGCGAGGCGATGGTGGTGCGCACTGGAGCTGAGGTCGCGCGCCGGCCCGAGGCAACGTACCGGTGCTGCCGCTGCGCCGGCCGAGCGCGCGGAGGCCACATGCCGCCTCTGACCAGGCGCTGCCGCCGGCCCTCGCTCACGATGGGCTCGATCGATCGGGCATCTCCCCTTTCCCTGCTGCTGATGCTGCTTGTTTGATAGTAGCCGCTAGTAGCTGCGAGCAGCGATTCGGCGTAGCAGCCGCCGGAGCTGGAACCCTACTGGCTAGTGGCTGCGCAGTGTAGGCCGGCCGAATGGCCGATGAGGTGACCACAACAGTACGTGCCATGCATGCATCCACTCATTCGGCACAGTCTTGCTCGCAAGAATACAACTGTTGCTGCACGTGCACCTGCGTGCAATTACCATCATATCAATATCTGTTGCTACACAGATCAATTACCTGACGCTTTTTTCTTCAGAAAAGCTAAAACCCACGGAAACCTTCTATTAAAAAAACAGATTGATTAATTGACTATGCGAAATAGATATTAGTAGTATACATTAATTTCGTGTAATATATACTAGGTTTACTGTTCAAGCGCGATGTAAAAGCTACTAGTAGCAAGAGAAATAAGTTTTTTTTTTTAGAGTTTTAGGGCATATGCCCCTGCCTTTAGGATTAACCAAGAGACAAAGGATTCGATTACAGTTACGGGGTGGGATTCACCCTTCAGTTTACTCAAGCACGACTGACTCGCAGGTCAGCAACACATCTCTTATTGAAGAAAACAGAAATACTCAGGGTAAGCTACTCAAGTAAAGTTAACATTCTCCAGACTCATCCATTTCATCCCCAGGCTCTCTGTCATCACAGCTCCAGACAGTTTCAACTTGACCTCCTCCTGGATAGGGCTTCCATCTTGTTGTATGGCTTGCTGGTACATGAGAAGGTCCCATTTGTTTTTCACTTGGTTTAGCAGCTCAGCCTTGAGGGTCTTGTAGCTACCATCTTTAGCTTGGCTATCTTGTCCCCAAACTCTATCTTCTTGTCTTGTGTAAAAGGATTTCCCATGATTGAGCCATCACTTTGCAATTTTCATAACTAATTTCTTGACACTTATCCAAGGTTCTCCCCTGCATGCATATAGAACATCTTAATTTCCATAGTCCCCCACAGGATCTGCTGCACAAAGGGAATTTTCTACTAAAAACTTTTTATTACTAAGCCACATCGACCTATTGAGACAAAGTCAACTCCTACTTGTCTATTGCAAATCTCGACATATATACCCACAATTTGTTTAGCAACTACAGTCATCAAAAGAACAAGTCTGCCGGACTGTTTCTTTTTCAGAACAAAACATACATGAAAGGTCTTCTAGCTTAACTTCGATGTTGATTATCTCTAGTCAAGATTTTATTTTTGGATAATAACCACAAGAAAAATGTACTCTTGGAGGTACTTTTAAACTCCAAACCGCTGGAACGTGTATTGGTATGATACCTCTAAAGTTGACAATTTTGTAAAGAGACTGTGAGGAGTACAATCCATTTGAGTTGAAGCGCCATATAATAGAATCCTCCTCATCGTTAATACTATAGTGGAAGCTAAGCGCACCACTTCATCCCACATGTTTACCAATCTCCGATCTACACACCTTTTGAAAGTGCACTTAAGGTTTGTCCCATCCCGGAGTTACGCTATTGTATCGGTCTGTTGATGAATCGAACATAAAGATCCCAATATTGAATAGCCGGACTAGATTGCCCTAACCGGTTGTCTTCCCAAAACCTAATTTTACGGCCATTACCCACTAACCATCTATAACCTAATTGAGCAGACTTTTGCAGCCCACATAACCCTTCATAAATTGGGAAGCACCAATAAGCTGAGTACGAGAAGATGTTAGGAGCATCAGTCCTATATTTGTGATCAATCGGTTGTTTCCATAGCTTTTCCTTGTCTAAACTATACCTTCTAATCCATGATGCTAAAAGACACATATTCGGATCTCTAATATTTGGGATTCCTAGACCACCATATTCTTTGAGCATAGAAATGCTATCCCAATTAACTAGATGCAACTTGTGATTACCATCTTTGTCATTCCATAAGCGGTTTGCCATATGTGTTGTGATTATCCTAATAGCCCATTTTGGGAATTTAATGAAAGACAACAAATACACTTTGGAATACCGGCAAGACAAGACCTAATTAGAACTAACTTTCCAAGCATGAGATAGGAGATTACCCTCCAACCAGCAATTCTCTTCATCAATTTATCTACTAGAGGTCAAGATCCTCTCTCTTTAAATGTTCATAGTGCAAAGGAACACCTAAATATTTAATTGGGGAAACTACCTAAAGGACAAGTAAAGATATGAGCTATTGTCCTAGCATCCTCATCTTCTATATTCATGGGGATGATTTCACTTTTCATGAAGTTAATTCTCATTCCTGAAACTTGTTCAAAACAAGACAAAATGCCTTTCAGATTAACTAGGTGTTCAGGGTTAGCATCGAGAAAAGTATGGTATCATCTGCATCTGCAGAGATATAATACCCTCCTCTCTAAAACTATTTTCTAGACCCATAATGAGTTTTTCTCTAGCTCCCTTAATCAACATTCTTGTTAAGACATCACCTACTAGATTGAATAACAAAGGAGATATAGGATCTCCCTGTTTCAAGCCTTTACCGTTTTTTAAAAAAATTGCTTTCTTCACCATTAACCACCACTCCTATTGATCCTCCTAAAACAATCTTTTTAATCCAATCTATCCAACAAGGGCTAAAACCTCTAGTTTGGAGGATTTCAAACAAGAATTCCCAATCCACTCTATCATAAGCTTTCTCATAATCTAATTTGAT
This sequence comes from Hyparrhenia diplandra, assembly GCA_015847255.1. Classification (NCBI taxonomy): domain Eukaryota; kingdom Viridiplantae; phylum Streptophyta; class Magnoliopsida; order Poales; family Poaceae; genus Hyparrhenia; species Hyparrhenia diplandra. The sequence goes on from JADLZK010009479.1 coordinate 123,829, forward strand.
AATCACTCGGGTTCCTTTTCCTTATGTATACTATGCACAAGTTCATGTGCAATTACCACACTCTCTAAGATGTATCTGCCTTGGATGAAGGCACTTTGATGAGGCATAACCAATCTCCCAATAACCTTCCCTAATCTAAGTGTTAAGGCTTTTGAAAAATCTTAAAACTACAATTTATTAAACCGATGGGTCTAAATTTCTTCATAGAGGTGGCTCCTTCCTCCTTAGGTATTAAGGTAATCAAGGCATAGTTTAGTCTCTTTAGATCTAAATTGCCTTGATGGAAATCATTAAACATACTAATCAAATCCCCTTAACTATATCCCAAAATTTCTGGTAAAACATGAAGGATATCCCATCGGGACAGGGGCTCCATCCGAATAACAACTAAAAACTACCTCCTTAATTTCTTTCTCTGTAAAAGGTTGTGTCGGGATCATCATTCTCCTCCTCAGTAACCCTATCTTCTATGTCCCAAAAATTATCTCGCTAATCTTGCATCTAATCTATCCTCTTTGGCAAAGAGCTTCTTATAAAAGTTAATTGCTATCTCAATCATACCCTTCGATTACTAACTAAGCCATTTGGTCCTTCTAGGTCTTCTATCCTTTTCTTCCTTCTCCTCCGGTTAGCTATTGCATGAAAATAGGCTGTGTTTCTATCTCCTTCCAATATATTTACGTCTCTAGATCTTTGCCTCACTTTAATCTCTTCTAAGGCCCGGATGTTGTCAAGTTCCTTAACTATATAATTATACCTAGAGATCTCGGCTTCGGATAAATTTCTAATTTCCATCTCTATTTTCGAGTCATTATATTCTAAAGCTAGTTCAACTTTAGTTTTATTCAACTTAGCTATCTCATTAGCTGCCCACCCTCTAGCCATCCTTCTTAAAGTTCTAATCTGAATTGCCAAATATCTATACTATTAGTAGCACTACAAGGTTGGCTCCAAACTTTTTCAACTAATTTGGCAAAACTATCAATAGTTAACCACCACTTCTCAATTCTAAACTGTTTCTTTGGCACTGAAATATTCTCCCCAGTATCTATCAATAGTGGGTTATGGTCATTTGGGAACTTTTTTCTAAACCTTTGACTCTTACTAGAGGAAAAGCATTTACCCAACTATTGTTAACAAAAACTCTATCTATTTTGGCCAGAATTGGTGGGTCTTGATTATTTGTCCAAGTATATCTAATATTACTAGGATTAAGCTCCATCGAGCCCATCTATCTATCCAATCATTGAATAATTCGTCCATCTAATATTTATAATCAAATTGCTCTTATCAACATTTGTTCTAACTAAGTTAAAATCCCCAACAATCATTGTTGGTCCACACCATCTATCAACTACCTTGTGTAATTCTTCTAGGAAATCTAATTTACGGAATCATAAGGGGAACCATAAACAACTACCAGTTTCCAACAGAAATTTGTTTTAATATCGGTGAGCAAAAAACAGAAATAGAGTACTCTAACTTATCTTGAACTTGAATTGTAAATCTATCACTATTAGTTCCTAATAAAATACCACCTGCTGTCCCTTTTGCGGTAGCCAGTTCCACTCATAGGGAGTGTTTCCGGCAAGGTTTTTAAGGTAACCTGAGCTGAAAACCTCTTTTGGTCTCAATTACCCCAACTATATCAGCTCTAGTACTTCTAATCACGCTAATTAAAGCGGGTATCCTTCCAACTTTATTCAAACCCCCGATATTCCAAAATAGACCTAACATTTAAACTTCTTCCTTTGGTTTTTCTTTCTATCTATTTTAGACCAGGTTTTTTCTTCTTAGCTCTTACGCTAGATCCTGGTTCTTAGTGTTTTCTAGGAGTCTCGGGGTCATCCCCCGATCCCTTGAAACTTGTCTACCACTATTTACCTCTATCACTAACTTTTTCTTACTCTTATCTGGGCATTTACCTTTAGAAAACTTACTACTATCTCTAATATCTATCTTTTTATCAATAGAGGGTCTCTCCTCATTGAAATTTTCACTATGATGTTTGTCTACTAGACTATCTTTAACAAAAGCTTGTTCTCTAGTACTATCTAAAGAAGGGACGACACAAAAGCTCTACTTTCTTCTCTTTGTACTACCATCTACACATAAGCTAACTTTACTTGCTATAATATGTAAGGATGTAGAATCTAAAATGGGTTGTTGTTTTTTACCTTTTTGTTCCTCAAGGTTGTTTTTTTTTCTTGAGATCGGTTGCTTTTTCCATCATTGATCTTCCATCTTCTTTGGAACCTATCACTCTTCCTTTCGGCTATCACGGGACCCCATTTTTTGGGTTTTCTTCTTCTTCCTTGCTTCTTTCTTCCCTTCATCTTCTTCCATATTGTCATTTTCGGATGAGATCAGATTGGCTACCTCAGTATCCATTTCTTTGTGTATCTACTTGGGGAATATAACTTTATCGGTTCCTTACGTACCTCGGTTCTGTTCCCTCATGTCTACATCTTGCATAGTGTATAACCATTCCTTTGGCGGGTTCATCGGTTCTCCCATATCCCTGCTTGGTTCTCTTTCTCTTCCTCAAGCCTTTCTTCTTCATCATCAATCTCCATGATTTTTAACAGACTCATACGGTGGCTCTCCTCTATCGACTATGGTTAGATTCTTCGCTTTCGATCTCGAGAACGGGGGTAAACAGATTTACGGCAGTCTTACTCCCGGTGATGATTTGTAACTCTTTTGTGACTTTGGGGTACTCTCAACTTGATCTTTATCAGCCCCTTTAGAACCCCTCCGGTTATCTCTATCTTTATCTTTTCCTTTGTCATTGTCTTCCTCATCTAGAAGATCATCATCGAGTCCTGTTCGGGATGCCCGGTGTTGTTATCATCATTATCATCTCCCTTGCCATCTTCTTCTTCTCGCCCATATTCTCTCCCATCAACCTTGAGATTGACTAGGTAAATCTCATCATTCATCTCTACTATCCTTTGATAAGGGATCTTGAACTTGTCTCGCACTTGATCTTAATTCTCCACGTAGCAAAGTAAGAACTAAATGTAGATTGCCAATCAACTTCTATTAACTTCCCCGTGAACTGAACCAACCTGCCTAAGTGTCTCCCAATCACACCACTTAGGAGGTATCCCACTAACTTGCACCCACACTTCCTCGGTTTTTGCTACGGGTAAGATGTCTCCATTCCAAATCTTGAGAGATGCTTGTACTTCTCCATCTTTCGGGTAGAAATATGTACCCTCATCAATTATGAAATTCTCCACTATCTTATCCGGTGGGAACCTAACCAGATATTTGTAATCCTGTATCACTTTCAAGGACCATTGCCACTTAGCATCAAAGACTCTCTGGGAGATATTGTATAATCTCTTCCGATCTAATTCACCATATTCCCTTTGTAAAGACACAACTTGATTATCAAAGCCATTCGAGCTTGAATCTATTCTCCTTTTCTCGACATCAATATGAAAGAATCCTAGTCCCTTATTAGCACTTCCCGGATACTTTGCTTCTTTCTTTCGGCTCCTTCCACCTAGGACAATTATCGGCTGATGTTCCTTTCTAAAAGCAGAGACAAAAGCAGGACTTTTGGTTTCTTGCAATCATTGCTAAAGTGCCCGGGATCCCCACAATTATAATGGACAACATGAGCCCCTTTGTTATCCGCCTTCTTCTCGATTACTATCCTTCCGGATTTGACTCTACAGGTTGTTTCTCCCGAGACTTAGAAGTACCCATACCTTGACCCATTGGGGGTTTTTCTCCTTGTGTTATCTGCTTTGTTTTGAACCCGAGCTTGGAAGTGGCCTTGTCTTCCTCTCCCACCTTGCTGCACTCCTCTTGGTCTTGGATTCATGCATTTACTAGGTCCTTGTTGGTTGAATTGCTGGTTGTCTTTGTGGTGGTGGATGTGGGTAAGGGGGTGGATCTTTGTGGGTAAAAACCATACGGGCCTGTGGTGGCGCGGCATGAGAGGAGCCGGCCCCATTGGTGGATGGGGGGTAGTAAGGTGGTGCAGGCCATCCTCCTCCCCCACTCACCCCACTCCTCCTCCGGATTCCGTGGCCTTGGTGGTCTTCCTCTTCCCCGACCCGACCATCTCCTTCTTCAACAGTAGTCACAAGCGAATCTACGGATCCCTTTCCCCACACGTCCTCATAAACCCGAGGAGGAACCGGTGATTTGGTCCACCGATCTCTCTCTAGAACCGGATGACAATCACGGATCATGAAGCTCTTCGATTCCCACAGGTCCCGCCTTATCCGGATGAGATCCTTCACTTTCCTCCCCCATCTCTAACCCTAGCCGGACGATGCATCAATGGCGGAATTGGATGGACTCTTCCCCGGGATGAACCGAGTTGGCCGTAAAATTCCTCCACTTGCCCCTCCTTCTTCCTCTAGAATTGCATCAATGCCCTTCCTCAAAGCCTTCCGTCGGATCTCAAGTCTCCCCTCGCGATCTCGACGCGTGTCGACCTCATTTGGGCCCTTGGCAGTGACTTGAGGAGGAAGACGACGAGAAACACCTTTTCCCTAGTCCGGGTCGGCGCGGTGGGGTCCCGCAACCCGGACGGGGCTCATGGGAGGTAGCTTCCCCGTCGCCAGCGGCGGCGGTCGCTGTCGCCTCTCTTTCGTGTCTCTCCTATTCATCCCCGGGCCATTGCGATTATTCTATCAGTATGCTAGTTGAGCAGAGCCACCTCGCAAGAGAAATAAGTACTCGTACGTCGATGCCTTAGCCCGGAAGCTCATCAGTGCTCAAGTCACAACAGCACACAAGGAGACAAAGTGACACCAGGCTAGCTTTATTAGTGTATAAACGCACTACAACCCGAGGCACGGGACCACAATCAAGCGATGGATCGAATATCAAAGAGACCAATCGAGAAGCCGGGGCTAAAATTTGAAAAAAGCCAAGCAAGGAGTCTCACATCGATCTACGTAGCAACAGATCTCGACCCCACGCTGGCGTCTTTACAAATTTCATATGCACTTAGCAGCCCTATGATCATACTCCGGCCATATACTATACTACTATAATAATATGTGAGTCGTTTAATTACACGGCGGGGACCTTGCTAATGCTGATGGCTTTGCTCTTTTTACCAGTGCATGCGTGGAAAGATGCAGGTGGTATGTGTATGAGAGAGAGTGTGAGAAGTGCAAGCCACATGATCGAAGTGGTGTAGTTGCTTGCTTTGTGCCCAAAAGAAACCAAAGACGGAACAAGCCACACCGGCCGTCGGCGTTGGAATAATTGGGCGGGCAAGGGCAAAAGATGGCTTCACGGCCAACCACTTAATCTCAAACCTTCAGGGAAAAGCACGGCCGCTTTTGCGGGTTTTCATACATAACAAATCATTGGTTCGTGATGTATCTAGCTAAAGGGGCCGGGGGTGCACCGGTGTGAATAACCAATAGACGCCCTCTAGCTTTATTATTTGTATACCTTTGGGATGCATGCATGCATGACTGAACCCTAAATTTTAAACTGTCACACTTGGAGGCTACAAGGAGAGAGATCACATGCGCGCCGGTCGAACTACTGAAGATCTCTCCCCCATCAAACTACTTGTATCCAGCAAGTGCGTGCCGTAGGGTACTTTAATTAATTTGTTCGATCGATCCCATTGACCTGCCCGGGTAAAAGCATGAAAGTGGATGCCAAAATTTAAAGTGCATTATAGGCCGGGCCGGCCAATTCAAATGCGGTCGTCCGGCCAATTCAAATGCGATCGTAGGCCGGCGGAGCACATGACATGATCTCTCTCATTCTCAAGGTCGACAAGCTAACTAGCGTGCTTATTTAGCTCCTAGAGCTCCGCGGTAGTATTATTCGGTGTTGTGGTCCTTCCGTTGCACCAATAGTCCAATACGTCGCCACCACGGACCTTTTTTTTTTTTTTTTTTTGCCCGTGTGTATTTGTAATATCGGTCGGGCGCGGCGAGCGAGATCTCACTTCATTGATCGGCGTGGGGATCGTATTCGCACTCTCAAATTGGATCCTATGTTTGTAGTCTTTTTCGTAATGTAGGTATAGATCCTGTGAATGGGAATACCCGTAGGCAAAGCATGTGGCGGTTTAGGTTGGGGCCTTGCCTATGTACATATGTGAGTTTATATATATTATTGAAAAGCTGTGAATCTCTACATACAACATAAAAAGGATAAAAGGAAGACTGTCATTTGGTGCGGTAAAAATTTCGCCTCACTTTTGACCCTCCATGCGATCCCGAGTCCCTTCTGGCGGTCTCCTCGTACATGCGAAACATGCAATCTATATAAGGAAGCACCCAATCGGCGTCAAGGAAACATGCAATCTATATTAGGAAGTGTGGAGAACATGCAATCTATATTAGGAAGCCTCCCAATCTCCCCTAAAAAAAAAGAAAACCTCCCAATCTTGATCCCGCATCCCTTCCCTTGTGCTTTCCTCTCCTTTTCGAGGGAAAAATCGGGCATCCATTGCTTTGCGGCTGCATCACATGTTAATTTGATTCCCATAGTAATGCTCATCTATACAAATTCACAATTTTATTAGTATAATCACCGATTTTCTTTTTACCATTTTTTCTATTGCTAGACTCGTTAACAGAGATAGTCTTGACCGATGCCATGGCGGTGATGAGTGAAGGTTTATGTTGGCGAGGTGTGATGAAGATTTTTTCGCTGGTCTTTCGTGGGTTCAAAAAGGCCAAGCACACAAGTAACGAATCTTTTAAGTTTTTTTTTTTTTTTTATGTATCGATGACGGTTTGGTACGCATCTGGTATATCTTGCCCCTCTCGCCTTTTGTAATATCTTGTTATTGTACTTTTTTATCACATAGTTAGTGCCTAATCCCCATCGGTACATATCACTACAAGTGATGCTTATTGGATTTAAGGGGCTTTTAAGTTTGAAAAAGTATGCTATTTAAACTATATGGTTTGGCATTTAAACAACAAAATATCTTTGGATGGTCCATTCTTGTGGCCTTGAAACAAACAATTTAAAATCAACAATTCATTGCAAGTAAGCTATAAGTGATGTGTTTTGTATTGTGTGCTGAAATTTGGTTCATTAGTTAATTTTTTCCAAGATGGTTCTCTGTGCACACGCAGTACCAATTGGAGAATTCAGGCAAGTACAACCACTTTGTTCCAAGATGGTTAACGTGATTAATTACCGCACAACTTTGGATCTGCATTTTGGCCGCGGTTTAACATTGTCCGGGCGGTGATCTTGTCGCAGTACTCGTTGTGTATACTTGGGTTAATTCCTTTTTGTTTCATGTGGCATGTCGGCGGGATCAATGAAAACACATCGATTTGTTGTATAAAGTGACCGGGTAGATATCCAATCGTGCGAAGGTGCTCGTTTAATCATCCCCGATTCTTAATCTTTAGTTCTTTTCTTGGTAATGAAGATCAAACAATAGAGCGAGAGGGCTGCCTCTTTGATGTATCATGGAATCTGTGTGCATTGCAATGTACATCATTGAATTTAATACAAGATGCGGATGTGAGAAAACCTCTCGGGAAATCCTATAATTCTTTTTAATCGGCGAGCATTACAAGTAAGGTGTTGATCACTGTTAACTTGTCCTCACACCATGTAAATTGTGACCAATTCAGATTCAATGAAAGACAATGAGTTTAATGTCTCATTGTTGTACGAAGCACCTTCAAGACAAATAATAATTTGAAGAAGAAAATTTTGATTGTGTTAAGAATTCATAAAAAAAACTTTTGGGAAACATATAGACACGAATCGCCATCTTTGATTTAGGGTTGGCAAGAATTCTTCAATAAGAAAGCATGTTAGTTTTATTCTCCCATTGCAATGCACGGGCATAATCTGTGTGTTTAATGTCGGATTCAATTCCACGGTATTTTATCTTATGATGGTGAGGTCGGATACAATTCCATGGTATTGTTATCTTTTCATGTGATCCGTGCGTTTTTAGAATAAAAGTTTAGTTGACCCGTAGCAAACACGGCGGTTGGGCGGGGGGGCGCGAGGGAGAGGGAGAGGAAGAGAGATTGGGATAAAATTTCTTTATTTGCTTGTTGCCCCGAAAGATTCATGGACCCTTACTTATATAGCCCGGCTATTGAGACTTGTATCTCAAGCAATCTCTCTAAGGTTTCCTTATAGATCGGAATACCTTTTACAAGCATATCCTATTTATTTATTTCCTAATAAGGGTCACCCTTATAGATGAGATAGCCCCTTGCACACCAAAACTCCTAAAGGTAATCCTAGATATTTTCCTTCTTTATCTCGAATTAGTTGCCGAAGAATCCGCGGAAGGGGAGGGGGGCGGCGGGGCAAGGCTGAAGCCTGAGGGGGCCGGGCGCCTTGGGCCGATCGGGCCTGTCCTCCCGGGCCCTATTTCCGGATCGTGACAGTCCATTTTCAATTGTGTAAGTATATAGACGGATACTAATAATTCTAAACTTTTTTTTTTTTTTTTGAAGCCATTCGGCGCACTTTATTCATTTGGAATCACAGATACATCGTTTGCCAGTGCTCCTAGAATAAAACTAGGGGGTTCATTAACCCAATTACATGATAAATGATCCTGCATGGCTACTCTAGCTAATTTGTGAGCGACACAGTTTGCATCACGATTACAATGTTCAATAGAAATACGAGGAAAATCTAACCATAGCAGATTACATTCTTCAAAAGCAGGGGAGCACTCACCGTCGCCGGAAAAACCTCCTTGTTGCATTATATCAACCACCTCCGAGCAATCCGATTGAATTCTAAACTTTTGTTGAATAAAAGTTTACGAGATTCTACTACCATACGCTGCTACATGCATAATGTTATGCCAAAGGGTGCTTAGTCCGGTTGGCTAAGTCACTCGAGCGGCACTCCACAGTCCTGAGTTCGAATCCCCGTGGAAGCGAATTTCAGGCTGTGGTTAAAAAATTTCCTCGTCAGTCCCGTGTGCCAAAGCACTAGTTAAGAGCTCGCCCAGGTCCGTGTGAATCGAGTTGTGGGCTCTGGTTGGTATGCCGGCCCACGGGTTACACTGTCCGGCCTAGGGCTCTGGTTGGTATACCGGCTCATGGGTTCGGTGTAATTCTGGCCCCGGTCTTCTCCAAATGGATTGAGGATCGTAGTTCTCGTGGTGTCATAAACCGGTTAGATTGGGCCGGTGACACGTCGACGAAGGGCTTGACGGCGGCGGTAGAGGGCGGCGGCGGCGCTGCAGCCCTAGGGCAGCGCGTGCACGAGGGAGAGGGCGGCATGTGCGGGGTAGGGGCATGAGGTGGCGACGGCGTTCAAGACGGTGGAGACGCTGACCGGCGGAGCGATGGCGTAGATGATGTAGGCCGTCTTGAACAGCGAGGTAGGAGATGATGGTGATGACGCACGGCAGTCTCCGTGCGGCGATGAAGGAACGACGGTGGCGTATGGCGATGGCTGGGGGCCGGGGACGGCGGCGCACATGCGAGGGGAGAGGGAGAGAGCCTAGGGCTGGAGAGCTGAAGCCGTTGGGAGTTACCCCTTTATTTTTCTTCTTGATTACATCTCCTTGTATTTATAGTCCGGGAAGACTTGCATAAAAAAAGTAGATCTCTCTTTATTTCCTAATCTATTCTACCTTATCCCTAAATAATATTACTTAACGAGGAAGCAAACGACGCCGATGGCCGGCAAGTAGCGGCGGCGGCGGGACGTGGGCGGCGCGGCGCGGCCCGCCCCTCCCGGGCTGCTTGTCCGGCCTTTTAGGGTTGTGACATCCCCTTTTGGGCTTCCTCTTTTTCGCACATGATGACGTGGGCTTGAAGCTCCTAGTGTCATGGCGGGACTGGGGTTGGGGGGATTTTTCGGCGGGGAAACCGAGGTTTCTTCTTAAGAACAATGCCGGTGGGACGGTCTTTCCCCACCCGACCGAGTTTTTTTTACATGCATAATGTTATGTCTCGTGCTACCTCACATTAATACATGCTGTACTTCTGTTTTGCCCAAGCAAACAAGCATCTTGAAAAACTTAAATTTTGATGGTGAGGCAGTGTGAGGCACCACACACACAGTGTGGAAACTATGAATTATTTAAGCCATGTTCGAGGTGATAATAGTATTCAAAGTCATACAACACTAGTGTGTGCCACAGTCCACCACAAAAAGGAAATAGTGATGGTGGGGCACACCCACGAATAACAGTGGCCGGTTAGCAAGCTTGCCAGCATGCGCCCTCGTCGGTGGGCATCGCGTCGTCGTCGACGTCCAATTGTCGCTGGCCCGCGCTTCGGCCGGCATGCATGGCGCTGTGTGTGCGTGTCTCGCGCTGCTCCCTGATGCCACACACGCAGAAGGATCGGAGGTCCTACCAATGAACGCACAAAGCCTCCTTAACCATAGGAGTACATGCATGCGATCGAGATCGAGACCATGATGCCCTGCTGTGTTAGTATCACTATCATAAAGAGATGGAAGCTCTCTAAGAGCATTTTGGCCATGCTCGATGATGGAATACGCGCTTGTACTGTAGCATTGCTCCATTTGCATTTCCCATTCTATCCGAATCTCTCCCTCAGTTACTCCGGAACAGTGAGAACCATAAATGTGGCAGTTAAAGTCGTTGGGAGCGGAAGCGAACCCACGACGGCGTGACTCGCCGGCCCGGGACCCCGCCGGCAGCATGGGCGCTTACACCTTCCCTCCCAACCCGTGCCAGGCCGGCTCGCTACACGCCGCGCAGGCGTACGTTTCCACGTGCCCACGCGCCGGCCGTGCCATCGATTTGCCCTGCCCCGGCCCGGTGCCCCCGGTACGTTTTCCGCTGCGGGTTTGGCCGTTTCGGCTTTCCGCTGCGCCCGCCGCGCACGCGTACGCTTTCACGTGCTACCCGGCGGCCGTGCGGTTTTTGGCTCGATCCCGAGGTGGTTCGTCGCCGTTCGCGACGTGCGCGCGCGTCGTCGCTCTTGCTCCGCTGGACTGGATCGGCAGACCCCGCACGCCGGTGGCAGCGGCACACTCGGTCTCGGCAGTCGGCCCGGACCCCGCCGCGCGCACAAGCAGTGGAGGACCCGCGCGGCCGGTTTGGCTGGTACCGCGACGTGCGCAAGCGCGGGCGGCGGCAGCAGCCAGCATCTATGGCTAGCTAGCATGGGCACACACGCAGACGCCGCGCGCACGGCGCACCGACCCGGTTGGCCGGCCGGCCTCGGTCGTCGCTGCCTGCCTCCATGTCGCAGCATGGCGCTGCGGCGGCATGCGTCCCAGTACTATAGCTATACGTTCAACGACACGGTGAGCGTGGCCGCGTCAGGTTTGCATTTGTCTTTCACGCGCGCGTTGATAGGGCACGTACGTTGTTCCTGTGTCGTCTGGCATCGTTCAGTCAAAGAATGCAAATCTAGATTTGGAAAAAAAAATTAATTGTGTAAATTGGTATAGGAAATAGTATGGATATTTATGTCTCTGTAAAAATTTACTGTAAAATATATTTTAGATGATGATTATTGTGTCTCATAAACTTCAGTATTTCTTTTACACATTTTATCAAATTTAAAATTAATGGACTCCTAGAAAATTAAAAAAATACAATCTTTTTTGTAACGTGTGTACAGAAAGTGACCATGCATCATGTCGATGGTGTTGCGAGGGGAGGCGACATTCGGCGCTACTGTGTTGGGCTTTTTGCTCTTTGATGATCCGGCACTGCGAATTTCTTCCAGGCTAGTTTGCTACCTACTGTAGGGCTTTCTGGCTAGCAAAAGATCGTTCTGCCGCTAGTGGTGCCTGGATTTCGCTCGATACTGTGTGCTCCCATAGTTGCTTCGCTGATTCCAAGAGCCGACAATACCGCTCCACTTGCTCGTGATACAAAAGCACACACACTAATGCTAGGTAAAATAGATGGTAGCTAGACACCACATTCTATATGGAAATGTGAAAAGTAAATTTAAAAATATTTTTTAGTGTTTCAAATATTTGAAATTTAATTTGCGCATCCTACTACATACAAATATGGACCCATATATAAAAGTTGTGATGCAAACTCGCTTTTGAAAAAATCATAGTAAAATAACAATATCAAGCGCATGTGCACTAAAAAGACAAAATCTCTAGGATTTTGTTTTCTAGTGTACACACGTACATCTAAAATTTGTTATTTTCGTATGATTTTTTTCAATTTGACTTTGCATCCCATTATATTTTTGCACATTTCTAGTATGCACTATGGATGGATTTACTGTTTTATTTATTTAAAAAAATGTGATGGGTCACACAATACGTTTTTGACTGCATTATATATGGTTTTCACCGCATACTTTGTCATACTAATATGCATGATGGGGCCGGATCGAATGCTTGTACACTGACACAATGTGGTCGTCCCAGGCTTTATGGTGATCTAAGAGTGAATTATGAAAGTTGCCACATCATACTTGCGTTGACGTGGGATGAGGGGCCGGGAGAGAATAAGTGAGTTGTGATGTTACAGAGCCAACTTTCGTCTTTAAAGAAACTAGTTAAATACCCGTGCGTTTGCTGCGGGATAATTAAATTTTATATAAAAAAACATGGATCGCATGATAAGATAATAATAGTATAAATTAAGCAATGATACTAAAGTGACATTTAATTCAAATAAGTTTTATGAAAGTAACACAATCAATTATGCATATAACACCTCCGTGTAAAGTCTGGTAAACCATTTGGAAATACCTATGAATATATAACAAAATGGCACCACCAGTTACATTGCAGCCATTCAGAATAGGTAAACTCTAAATATCTAAGATTCTCTCGGCCTCACCTGATTTAATTCAAGCAAAACATGACTGACAACTTACAACCATGGCTAAAAGAGAATATAAAGCAAACAATAGAAATTTTGAGCTCTACCAAAAATAAAAAATCATGATAAGTAAAGCTCATGCTCCATTTATTTATAAATAACATCAAAAATTCAGGTTTGATAGACAACTATAACTGAGTGGTCGACGGGGAGCAATCAGAATGGTCATGTAATGGAACCCATGCTCAATCACAAAGTAATGCACATGAACATGGACTGATGATCTGTGGCATACTTACCTTTGATCAATGAACCCAGACCAATGTTGAAACTGAATGGCTGCTGCCCAGGGTCCTTGGTGCTGAAAGAAATAGCAACAATAGAACGCAGTGACTAAAAGGAAAAGAACTACTTCCGGTGTACATGTGCTTATTCCACGGATGTTCTACACTTCGATGTAAATCAAGAAAATAGACTGATAGTTTACCACCAAAATTTCTTGGATATCTCTCTATCCTTCTCTGAAAACAAACATAGAATAGCTCAAATTAAGTGCCTGTGCGTTGCAACGGGTATAAAACAATAGACGATAATTTTAAACTTAAATGTGTGTTGTACTATGACCAATAAGAGCAAGCAATTTTTTTGTTTTAAAGATTTGACAAATTACTATGCAGTCATCTAAGCTGCATTCACATTTCTTTTTCTGAAAATACACATGGCTACAGTATGTAGTTTTCAGTTATTTAAGTCTTTTTTTTTTTTTATGCAAGACCATTAGAACGACTTGATTGTTTGTATAGCTTATAATCATTTAGCATGACGTACAGGCAGCAACAGGAACATGACATCGGTCTCTATAGAAACTGAATGAACCTTCGTGGAAATCAAGCTGTAGTCAGGTCTGCCCTGCTATTGCACAAATCCCCAAATGCTGGTGACTTCACCTGTTCCAAAATTAACGCCAAAAGTCAAATATTCAAATAAGGGAGCAGTGACAACAAAATCAACACTTATCGAGTCTTGTCAGCTATTCAAAATATTATTATGCTTTAGGCCAGAAATCAGCCAGGCATGAGCTAAAAGTAGCAATACATTTAATCAGCCAATGATATAATTAAAATACATTGGTTTATGCTATCTCAAAAAACCATAGGGATTGGGACCTACAAAAGTCCATGCTAAGCAACCACCAAAGAGAATTTGGCCCCGACATCTGCCCAATGATTCCATCCTTACTCTAGGATGACATACACTTTCCCATACTTTTATATTATTGTCCAGCACCATGACCAAACTAACTGAGATTAATCAGTTCAGAATAGACCAATTTCCTAAGCTTTCTAGTGTATTTCAGAATCTTGGAGAATGAAGGAGTGAACTAAATGGCCTTTTAAGATGATAACCATTTGAACAAATTGTTAACAAGTATTCTGAAAATACACGTGTCTACAGGATCTATGTTTGGTTATTTAAATTTTTATGCAACACCATTAGAACAACTTGATTGTTTCTACAGCTTGTGAATATTTTAGCATGACCTACAGGAACATGACTTTGGTTTTTGTAGAAACTGAATAAACCAGCGTGGAAATCAAGCTTGTCATTCAAATGGCATACAATTTCTTAGCTTCAGACTCAAGTACCCTAAATCCGGGCCCAAGATCCCTGAGAACAGCAGGATTCGATCTCTCAAAGGACAAAACACAAGAACGCACCTGAAAACTTTGGTACTCCCAAGAACGCAGGAAGCTCAATTGAGGTCGCCGTGACCGATTCAGGCAAATCGAGGGCGGGGAGACGAAGACGCGGCGGTGGCGAAGCGGCCTGAAGCCGGCGTGAAGTGTGCTGACCCGGCGTCGGTGCTGGCGCTGAGGACGGAGGCGGCCTCGCCTGGCGAATCGAGGGGGCAGGTAGAGGAAGACACTGCTGCGGGGGCGGGCACCTGCAGAGCGAGGCGCAGCCAGCGAGGGCGAGGGCAATGGCGGTTCCTTGGGGCGAGAAGCGTCGTAGTATGGGGAAGTGAGGCGGGAGTGGGGACGGAACGTCGGGCAAACGTCAGAGTCTCAACAAGCTGGGGTTGTGCGGCCGCCGGGCTGCAGCAGGTGAGCGCCCGCGCGGAGACGCGACTCGCACTCGTGAGGAGGAGGGTTCTGCGAGGAGGAGGGTTCTGCGAGCCGAGCGGCGAGTTGGTTTCGGGAGGACACGAGCGGCAAGTCCGTGATTGTTTGTTTCCTTTTTTTCTCTCTCCGTGTGTTGTTTTTGTTTCCTATTTTTTGTTTCCTATTTTTCTTTCCATGCGAGCGGCAGGAGGGGTGATTTGTTTCCTTTTTTCTTTCCGTGCCAGCTGCAAGAGGGGTGATTTTTTGTTTCCTTTTTTTCCCTCCGTGCTTTTTTTTTTCTCTCCGTGGGTTGGTTTTGAAGGAGGGGTGATTTTTTGTTTCCTATTTTTTCTCCATGATTCCGGGCAGAGGAGGCCATAGGCTGGGTTGGTTTCGCATGAGGGGAGGCTGGAAGTACCAAAACGATTGTCGCACCAAAAAAAATGTCTCCTCTTTGTTTTTTTTATTTTGTAGAGATTTTGTGAGAAAATGATGCGATCGAATATTACTGATATACAAATACTATGTATCAACAATCAGCTAATATAATGTGTACTAGACGATAGAACATAGGCATGCTCTCAGAGATTACTAGAGTTCTTTAGCAAAGGAGTATCTACGGGAAAGTCCCTCACATGCATCCAAACTGCACGGAATGTTTCCCCATGGACCCATGCAGGGACAGGAGAATATTCTCAAGTGCATCCGCCATCAGCTCTCAAGTCAAGCTGCTGGTGCTGGCAGCTGCAAAGCGCCAGCAACTTGCAAAGGCATTTCCACTTCTCCTTTTTGGGATCCCTAAACAACGGGCCCTGTCGACAATCCAACAAGTGGCCGGCCTGTCACCTCAGTACACCAAGGGGTCTCGTCGTCGTCTCGTTGTGGCGGCTCTTGGCAATAATATACTCCTCGTAGACTAGAGGTCGAGAAACCAGTGTGCATGTTCGATGTTTCAGACTAGATGTTTCAACGGGGGGCCATGCAGTTCAGTATTACAAAATGGTTCTATAGTTCTAGTTCTACATTGAAAAGATCGCTAGAGTACATTATGTTAGTTAATTTAGAGTTTAGACCATGGATTGATGCATGTGTTCAGTTTGTGAGTGAGGGAGACATAGCGCTGATGCTAAAGCGAGCTGTGTTGATGCATGTTTCCTTTCTCCGACGAGCCATATATGCCGTGGAGAAGGTGACAAACGCACTGCTGTGATCGATGCTGTCCTGGCCGGCCGGTGCCCTGTCTCCCCTTCATGGCCGCCGGGCGCACGTTGTAGTAGAATCGAAGGGAGCGGCCGGGGACGGCAGCTATGCGCGCGCGCGTCCCTCTCTAGTGGTCGATCGTACTTCGATCAGATTGAGTTCAGGCAGATGCTAGGAGTACGTTGCAACTTGCTTGGACGATGATGCTTTTTGTTTTTTCTTTCTGAAAAGATCATTGCAACTAGGCTAGCTGGAAGGGTTCGTCTGGGTCTGGCTTTCCAAGTACTCCTATGCTACGTCGATCTTGAAATAAAGATACTGTACATATTAGTACGTTTTGTTTGCATCTCTCTCTCTCTTTTGAGGGAACATTTTGTTTGCATCTCTCGTACTTCTCTCGGCCACCGTACGTACGTAGTGTTTCGTAGGAAACTAGGAGTATATATAGATCAAGTATAGTGCAGGTAGGACTGCGGAAACTACAATGCAGCAGTGAGTTTTTTTTTTTTTTTTTTTTTTGAAGAATTCAGCAGTGAGTTATATTAGCTCGATCACCAGCACACAGTATTGATACTGTTGCATCCGATTCCCATGCGATGATGGAGACTTCGATCGAGAGGTTAACACACACGTCTTATTACTACCCGGCCGAGCTTGGAGGCAAGTTGCATATGCGCACACATACACGTGATAAAATTCTAAAATAAAACGGGAGCTATTCAATAATTCATTTTCCTTGTGGACTTGTCGTCATCGGACATTTATATATGTTTGCACTTGCACGCATCAAGTGATAGCTATAGTGAGTACTCACTGCGACACACTCAATGAAAAAAGTTCATGTGTTTCATGCATGAGTTCTTTCATGCAACTAGCACACATATGTCTGCTCTGTCGATCTGTCGTCGCATCAACAGTGTCTCTCCATTGATCATTGGTCACAAGTATATTTGTGTATGCATCGATCATATCGATCTTTTTTCTCATCTTTTTCTTTTTGCGAATATCGTATCGATCCTTTGCAAGGATATGGGAACACAAAGTTTTGAGTCACGTGCGTTCTAGTCCAAGCAAGTCAAGCGTGACCGTGCTCAAACGGGCCACGTCCTAGATGCATGCATTGTGTTCTAGACTCGTCCTAGTAACTTGAAGTAACATGGCGACGCCTGCGATCTTTGACCGCCGTAAAAGATGGATGGATGGATAGAAATAGCCATTAATCTTGCAGTTGTGCCGTGCGCGAGAGTTCTTTACGTAAAAGCATGAGCAAGCCCGCGCACGTTTTATTACCTTTCGCGTCGCCCTGCGCGCATGGATATGCCTCTGTGCCTAGAATATCTCGCTTTGCAACTAAGTATAGGGCACAGAGAGTAAAGCTTACATAGCCACACGGCTTGTGATTCTGTGTTGTCGCCACGCACCACGCCTTGGACAGCAGGGCATAGTACTACGAACTTGCGCAACTGGTCACTGCGGCCGAAGAAAGAATGATGAGTTTGTTACAACACCTTTGAAGTGTGTGTTGTTGCTGGAAAGTTGGCTTTATCTCTCCTGATTAATTATATGACAAAATTGGCTACCAGACACACAAAGTGGAGACTGTTTGCTGGGGTGGACACTTCGTACAAATTATATTGTGTGGTGCAGGCATGTCATAGGCTATGCTTACGCCTTTACAAATTGGCAATTTGTAGAGGTGGGTGCTAAACCCCCTCTAGTAGTTTGTAGAAATGGCCGGGAATATCCTCTACACCTCATCTATTTCCTATAGATGTGGCTGAAATCCAGAGCTGCCTCTGCAAATAAGTGTTATAGAGACCGTAGGTACCAAAGCCACTTATATTGTTGAGTTCTGGCAGAAGACCACTACAATAATTTTTTTACTATAGAGGCGGCCGTAAGGTGGAGCTTAGATGAAAATTTAGGTGGGGTGGAGCGGATAGGGCACTCTGGCCATCCCTCCCTTGGCTTCAATCTTGTTTCTGGCGTCATTAACTCATGCATGGAGCAGATAGGTGACCTACGGCCAATATCAACAGCGCCACCTCCCAACTTGTCGTCCGATCACCATGACAACAGTGTGCTTGGGATGGTGTGTGGTCGCGTGGCGCCATGAAGGATGGGCGGATAGGTATGTGGCGGTGCTTCCTTTGGCGGTGATAAGGAATTGGGGTTCGGGGTAGAAAGGACTAGCCTAGGGCCTCCTATACCTATTGCGTAACGCTTGGCCACTTTGTGCACCTCGGCTCTCTCCCACTCCTAGTCGCACCACAAACCTCCGCTCTACTCGAAGTCGGAGATGCCATAAGGGATGAAGAAGCGAGGATAGTAGGGGCTCCCTGTCGGTGGGACAGCTGCCCCACCCTCTCATATGGGGAGCTCTGTCGTTGTTATCGTCTTCTTCTTTGCTCCCTCTGCAAGCGTGGCGAGATGAATCGATTTGGTCTTCAATTCTGGTTGGTTGCGTCCGTGAGAGAAGAACACGTCAGCATTGGCCCACTTCGAGTCGCTGCTAGCCACCGCCAAGCAGAAGTATATCATGATGTTCCTAAACTAAGGAGGCACCTTGTCACCGATCGTTGAGGATACCGACCACGCCGTCATGTCAGGCGAGTTCAGCAACCTTCTTTCTGTGTTTCATTTTCTTCCCGATGCAAAGGATCCCTTTTTAAAAAGTTCATCTTGTCATCTACTATGGCAATAGGAAAGCATGCTCTACTCGTTCGGTCCCTGTTTTAACCACGCTGTAGTAATAGTGTAATCACCTCCTCTATGCTTTTCTTTTCTTTTTCATCACCTCAATCACATGAGAGAAGCCGATGAAGCATATTCACTTTAGGAGCCAAAACATTTTTTTTCTCGAATATGCAAAAGGTTTGCACATTTTTTATATTAAGTAGAGAAACAAAGAAGGTTACAACGGCACGCCACGAATGAATCACTAGGGGAACAGAGTTATACAATTAGTTCAGCCCTCCCTAGCGGAAGGAGATCAAGACGCTATTCCTCGCTAATCGAACTACCTAGTCGCCACCAATGATCAAGTGCGTCGGTTAGCATGGCGTGTCGACCGTCTCAACCTCTCTCCTGTGAAGAGCTGTCGCAACACCTTCTTATTAGAGGGGTCGAGATCCTCAAGGTAGTTGTCGTAGGCCTCCTTTTCCACCGTCGAGGGCTCCCTGCATCTATCGATGAACACATCTGCTGCATCGCCAATATCTCACCCCGTTTTGCAACCGGGAAACGCGAGAGCGATTGAGCGGGCGATCCTCTTGCTGCAGTGCGACATCGTTGGCAACAACAACTTCTGCACTGGTAGAGGCAACAACGGCGACGTTGCCTTCACGCGAGAACCTGGCGTGCGAACCACTTCGGGTTGCGGTGAGGGAGTTGGCAGATCGAGGAGAGGCGGCCGCATCCACGACGCCATGCTGAACTCCCGAGGGCGTCAGCATACTTGGTTCCACTTGCATCGGACCGAAGCCTAGCGGCTAGTCCACGTCACTCACCCCGGCCACATCAACGTCCGAGGAGTCGTCAAACGCCCGTCACTTTGGCGTGACAGACATACCCAGGGAGGCGGTCGCTAAGGGTGAGGCGAGGCGCGAAGGCGATGTCCGTCGGGGTGGATCCTCACCAGCAACCACCTGTCGAGTGTCTACAACACCCACCGCGACCACGTCAACGTCCGAGGAGTCGTCGAACGCCAATCACTTTGGCGTGATAGACATACCCAGCAGGGGGTCGCTAAGCGTGAGGCAAGGCGCCGGCGATGTCTGTTAGCGTGGATCATCACGGGCAACCACCTGCCGGGCGTCCTCCTCAGTATTATCATTTTTTATTTCTATTTCTTTAACAGTTTAATACCTTTTTTTTTTCATTTTCATTTCTATTTCTACATTATCTGTTCGCTCAAGCCCGCTACCTCACCGACACCCAGTTATTATATCAATGGGATTTGGACTTTTTCTTATTCCCGCTGCGACAAAAAATCTTCATCGCATATGGGCTTTTCCTAGTATTTTACTCTTAAGCATAGCTATATGGTATTCTCACTGCACCGACGAGGGCAAATGTGGATCTTGCCTAGCTGGCTAGCACGGAGTTGATGTGAGCTCGTTTTTCCAACTTCACCAAGCCGTAGGAGGCTGTGAGAGACCGAGTTTTCCAAGATTCGTTCGAGGAGCGGTCGAGTGAAGAATCTCTAGCAAACGGCCCCGCACTACTCCTTGCTACTCCTGCACACGAACCGGAAAAAGATTCTTCCAGGTTTCCTTTACTACCCGGCCGGCGGCCAGCGATATTTCATTTCAGCTGCCGCATCACGGCCGCGTCCGTCCGTCGACCGTCCACATGCACAAGGCATGGCGTCTGCCTCCCTCCTGTGATCGATCATGAACCTGGACGCGCGCGTTGGCCGTGTCCCTCCGACGAGCGTGCATGCTTTCCATCCATCGGCCGGCCGCCGGGACAGGGCAGCAGCAGGAGTGCGGAGATCAAGGAAGAAGCGCGTTTGTTCTGTTTCTCCGTTGGGTTTCCTTCCATTCCATTCCATCCAACTTTTCCTGCCATTTTCCCCCTTTGTTTGCACTGGCTACTACTTTGTTTGCACCTTCCAAGTACAATGCAACCATTCTTTTTTCTGCGAGTCCGCACGCCTTTTGTTTTGTTTGCTAGTAGCACTAGCACTTGGAAGCGGCAGTGGAATACTTGCAATGGGGGAGTGCAGTGGAGTGGAGTGGAGTAAGGTGTTTCTTGTATTTATGGCCATGGCCGTGGTGCATAGTAATAAAAGTTAAGTTCATTTCAATGATATATCGTATCAGAAAATTTTACATGTATATATACGGCAAAAAAAAGTGGTGTTGAAGGCTACATAACCACAATTTTTGTCCAATACTGAAAGGAGAAAAAATATACTATTGAGTTAATATCGCAAAAAAGAAAAGTACCAACAATCTTATATATAGACGAAGGCAGTTAAAATCGTACAAAAAAAAATATCCCGCACCAAGTATATTTTTTTCTCAAGTATCAAGACAAGAAGAGTTGCAAGTTACAGCGGTGGCGCCATGAATAATGCACTAGGAGAGAAAAATAATTATATAATGCAGTTCTGCCCTCCCTAGCAAAAGGAGATCAAACGCTATATAACTTTCAACATTGCAAATCTTGCTATAATTTAGTACAAATACGTGCGAAATATACACGAGCACTGAAGTTACATAGCAAGTATAGAGTCGGTAACGACTATATGAATGTTGAGAATGCTCCCTCAATAGGGAATTTATGTTGCATTAGTTTATAACGAAGCAGGGTGTATAATACTTCCTCCGTTTCAAATTGTAAAGTCACTTTGATTTTTTTTGGTTCAATCAATTTTGTTATGTATCTAGATACATAGCTAAATGAATGTACCATAAAAGTCAAAGCAACTTTCAATTTAAAACGGAAGAAGTATTTGTTTGGTTATGGATATGGTTATTATGGACTCGTGTATAATATTTGTTTGGTTATTTTTTTTTGGCATTGTGTGAATATATTTGTTTGGTTATTGATTTCGGCTAGTTTGTCGACCAATGCAAAGACAACATGTCATTGCTGTCAAAAAAAAAAAAAACATTGCGACATGCCACGCCCCTCCTCCCACTGTTACAAAGGGTACACTAGCCCGGCAACATCTACATATAGCCCCCTCGGCACCGCCGGAAACCCCAAGCCAGCCAGCAACCAAGTCCCCGCGTCTTGTGTTTCTCCGATCCAGCTCCAGCCCCATCCGTGCTTCCTCTTTTCCTTCCCCGATCGATCCGCCTCCAGCGTGCGAATCGCTGCTTTCTTTCCCTCTCCTTGCCTTGTCCGCGTGTGCTGATTGTTCGGTGCGCGTGGTTTCTCTTCTCTCAACCGCGCACGCGCAATGACGAAGCACGCCGCTTTCGCCGCGGACGACGCGATCGCCGCCGCCGCAGCCTTCACGTCCGCGCCGGCGAACGCGCAGCCTGGCCGCCGGTTCATGACGTTCCCTCCGCCGCCGATGGCGCGCGGCGGATGCAGGGTGGCCGCGGCGGCGTGTCAGGCCACGGACCCCCGTCGCCGCCGCGTCCTGGCCGGAACTCGTGCCGCGCCACGCGGACCTCGACGACTGGATGGTACGTGTGTGCCACTCGACCATATGCCTACGTTGTGTGTGTTGTTTGTGCCGATGCTCGTCGTCGCCCGGCCCGACCTGACCTGACCGCGCGTACTGTACGCAGGAGAAGCACCCGTCGGCATTGGCCGAGTTGGAGTCTGTGCTGGCCGCCGCCATGGGGAAGCAGATCGTGATGTTCCTCGACTACGACGGCACCCTGTCTCCGATCGTCAGGACCCCGACAGCGCCGTCATGTCCGAGGAGGTCCGTCAGGCACCATCATTTTCTATTAGTAGTTTCCGGTGGACTGGCGCCGGAGCAGCAGGGCATGCTCTGCTCCGGCGAACGCACGCGCGCAGGCATAGCTAGTTACAACCTGACGCTTTTTTTCCTGTGCCACGCCGCAGATGCGAGACGCGGTGAGAGGCGTGGCCAAGCACTTCCCGACGGCGATCGTGAGCGGGAGGTGTAGAGACAAGGTACATTCCGATTCGCCCAATCGATCGATCACCTTCTGCATCTCTCTTTCTCTCAGTTTTGCCTCGGTCTTTACTGGGCCCTCGCAAACTTTGTGAAATGTGATTTTGATTTTGCGGTCCACATGCTTCTGTTGTGTTGTGGTGCGGTATCTAGGTGTTCAACTTCGTGAAGCTGACGGAGCTCTACTACGCCGGGAGCCATGGCATGGACATCCAGGGCCCCGCCAACCACCTCCAGGCAAATGTTAGTTATCTATAGGCCTTCTACTAGCTAGTGTCCTCGTCACCGAGCATTCCCTTGACCTTGACTGACTCTCTTGCAGGCTCAAGTTGTCCATTACCAAGCTGGGAGTGAGTTCCTGCCCATCATCCAAGAGGTAACTAATAAGACAACTTGAGACGACCGCTCCGTCGTCGTCTTCCTCTCGCTCGTCGTCTTTCACCATCGATCGCCGCCAGCCAGCTTGGCCTTGATGTCACTCGCACACGTGTGTTGTGTGCCCACGCAGGTGTTCGGCACGCTGACGGCGAAGATGGCGGCGATCGCCGGCGCCAAGGTGGAGAACAACAAGTACTGCCTCTCCGTCCACTTCCGCTGCGTCCGGGAGGAGGTATACCACGTCACACAACCTCTCACCGGTCTCAGCACCGGTAGGCTTTACAGGAGGAGTTTGGCAGCTTGCGAATCAGCCGTAGCATGCATCAAATCTGTGCATGCCACCCCTGTTGATAAATAAACGAAAATATTTCACACTTTAATTGCAGTGATTTACGGATTTCTGGGAATAATTACTACTGCTGATCTGATTGCTTTTCGTTGATTTGATGGATTATATTCGCCTCTCGGCAGGAATGGAATGCAGTGAACGAGGAGGTCAGGTCGGTGCTCAAGGAGTACCCCAACCTCAAGCTCACCCACGGCAGAAAGGTGAGAGATCGAGCATCATATCAAATCAGATATGGAATGGAA
Source organism: Hyparrhenia diplandra (assembly GCA_015847255.1). Lineage (NCBI taxonomy): Eukaryota > Viridiplantae > Streptophyta > Magnoliopsida > Poales > Poaceae > Hyparrhenia > Hyparrhenia diplandra. The sequence continues at coordinate 147,440 of JADLZK010009479.1, forward strand.
TATTTATTATTGAGTTCCTAATTCTCCTCCCCGGGCAGAATATATATCATTGGGTAATAATTAGTATAGTAATAGTACTAGCAGTATAAGCATGACTCACATCTTCACAATTCAAATATGCTGTGCCATCATGCACTTCTCTGAAAAACACATCTTTCAGTCAAAAACATGGTGGCACAACACAAGCGAGGTTGGTTCGTGTCTGATGGCTACTTTTCGTAATATTTTCCAAGCTTCAGTAATTTGGCTATGCATACATTTGTCATATTTCAGATACTAATTGTTGGTAGGGATGGAAATTCCTCAGCAGTCTCAGCACGTATTTAATTGATTCATTTATGTTTTGGATGGAAAAAGGTTCATATAGTAAAATTAGGTTGCCTATTATTAGCAGTGGGCTAGCTACTAGACAAGTAGCTGGTCGGTGATGGTGGTGGCGACCTTGTCCTGTTCTTGTGGTAGCTGTTCTCTAGAGTCTAGATGCGTACGACGTGCATGCATTGGCATTGCAGTATTGCACAGGGGCAGTGATGGTAATGCATGCTCACGCACTGCGGCTTCTCATGCATGCAGGTCCTGGAGATTCGTCCGTCCATCAAGTGGGACAAGGGCAAGGCCCTTGAGTTCTTGCTCATGTCTCTTGGTCAGTTAATTGCCTGCAAAACAAATCACTGTGCACATGATTACTCCATCGTGTACACCATCAGTCTACTTAATTACACGGGTGCAAACTAACTAACTATTTGTAACACTTTAATTTCTTTTTCAGGCTATGTTGGGCGCAACGACGTGTTCCCTATTTACATCGGAGATGATCGCACTGACGAGGACGCTTTCAAGGTATGCATACATAATCTACTCCATGTTGTTTTACATTAAACATGATTAAGTTGCAATGTTGATGAAAACAAAGAAAAGCTACTATGGCTAGCTATATATATATAGTAGGTCGCTTCGTGTTAGAAATTAAAGACAGAGAGAGAAGCTTCGTTCTGATTTTTTGAGGAAAGAAGCTTCGTTCTGTTCTGATGCCTTGTTCTATTTCTAGTACCAGCACTATATATTTGTGTGGTAGTGACGGTTTGAGCTATCTTGTCGACATGCGTCATGTAGGTGCTTCGCAACATGGGGCAGGGCATCGGAATCCTGGTGTCCGAGCTCCCAAAGGAGACGGCGGCATCCTACTCGCTGAGTGACCCTGCCGAGGTGAGAACAACCTACGCTTGCTCGCTGCTTTCACGGCCGATCGATCCGAAAGCGATCGGGCAACGCATAAATCCTAGAGGAGGATCAGAACCTCATGCATGTAGCTAGCCACTTCTGTGACGGTGACTGCCAACTAGTTCCTTCTCTTCAATCATCAACTTGCTCAAGATTAAAAGTGTTAGATAGGCCATTGTCTTCACTTTCGGGAAAAAGGAAGAGCACCAGTGAATATATCCCATCTAAATCTTTTTCATTAGTCATGCTATGGCTACTACGTACTCGACAATTGTTGATATACAATTGATGATTTTGATTAGTGTAACTGAGATTTTCTGATCGTTTATATATGTGCTTTATTGTGGTGTGTGTATAGGTCAAGGAGTTCCTCCGCAAGCTGGCCAAGTCCAAGGGGACACCAACAATGAAGAAGATGACCAAGTGAATGTGGTGTAGGAGGATGTGGATGGCGAGCAACAACAAGAGAGGCGCTAAATACACCAGGCCTTTTTGTTGTTTCCCTTTTGCTCCTCTATGCATAGTACGTACGTAGTCGTCTCTACCTAGAACAATCAACCTGCTTCTGCTGCTGCTGCACGCATGGTCGCTTACTACATGGCCGTGCAGTGCGTGCGATTGGAGAAACAACCTAGCTGCTCGATCGGCCTGCTTGTCTTGGAAGGGGTCTCTGCATTGCATCCTTCCGGCCGGGCAAGGTCTTGTAATTAGCCGCTGGTACCGGAGAACGTATTGGGATGATAGAGCAAATAACCTAGCTTTATTTCCCTCTACACATGTGTGTGCATTGTCGTCTAGCTTCATTCTCCTATCTCCATGCATTCATCCAACAACGTATTTGCATTGATAAATACCACCACCACCATCACAATGTATGGTAGTACGTTCTTGTGCGTGGTCTGTTGGCAAGACAATGCAATAATCTGTGTGGTGTATAGGTTGGCACGCGTATGCAGATGCCACAGCACGTACGTGTACACTGATGGTGGATGGATCGATCGCAATTATTTTGGTTGGTGGAAACCAGAACCAGGCGGCCGGCGGCCGGCGTGGAAGGAACCGAAACAAGACGATGCACAGTAGTGTGTGCAGTTTGGACCAGCCAGCGTCTAGCGGTCGTAAATGCAACATGCACCTGTCAGCAGATTCAGCAGGGCGGCCGGTGGTCGATCGGTCGGCACGACCGAGAGCAGCCCCAGCCTGCTGAATCTTCAGACAGATTGTATTCAATGAAGTTTCCAATTTAATGTCCACCCACATTGAATAATCACATACCATACCGGCCAGATCCTCGCTTTCAAACAGAAACTATTGTATATACCAATAGAGAAAGATCATCGACGGTGTATCAGCTACTACCCTCCACAGCTGCTCTGAGCCAAATGGCGATGGCTTCCAAGTTCCAAGCAATGGGGAGGACGATCACCATGAATGGCAAGGAGCCAAAAAGATGTGGGATCTGCTTGGGGAGCATGCATGCATGCGGTAGGGGTACAAGTACTTGGCTACCCGTGCCACCTTTTCGCAGGCAGCCAGCGTCGGGTCCGGTGCGGTGGTTGAAAACGGCAAGGATCAATGGCAAGGATCCATGCACATGGCCACCCTGCACCTGCTGCAGCTGGGCCGGCCGAGCAGGGGGCAGCCGCCGGCGGGGACGCCGGGACGGGAACGGTGGCGCAGCGCCGGACGGCCGGGGCAGACGCGCATGATTGAATGCTAGGCGATGGTGCGCACAGGAGCTGAGGTCGGTCGCGCGCCGGCCCGAGGCAAACGTACCGGTGCTGCCGCTGCGCCGGCCAGGCTTCAGGCCACATGGCCTCGCTCGCGACGGGCCGGATCGATCGATCGATCGGGCCACTACTCCCTTCCCCTGCTGCTGATGCTGCTTGTTTGATAGTAGCCGCTAGCTGCGTGCAGCGATTCGGCGTAGCAGCCGCCGGAGCTGGAACCCTACTGGCTGCCTGGCTACTGCAGACGTACTGCAGTGTAGGCCGGTCGATGAGGTGACCACAACAGGCCCATGCATGCCACAGTCTCGCTCGCAAGAACACAACTGTTGCTACACGTGCAACTGGAACGATCGATCGACTAGCTTTTCTTACAAGAATTCAGTCCACTTCCATTTTTTTTGAGGAATGCTAATGATTATTCGGTTGTTTTGTTTCTGGGTGACAACCGATTTTTGGTCCGTTGGATCTGTCCCGCGTGGATGTTTGTTGCCCGTCGGATCTTGCTGATCGTTTGCTTGTGATTAATTTTACCTTGTTTGGCTGACATGTGGGTCCCACTTGTCGGCTTTTTATTTTCAATTTTTTGTTTATCGCGCCCAAGGTCGTCGGCGGCGTCCATTTGTCCGTTTCCTCATTTGTGCATTTCAACCGGTTGCCCTTCTTCTCTCTCTCCGTCTCTCTCCGTCGGCGACGGCCAGAGCGGCGACCCGGCGATTCTCGGGGTAGGGGTTCCGGCAGGTTTGTGCTTGTTCCTCGCTGTTCATGGATGTCCTGTTTCCCCTCTCGTTTCCCCTGATTTGTTTCGATTTTTTTCTCTGAATCGCCGACGAGTTCGCGGTCCCGCTTCCGGTTGTGAACGACGGCGCGCGCGACGGCGACGGCGATTGTTCTAGTGTTCCAGCAGGTTTGCCCCTTTAATCCCGCGATTGGTTGTTGGATTCGTCGATTCCTGGTTGTGTTTTATTCCAATTTATTCTGAATGTCTCATGAGATCTCTGTGTTTTGTTTCCGGTGTTGAACGACGACATGCAATTGCGGCGGCGATGTCTCTAGGATTCCTGCAGGTTCGCCCTCTCTAATCATGTGATTTTCTATTGGATTGCTCGATTTGCTGGATTTTGCCCTTTTCCTGAATCTCTGTTTCCGTTCTCTGGATTTTTTTTGTTGGTGACGACGACGACGTTGGTGACATTTGGGGCTTGTTCTACGCGGTTTATTTCAGGTTTGATGCTTCATCCCCCCCGCGCGCGCCCCTTGCCCCTCTTGATTTGCTCCTGTGTTTGGTCATAGGGATAGTTGTTCTTCTGTTTAACAAGGCCGGCTGCCACTGAAGTCAATGCATGTATAGATTTTTGTGTGCGCATGTACAACACACTTTTCAGTTGTATTTTTGCATGTGCTTAGATGCTCAGATCTGTTAAGCTAGGTCGAAGCTGCTGATGATGTGTAGAAGCAAGGCATCTAAGGACATGCAAACATTTGTTTCTCTGTCATTAGCCATCAGTTAGTTATCGGCCATCAGTTTGCATTCAGTCTCCAGTTTGTGTTAAAAATATTCAGTGGCCTTGGAGAGTTCGTAAGTTCATGGCACTTCTGTGTCTATTTTTGGACATAGACATTGGCACTTCTATGTGAAGCATTATTTTTCTGCTCTGTTACCGTGACTAGAATGCTTTTGAAAAATCCATTGTCAGTCAGATTACCGAATGAGTAACTGCTTTTCACTCTATGTCTGTTGTGTTGTTATTATTGACATGTTTTATATAACTTTTGTTGTCCTACTTAACCATAGCTGTCTTGTTTGGATCATACTCCCTTGGTTAATTGTCATGTACAGTAGCATGTTTTGACTAATATCCTAATTCCTAAAGGACACCTAATGAAACAATCGAGAACCTGTATCGTGACAAATGGTAGCTATGCTTTGTGCATTTTCACTAGCTGTGATCGTACCAAGTTGGGGGTGCCTGTTGTATATTTAGGAAGACCTTTGTTCTGATATCTTTTGGTCTTCATTAAGTTTATCTGATATCATTTATAGTGATCTGAGTCCTTACATACAGTGTTTTGAGTATTGTAAGTTCAATTTAAGTTTAGTTTCATTTTTGTTCCCCTCCAGCATGTTTTTTTGGACCTTTATCTGGTTACCATTTTCTCATTTCAGTTCTCTAGTACTGATGTTTTTTATTAATTATTAGAAATGGGTCGGAAAAGGGGTGCTGCTGTTCTAGATCTTTCTAGCTCGATGATTCTCGATGATGATGGTTGTCAAGATTTCCAATGTGGTCAGGCTCCTTTTTGGGTGAAGATTCATATGATTCGCCATCGATACTCATGTCCTTTCAGATGTGGGTTTTTTTTTGCAATCTAAAAATGTTTTGTAACTTCTTATTTGATTTCCTTTATTGATTACTTTGTTCTGATACTCCTTTTTTGCTATGTAGGATGATAGCTCCAAAGGACAGTTCAGCTTTAAATCAGAATTGTATGACAAGTGTTTGAAAGATGTATGCTATTATATTTTTATTCTTGGTGTGCCTTTTCTATTTACTAGTTGCTATTAGTACTATAACTGATGATGTGTGTTGTTTAATTTTTTTTATTTAGTTACGTAAGATAAAGAAAATGAAGAAGTCCCTTAAAATGGCGTTGAGCCACAAGGTATTTGTTCATTATTTGTAGTTATCCCCACATCGCTGTTGTGTGAGAAAATTCCATTTCTGTTTTGTGATTGATGAGCCCTTGTTTTATTTTTGTTTCTTAACAGTCAAAAAAGCATAAACGTGTGAAGAAGTATATACCGATGGTTTTACCAGATTTTTCGCTAGTTCATTCATGAATGTGATTTGCTCTCTTTTCGCCGATCGTAAGTCCGTGATTGAGTCTTATGGTTTTCGGTCCCTGTTGATGTTTGATAAGTGTGTTGTCCCAAATAGTTTTGCCGGATGGATTGCTCACCGGTTGATTCTAAGTCCGTGACATTGTTCATAATGGTAAAGTGATCTCTTTGTGAGAGGAGTCCCGTGAATCAAGTTTTGGACCTTCCAATTGGTACAAGAGCATTCCCCTTCCGACCCATCTATTGGCAAGGATTTAGTGTTGCGTAAGTTTGGGAAAGATAAGATCCCTCCGGCGAAGTTTCTTTGCCGATAAGTTGTTAAAGAAAGATTGTCTCGTCGGATGAGGATATGTTCATCCGTTTCATGATTGTTGCTTTATCTAGCTTCTTATGCCCTAATAGTAATACTCGTTCCTAGTCCGAAGTACTTTGGCATTTTTGAGGATATTCGTAATATCAAGGAGTTTAGATGGCGTGAGTTTGTCTTGCATTGGTTACTTGATCATTTGAAGGCTTTTAACAAATGCAAAGATGCTAAAGTGAAGCGGTCCTCAAGTCTTGGTGGCTGTTTGTACTATCTTTGCGGTGAGTCACCTTTTTTTTTAAAAAAAGTTGTTTTCTCTGTTCACTTGTTCACATTTTGGTACTGAATTTAAAATTGAATTTCCCTATATTCATTCGCGGATATGTGTGGTTCTCTGTAACATTTCACTACTTTTTATTTTTCTTACATGTTGTTTACCTTGATCACATTGATTTTTCGCCAACGTCAAGTTGAATCTTCTATCCCACGCATTTTAGTGTGGAAGGGTGATCTCATTCGGACTTACTCTAAGCTTGACCTCGAAAAGTCCCGGTGTATACGGGTACATGCACCAATGCTAAATTTTGAGGACACTTGCTATTTCAAGGTTTGTATGTGTTGTTTTCTCGCTCATGTATTCTCGATTCCTTTTTTTTTTTTTTCTAGTCTTTTTTTTCACGACCATTTCTCGTTTCATGTTACTTGCTTGCAAACAGTCCGGCCGCCTAAAGTCAGTTTCTTGTGCTAGTGATCTTGATCCTGTTTTCTCGTGCTAAGTTGGAATCGCATGTGGTTCTAAGCTTCCTTTGAGTTTGAAGTTGAAGATATCTCGGTGATTGATGATTATGCATTCAATGATATGTCATTCGTGTGGATGTTGGTTCTCTTGGTAATGTGTCAAAGGAGTTTCAGAAAATGTTTGCCAAGTTGTTGAATCATGTCGCAGAGTTGATGTCAGGTCTAAGGAATTGATTGTCAATGTTATGCAAGCCTTTACCAATGCTTTTTCTCGAAGTTTGATAATGTGGAGGCAAGATGTACTAACGGTACCCGGTTAATCCTCGATGATATTGACCCTATTCCCGATGGTACGTGATTTTATCAAGTCTATCTCTTTTTTTTCCCTTACTTTATTTAGATTCTGATTACATTTTTAATAATTCAATTATTTTTGTATTCAATTTAGATTCTCGCCGCTAAATTTAGGGAAAATAGTCTTGGACGTAGCAACTATGGTATTCATATTGACTTGGGCAATGAGTTCGAAAAGGGTAAGTCTAAGACTTGTTTATGTTCTTTGATTAAATATGTTATATATGTGCCTCCATTTGAATAGTTTTCGTTATCGGTTGTCAGTCTTGAAAAGTTATCGTGATTAGTGTTAAGTTTGCATTCGGTTCTCGTCATCATTGAGTTAAAAAAATATTTTAGAGTGTCATGCGTGAATTATTTTCTCTGAACTTTTGTATGTTTCTTAAACCGCGCTTATATTATCACCAAAATATAGAAAATTGTAGTTAGATGTAGAGGGCACCGTATGTGTCCTTTTTGGCCGGATAGATTTGTGGTTGTATCTCGTAGCTGTTCCTATATTTTGTTGTTGTCTTGCTAGGGAATGCTAGGTTCTTTGGATGGAAAAAAAACTCTCAATTTCTACCATATTGCTTCCAATATAGCATTAGCTAGACTTATCTCGATTTGAAATATCAAGCATCTATCAATTGTGCAAGAGTGAATGCCGACACCGATTACTTTTCTGCCCTTTACTTTTGAATCTGAATTCATGTTCTTATCTTTTTCTTTGTCTGAATTATTGTCTTCTACCGTTCCCAAGGAAGTATGTTGTACTTGTGTCGCTTTTTTAATTTGATTTATTCATTTATTTTTGGGAGGAATGCCGATATGTTTTTGCTTTGTTCTCGCCTCGATGAGTTTGTTTCAAAGTGAATTCTCATTCTACCAATCAATCAAATGGGGAGTAAGTTATCTGGCCGGGAATCCTTCCGGATCAAATGATGCTTTCGTTCATTTCGTTGCGCAATTCTCTGGCAGATCAATCAATTGGGGATAAGTCATCTAGTGGCATTGCTTCAGATCAAAGGATGGTTCTCGCTTTCTTTCTTTCCGCAATCTAATGGCAAAGAATCAAGTCGGTGATAAGGTGTCCACGACATTGCTTCGTGATCCAAGGATGTTTCGGTTCATTTTCTTTCCGCAATCCACTATGTGATAGAATAAATGTTCAACTATCCTCCGGTTCTCGCCGAAATCTTCTTCTTCACTTGGTGATGTAATAGTCATTGATGATGATACGCTTGTTCTCGATCGTACCTTCGTGTGTATATCGCAAAGAAATCTAAATCTGCCCTAGATAAGGTATAGTTTTTTAAAAAAGTTGGGGTGCTCATCTACTTTCTTTGTGTTATGTGTAATCGCTTTTTTTGTATATGACATGTGTATGTTTTTTTTTTTCATAGGATTCTTGTGGTGCTGAAAATGTCAATCCTTCTTGTGTAGAGTTGGTAATTTGAATTTTCCTTTTTATTCTATCTTGCTCATTATTTTTTAAAAAACTTTTCATGAAGTTGCCCTTTTCTATGGTTATTTCCTAATGTGTAAAATTTTAGGATCATGTTCTTTCTACTCCACTACCAAAAAAATAATGAAGGATGTGATGACATTACGCCACATCTTTGCAAGAAGTCCTCTAAGTTTCGTGGGTGTGCGAGATCCGCATTGAAGCTTTCTCGGATCAAAGTCCGAAGGAAAAGTAAGTGCTTTTTGTATCATTTTTGCATATATATATATATATATATATATATATATATATATATATATATATATATATATATATATATATATATATATATTATCTTTTGATACTTGTTTTTGATTCTGTATATCATAATTTCTTTATTCATAGGATACTTCTCCAGTTGTTTGTATTGGTTCTAGCAGTTTGTCTCGTAGAGTCGGATTTGATCTGAAAAAAGAGCCGATGATATCTACAATTCGAAGCTGCATTCATCTGGTTTAAGTTCAGGATCTCATAATTTTTGTCTTGATAATACTCGTGGTTGTCCAACACAAAGTGCTCTTGATCCAAGGTGATGCTGCGGCCCGATCCGATTTCATCTCAAGGGATTCTTCATCCGGCGGTAAACCGCCTCGCCGTGGTGCTAGAAGGATGGTTCGTCCAACTCGAGTATTTGGTCCTGAATTTGAGCGTGTGAGCTCAAAGTTCATTCCTTCAAAGTCTGAAATCCTAAACTATAAAGCTATCTGTGCATTGGCTAATTCTGCTTCTAGCGGTATTTGCTTTTTTTTTTATCTTCTCTCTATTAATTTATATATTATCTTTGTTCAGATTTTTATGTTTTCTATATTGCTTTTGCCTTTTTAACCCTTTTTTTATATTTTGGTTTTTAATTTTGTCCAAAGTGCTGATGATGCTCGTACTTTGGTGCTAAGAATGGTGCTAAGGATAGTGGTGTCCGCTGTACATTTTGGTCACTTGGTGAGTCTATGAAGTTTGGTGGGACTGTGAACAATTTTGTCGTAGCAAACATTTTGCTATCATCTCGTATTGTCGTTCGGATGTTGAGCAAGAAACATCAAGATGCCATTACTTCTTCTCTAACATTTACGTAAGTTTTCAAGTTAAACCGGTTGCGATCATTTGTTTTTGCCTTTTATTTACACTAATGTTATGTGTTAATTACAGTTATTTTATCATTTGTAACTTTATAGTAAGTCTGGTTGTAAATTATATATACACATAGCTGGTTGGTTGTAACTGGTTGTAAATTGTATAGGATAATCTTCTCAAAAATCATGGACAAGCCGATGCTTCGTGATGTCTAAAGCTTTCACTCGTTCTTCCAAGACCCGGCCACTTCATCGTTTGGATCTGGTATACCTTTTTTCTCACCACAATTCATGTTGTAATTTTAATGCAGATCCACTTCATGAATTACTCTTTTTATTTATATTACTTGGTTATAATTTTGGTTTCATTTTTGTAGCTATACTTTCCTCGCTTTCCACGAAGAGCACTGGTTTGTTTTTATTGTTAACATCAAGGATCACAAATTTGTTTTCTTGGACTCTCTCAGATATTAGGAAGAAGATGACTTTCAGGATTTTGCAAGGGAGCAGATGGCAAGTTTTTAAACATAATTTTGTTCTAGTTGCCCTATTTCTTATTTTGCTGATAATGATGATCCTTTTTTTTCTTTTTTTTGCCCCCCACATGTTTTGAATTCTGTTTTTTATGTGTTTTCAGATCCCAGAATTTGAGTATTGGTGGAACAAGTTTGTTAAGGTTGAAATGGGTTTTGAGGACTATAAATTTCAATATCCTGTTGTCCCAAAACATACCGCTAATCATGAGTATGTTAATGATTTTAGTTCCCTGCAGATCATCATGTCAATATCAAGATTTGATCAATAACTTATCCTTTTTATCAATCCCTTTTTTTATATGTAGGTGTGATTCAGGAATATTTGCAATGATGTTTCTTGAACACCGGACATCACCAAGATCATCATTGTGTTCTCTGTTCTCGCCATACCGACATTGCGAATATCGGGATAAAGCTATGCAATGACATGTTGTTCAATCCTAGGAACAAAGTGGTGATAAGAACTTAATCGTTGCTTACTTGGAGGATGAGGTATATTTTTTTTGGCAATATTGTGTTGTTGATCTTTTTTGTAAATATATTTTTCTAATAATTTGCTTTGCTAATTTTTGTTTTCCACTCAAGTTATACAAGGTTGACCGTCATGATTAGCTCCGGAACATTATATGATGCTATGTCTTTTTTTTTTTACTTTCATTTCATGTTATCTTTTTTTCCTTCATGAGATATGGTCTTCGTCCTACAAAAAAAAAAAATATAGAGTGGCTTATTGTGGCGAGTGAGAAGGTTCCCGATCATTATGGTCTTCCCGAGATATCATTGTGACATAGTATCGTTTAGTACCTAATGAGTACTTTTGACATTACATTTCGCGATTGTTGCGTAGTATATGAACATTTGGATCTCATAGTATATGTAAATAATAGTATGCTATTACATATATGAAAATGCTCGCTTTTTTTTTTGATAGGCTTCAATGTTTATGGCTTCTACGCTCGTGGCATTTCTTCCTCTCCCTTTTTTCTTCAAACTTTTTCTTGGTTTTTTTTCGGTCGGTCTTCGTTTCTATGTTGTCTCCTCCACGGCATTGCTCTTCTTGCCTCCTTTCTTCATTCGCTTTGACTTTGGTTTCAGTGGTGACCCTGTTATAGATAAAGGATATTAGATGCCTCATATTAATTATGTGTGCTTAATAATTTTCCAGAAAAAAACGAATTAGTAAGGAGACTGTTATATAAATTGAACCTGAATTTTCATTTGATTGCCCTTTTTTCTTCTTCCTGCTCTCTGCTTTCTTCATCTTCTCTTTTGCTTCCTCTATCTTCGATTTCATTCGTTTGGGGAGTGGTGGCCTTCCTTTTTTTGCTGTTGTCTCTGGATCCTCAATATCATATACATGGGAATCAACTTGGTTGCTTGGTGCTTCTGCATTTGAGGTTGGTTCATTGATGGTGTTGTCACCGTCTTGTCCTGCTAGCATCGGATCTAATTGTTTATCAATCCTATCAATTTCTCCAAGAAGGTAATCACTTGTCTCGTCCTTTATGGCAGCTTTTGAATTGAGGAATGTAGTTTTCCTTGATAGCATATTATATCCGAGTAGAGCACTTGTCTCATTTCCTTGTTCTACCCTTTCTACCCTGATTAATTTCTGCTCTTTCTTCCTCCATCTATCCAGTATGTATTTTTCAGGTATCTTAGTGATTTCCTTTTCTATAATGACTTTCAGGATGTGAGAGCAAAGTATGCCATCCTTGCTGAACTTTGCACAAATGCAATTTGAACTCTTCTTGTCCTTCTTTGAGGTCGATAAAGTACAACATACTTCCTTATTGTTTGAAGTTTTCGGTAGTTGGTTACTTCTGCGCGGACTTCAAATTCCTTGTCTTCTTGCGCAGGCTCCTTGTAAGCAAGTGTTGATGTGAGATGTAGTGTATTTGAAATTTCTTGTATATAGTTCTTGTGTACAATTCTTGCAATTGATTCTCAAATGTGTATCCAAACATGAAATCTTTTCGTCTTTTCTCGCTTGCTGTAGTTGTCCTCCAAGTTCTCTGCTCTATCAATGACCTCTATTATGCGGTCATATTCTCTCAAGAAGCCGATCACAATTGTAGGTAGGGCCTACGTTATCTTTGAATCTTGCATTTGTAGCCTCACTACGTGATGTTGTTTGGATGAAAGGGTAGAAATCATTTTTATAGTATCTTTGGAATGAATCTCTTCCTTGTGTCCCACATCTTCTTTGAAATACTTGTTGTTACGTAAGCCTCGCTATTAATCATTTTCGCCATGAATCTTCAAATTCATCTTTCAGTGATGGAGTTGTTTACTATATCCTCAAATTCCTCGTAGAGGTCATCATCTTCAGTAGAGTGTGCTGCAAATACTTTGAGGTTTTTGTTGTAACACTTGTTCTTAATGTGGAATAGGCAGTTTCTATGTCTTGTGTGTGGCATCACCTCTTCAATTGCTCCTTTCATTGCTTTGTCTTGGTCCGTTATTATGCTCTGAGGATGCTTGCCTCCCATTGAGTCTATAAAAGTCTCAAATACCCATTTGAATGTTTCCTTTGTTTCATCATGCAGGAAAGCACATCCAAATATGCATGTCTGTGAATGGCCAGTTATACCGACAAATGGTGCGAATGGTAACCTATACTTATTTGTCATGTATGTTGTGTCAAAGCTAACACAGTCACCAAATTCTGCATAATACCTTAGTGATGACTCATCTCTCCAGAATATGTTTCTAACCCTCTTGTCATCATCTAGATCAAATTTGTAGAAGAAGGTAGGGTCCTTGCTTTTCTTGTTCCTGAAAGTGTCCAATAGCTTGTTCATATCTATACCCTTTACCTCTCTATTTATCTTCGTTCTAAAATTGCTCACGTCTTTCTTCTTAACTGGCATTGCTGCAGGTCCTCCTCTGAGGTATGATAGAATGGATACCATGTTTCTTGTCGGTATGTTATTATCATTTAAGGTTCTGATCAATGTTTTCTCCAAATCTATCATATTCTTGTGACCACTCAATGGCTTTCCTGGTTGCAGGTCATGATTATGTTCCAAATCTAGTCTGATGACTTTCCATATTCCATGATCTTCTCTAGCAACAAACACACATGGGCAGTCTGTTTTGAGTATTACAGAGGTATTTCTTTTTGGTCCTTTCATCTTCCCAACCTGCTTATCCAATTCTGCTTCTTGCTGAACTGGTGCTTTCTTTTTTCGCTCCTTTCCATATTTGTTGCACTTCATTGTTGTCTTTGTTATCTCTCCTTCCCTTTTTTGGCTTCCTGTCCTATAGATATGCACAACTGCTGCTTCAAAACCAACCATTGATGCATAGTTTTGGAAAAACTTCTCAGCGTCATCTTTATCTTTAAAGTGTTGTCCAAGCTTTGGTTTGTATATGGTATCAACCGGACCAATTTGTTTTGATGCTGAGGTGGTTCTTTTTCCTGAGCAATGAATTCATCTATCTCTTCTTCGGTGAGTAGTTGGGCTGCATTACGTTCGAACTGTTTAGCTCCTCTTCTGTGCAACCCGATGGATTGAATCCTCTCGAATTTGTGTTGGCAAGGTGTGGAGTCGCCTCTCGTTTTCACTGTTTTTTGGGTACTTGTATGATCTTGGATTTCTTCACTTGCATCTGTCAAAGATGCTTGTTTGCCATTGCTCTTGCCGCTTATCGGTTAAGTAGTCCGCATCCCAATCTCTCTTGTCGTAATCCCGGGTAATAGAGCAATAGTTTATATTTAATTCATTTTTTTGTATAATCAATTATATGTAATGATGAATATATCCTTTTGGTTTGTCATTTTTTTTCATATCGAGAGAGGTACCGCCAATCGAGATATTGAACAATCAAAAGCTATTTGTTTGGTCCGTTATCATTCCGGTTATGTCATCAACAACTGTAATAATGTCGCGAGATAAGAATGTTAATTGAATGATGAAAGTTATTTTTATCTTCACACATTTTCTCTGGTGCAACGTTTTATATGTTAATTGAAGCTGTTTTAAAATATTTTTGAAAATAAGCTTTTTTACCCGTTGTCCTTGTGTTGGAATAGGTGCATTTGTAAAGGTTGTGCTCATCAATCCATGTTACTGTGTGTCTCGTAGCATTGTATCCCCCCGCAAAAGTTGTTAGTTCAAATTAGATATTTGAACAAGTACTTTTCATTTTTAAAAAATGAGACATATCATCTAGTGTAGGATCAGTACTGCAATATATTTTTACGGTCCCATTAACATAGCTGTATATGTCCCTTGTATTTCCCGAGAAAAATCTGTATCATGGTATAAGTTTATTTGTTAGAACAATGTCGGTAACATATAATACGGGAAAATTGCATTCAAATTAATTTAATTTTTAAATGTGTATTTACTTACTGAGATGATATCTTCTTGAGAGTTGATTATCTGCTCCATTAGTAGCTCGTCATCATGCTTTCCTATTGCAATTCAAAGAATTTTATACTTAGTTCTTTTTTTCATTTATATAGGATCATAATAATTCCATTTTTTTTATACAAGATATGGTTTTCACTTTTGGGGGCTCACCTTGTTTCTGGTTTGTAATGGAAGGTCTGTTGTATTGCTCCAATTTGTTGGTAATTGCTGTCCAAAGTTGGCCCTTGATTAGCCGTACTAGTTTGATCATGTGTGTTTAACGATCTTATCAGTTGGCCGCCCAATGCTTGGTGCTTTGTGTGTATCTGCAAAATTGTTTAAATCATCTTTAGCATTTTTCCCAGGATTGATTTTGAATTTCATTGTTCAAAGACAAATACCTCATTGCTATAGATCTTAGTTCTGTGCCCTGCTGATTGCTCGAGTGTTTGTGGTATATCACCTGTTGATATGGTACAAATAGAAAATAGGCGAGTTTGTGGTCATCGATTCTTGATTTGCTTCTCCTCTTTTGATGATTGCTTGACCATGTCAATCTTGTTCGACCGCAATCATTCGAAATGTAGATGGCCAAAGCAATCTTTGTTAGTCATTCGCTAAAATGTGAGATAAAGCATCAGTCAATCATTACATATATGTTTTTAATGTGACTGTTATCTGTTAGTCAAGGTCCTAACTCAGATTTGAGTTACACGAAATCATGAGTCCAATATATAATAGTAATCAAATTGTGCTAGTGGTTTTTCTTTTTAATTTGCTTCATGAGTTGTATTGCATGATGGCAACAAGTATTTTTTTTCATGAGTTGTACATGGAAGTGTATCTAACATTCTTTATGGTAACCTAATGTCCTACTTACAGTGATTTGATCAGTGTAAGTTTAGTCTAAATTGGGTGTAAATTTCAGCAGATTTGATGTGGAACTATAAAGATCCAGGAGATCTGGTAATTTTTGGATGCTTACCTCTTTTGCTGATTGCTTTTGATGCAGATGTAGCTCCTTTGTTGGATCTGGTGGTTGCATCTTCTTTGCCCCTTTTACCTTCGATATGTTCTTTTCACCCCCAAGCTCCTGTAAGCCCCCGAGCCTTTGATCGGGATCTGCGGTTCCCTGCTGCTAGACCAGATTCGTTTGGCTCTTCTTGTACTCCAAGTAAGTGCCTGTGTAAAGTCCACGCACAATATAATGTTGTTTGGGCTGTGTTTCTTTGTTGGGCTTTTTTTTTTTGGTGGCTGGATGTAATCTGGGCCATAGTTGAAGTCTAATGGGCTTTTTTTTGTGGCCTTTTGTGGGCCTTTGCTTTTCCATGTTCCCATTTGCTTTTTCTCTGCCGGTTCCTTTTTTCTTTGGCGTAATAACTCCCCCGTACCCCGGCTTTTCAACTGGCCCTCCTCGGCATTTCTCTATATTAATGCTCCCCCACCTCCCCCACCCCCCCCCCGCCCACACACACACACACACACACCACAAACTCTCGGTCTTCTACAGGGCATCCAAGAGTCCTTCATCTCCATTTCTCTTCTCTCTTCTCGGATCTCTCTTTCTCGGATCTCTGTTGTTATACATCGGGTATGTGCAAAATGCTCTAATCTGTGTTTCCTACATCTCATCTCGGTTCTTTGAGTATGCATTTCGAGGTATAAAATCTGTTCCCCATCCCCCTCGTGTTTTGATATGGTTGTTGAATATGCTTGCAAGGGCTATCTATGGATGGATCTATGTGTATATCTTTTACACGCTTTTTGTTGCCCATATTTTAGAGTGCAGCTCAAATTTATATATTGTTATCTATCGACTTTTTTTCGTAGTATATTTGTTTATATTCTCTATATCATTATTAATCTGTTATTTTATATTTTGAGATTTGTACTTACTCCATTTACGTATAAGGCATAAATTAATCTGTTGGAAATTCTTTTCAATAGGACATTGTAAATATAAGATATAAATTGGTTTTTTCAGATGGCTTATTTGGAAGGGAGGTTCATTGCTAAGGAGATGGAAGTCTCTCGCTTATGTTCTTTGAGATCTTTGGGGCTGAATTATGGCGTGCGATCCACGGTTGTTATGTGTCAAGAACCTAATTAACTCAAGCGATCAAGAGAAAGTGATGACAGTTGGTCGTGCTCTTGTATGTATATATGCATGGAATCGTTTCAAGGATTTGAAGATGTGTCTTGATGAGCATGACGGCAATGTGTATGTTCTAGTTGAAGATGATGAATATGCTCGCAACCATCGTGCTTGGTGCCTTCGTGTTGGTCCTGTTGGTGTTCGTTTTTGGATTGTCCAAAGTATTGTTCAAAGGAAGGTGCATGTTCTGGCCAAAAAAGCGAGTCCCTCTCTCGACCGCATATCCGAAAATCCTGTTCAGATTAAGGTACTTCTCTTTTTTTTCTATATTTTATTGTGTCGACTTAGCGTCATAATAAAATGTCGCTCGTTCTCGCCTATAAACATTTATCATATGACATTTTTCTTTATATTTCTTTTTCTATATTTTCTTAGGTAGTTTTCGCAAGGAATTTCTGTTGCTCCAATTCCATTCACACTTGGGAATGAAGTTGTTTCCCTTTTCGTAGCCAACTACTTAGGTCTTCACGCCGGTGCTCGGGCTAATCGATTGCGGCTAAAGGTCCGTCGGTGTCGATCTTGTGGCAAGGGCTATTAGGGAGAACCGAGGCGGGGAGTTCCCGCAAATTTATAAATTTGTTATGGATCCGGTTTCTGGGACGGTTTACATCTTGGTTCTTGATGAAGATGATGCTAATTTGATGAAAGGTCGGTGTTGGACAGTTGGGGGTGTTTTTGGTGTCACTCTATCGAGTTATAACTCTTTCCATTAGAGCAAAGGATCAAGATTTTTACCAGAACATTGATCTTTTCGCCTTCATCCGCTAAGTCTTTCTTTGAGACGTCAATTCCCAATCGGTTGCTTGAGGGATGAATCTGTTTTGGCCCAGGCCTTTGTGTTTTAATCCTTTTTATCATTTGTTTACTTTGTGATGAATGGACATTTTCTTTATGCTTGGCAGTACTGTTGCTTATAAATGCTGTAATAAGTGTACCGTTGGGCCGGATAAGTTCCTATTTTTCTATTTTATGCTATCTTTTTCCTGCATATATCGGGTTATGTGGCTATTTTATCCGGGTTATGTGAACAAATTAGTATAATTTTTACTAGTTGTACATTTTAAATTTAGCTTTAATAGTCATAAAGCTTTTGTGCATATCAAATCTAATGGCTATGTTTTAATCTTCACTTTATGTATGTTGTTTATTTTTGTATAATAACTATATTGTCTAACATTTAAAAAGTTTTTAACTCCGCCTATGGTGATGCTATGTTTATCTTTTTGAGTGTCACCATAGCAGGTCCCAAGCCCCCGGGAAAGGAGGAGGGGAAAAACTTTTTTCCCTTTTTTGCAGGGTTTTAAGTCTGTGTAATTTTTCTTTTTAAAAAAGGTGGATGTTCATTTGTCATGGTCCAATGATTTCATTTTGTGCAACTTTGTCCAGGTTAGTTTTTACATATAACCCTATTAGTTCCTTCCTTTTCTATTAGTGATGGCTCCTAAGTTATCTCGAAATCAAGAATGCACAACTCATATTTCGATCAAAATCCTGGTAGTAGTGTTTCTTTTTAATTTTGCTTTTTGTATAGTCCATTGTATTATATGATGACAGCGAAAATGTCATCACGACTTCAGCAAGTCTACCTAAATTTGTTTTACATTCACCTAAGGCACTACTTACACTGTATTAATTATTATAAGTTTAGTGTGATTTGGGTGTAATTTTAGTAGATAATAGATGTGCAACCATGAGGAAGGTACTTACAAATTTTCAATTATGTTTGATTGTGTTCGGGTATTATTTGATCAATTTCGTTGGGGTGATATTTAATCCACCATCAAGCAGTGAGAGCTCATGTGTTCTGTGTCTTAAGAAATGTCCGCTTTATAGCATTTTACCTCTTGCGGATCTGATAGATCCCTCATGTATGTGTTGATGTCAAATATTCAGAGTCGGATTGGGTTTGGTTTGTTTTCATTCATGATTTTAAGATGTTTTCCATATGCATGGTAGCTGCTCCGCCAGTTGACATTTTTAAGAACAATGCATATAGCCTAATTTGCATCTACTCTCAAATTGTTTTTTAGACATGATTAAAGAGTTTGATGTTGATTTTCAAGTTTCTAGTTTGGGTTTAAATCATGTGCCTGCCCCTGTAGGTGTTCACTGCCAAAACCATTGGGGTTCTTTTTTTCTCTAATCTGATGGCTTTGTAACCATTGAAGAGGGGGGTACAGGTGCTTACTATTTTGTGAAGGTGAGCATGAATCATGCCTGCTTTTGTTTGTTTTAAGATTTGGGTTTCGTTTTTCAAACCTCAAATTCAGTTATGCATGGTTGTCAGTATCTTTAATAGCTCCTAAATTATATTTTGTTCTAATACAGGTTTCAAGTGTGCCTGAGGTTCTTTGACCACTCTATGAATCTCCTAAGATGGCACGTAAGATGACTAGCTGCGGTATGTGTTACTGTTCATTTTGGTTGCCTAATAGGAGCTGTTGGGCTTTTGGTGATCCTCGTGAATCTTTAATTTTTACCGATGCTCCAGTGACGCTACTGATTTTTCTGTGTAGGCGTTGTGACACATTAGGCAAATTGCACTATGTTGTTGATCGGCAGCCGGGTGTTCTCAGAACTTTCAGCTAAAGGCTCAGCAGGTGTGTAAAACATGGAATATCCTTTTCAGCATGCTACCATCTTATAGAGTGCCTTGTAATATCATTCCATTTTTTGAGTAGCACTGGTCTGAAATGTATGGTACATAAATTTACATTGTCGTAAGGTATTACTTACAGTTTTTTCTCAGTGTAAGTTTAGTTTAAGTTGGATGTAAATTCATTTGCTGATGTGAATATCTCAACTGGTTATTACTGATGGTGATGCTGTGACTTTTGGAACTTCTAATGTGACCTTTAGGTGACCTCAAGTAAAAATATGTCATACATTTCCTAATGCCTTCACTTACTACATATCTTTTTACCGATACATGACTATGTTAGATCCTTTTTGCTCTTTTGCTATGAAAGTTTAACCAGTTGTATTTATTTCAGTTTTTATCTTTCTTATTACAGGTTGTCATTTTGTTCCCATAATGGCCTATTTTGATGGAACAAAGTAAGCACGAGTTGATCGATCGTTACACGTAGTCATGAATTCTATTGGTTACATGCATGTTCTTGTTGATGAATCATGTTCGTTGACACCTGAGCTCCTCAATGCAGTTTGTGTCAAAAGAGGCACATCGTGTTGGGAGAGTGGTTTAAGGTACTTCCTTTTCCTCTATGGCCATATTTCTTATGTGCTCCACAGCTGCAATGTTATCACTGAATTGCGATCTTCCATGTAGACTGGCTTGTGTGAATTAGGTTGCTGTGCAATACTAGGCTAAAATCATGGTCATATAGAATATAGATGATCCAGGGTGTCACTGGTTTTGACTTTTCACCAATGAATGTGAATTAGCATCAACTCCTTGTTATTTTGTGGTGTAGAAACCATTGTTATAGTGCATGGTTCCAGCTGAGTTCTGTATTTTTTTCTTAATTTGTTTTCAGGCAATGGCTGAAAAGAATATAAACACATAGATCACTTCTTTGGACACAGTAAGTTGTGGCACCAGTTTTGATGCTTGATAATGTTTTTGTGGACCTTTGTTCATGTTGTGCTTGCTTTTTTATGATCATAGACAGTGAGGTGTTTTTGTTGGAATTTGATCTTGATACATTCTAAACTTGAAGTGGTGAAATATGGTGATCAAGTTATTTTCACCACCATATTAGTAGCTGTTTGGGCTTTTGGTGATCCTCCTGAATCTGTAATAGTGACACTACTGATTTTTCTGTGTAGGCGTTGCGACACATTAGGCAAATTGCTCATGAATCAAGTGGTGAAATGGGCTATGGTGTTGGTCGGCAGCCGGCTGTTCTCAAAATTTTTCAGCCAAAAGGCTCAGCAGATGTGTATAAGATTGAATATCCTTCTGACCATCCTAGCATCTTATAGAGTGTTTTGTAATATTATTCCATTTTTGGTTAGCATGGTCTGAAATCTTTGTACACAAATTTACATTGTCCTAAGGTATTACTTACAGTTTTTTCCTGACTGTAAGTTTAGTTTAAGTTGGATGTAATTTTTTGATTCAAATTTGTAACCTGCTAATATGGATGTTTTTAAATCTGTTTTCATTTTATTTGGATATTAAAATCTGTTCCTGTTATTTGATTTTGATCTGGTGCCATTTATATGAAAAAAAATTTGTCATATATTTGGTTGTCGTTGGATTTTGATCTGATGGTTTGAAATCTGCATGTTTTTGTCTTTCAAAACATGCAGATTTTTATCCATCATCATCTGGTTGTTTTGGAACCAGAAAACAACCGGTTGTTTCCTTGGGTCAAAACAACCGGTTGTAATATAGACATATATTTTTTTTTTTTTTTTTTTGCTGTTACATAATGTAGAATAATTTCAGTGTTCAAAGCGCGAGCGCAAACACACATATAGATGTATATATTATCTGAGTTGTTAACGAGAAGAATCCAAGATCTACAGTGCACTAAAGTACATCATATAAACGACGTTCCTAGAGAAATTTTGTTGCATTAAATATCTTTCTGCCCTCAACATACACACATGCGTGGCGTGGCCGACGATGACGGTGATGGCCTGATGGGTGTGGTGGAGATGGGCAACCACTGTCACCCGTGCCTCTGGACCAGGAGCATCGGCAAAAACAACTAACATCACACTCACACAATGTACTTTTAAGGCAGCCTAGCACAAGCTACTAGTACCAGAGAAATATATTTCTAGTGTACTCGTAGATGCCATCAGTACGTGCTCGAGTCACAACAGCACACAACGAGACAAAGCGACACCAGCAGCTCAATTAGTGTAAACCCTACAGTCAGAGGTATATAGGCCCACAATCAAGCGATCGATCCATCGAGTATGCCATCAGCCACTTAGAAGCCGGTCTAAACTTGAAAAAGCCAAGCAAAGCCACACATCTACGTAGCAAAGCAACAGATCTCGATCCGTACGCGTTTTTACAGATTCTATATGCACACAGCGCCCTAAGATTCTGGGTTATGCATGTACATGATCATACTCCTATATTATTAGCAGTATATCGTAGTCGTTTAATTACATGGCGGGGACCTTGCTAATGCTGATGGCTTTTGTTCTTTTTACCGGTGCATGCGTGGAAAGATGCAGGAGCAAGCCCATGATCGAAGTGGTGTAGTAGCTTGCTTTGTGCCCAAAAGAAACCGGCTCCGGCACAAGCCACACCAGCCGCGTCGGCTTTGGAATAATTGGGCGGGGTCAAAAAGATGGCTTCCCGGCCAACCACTTAATCTCAATCAAACCTGCAGGAAAAGCACGGCCGCTTTTGCAGGTTTTATTTCATATAACAAATCGTTGGTTCGAGATCTAACTAGCAAACTAAAGGAGGGTGCACAGCTAGCAGTCTAGCACTACATGCCCCAGCTCCCTTTTTTTCTAGAAAGGATTATAAAAGCTTTTCCGCAATTTTATTTTTTTCAAACACGTAAAAGATTTGCACGTCTTTTGTATTAAGAGAAGAAATGTTCAAAGTTACAACAACGCACCACGAATATTTTTCCATATTTTTTATTAGATTTTTCTTAGATAATGGATGTAGAATCTAGCTTTATCTATCAACAGATAGAATAAGGCTAATTATTACAAAGTCTTGCCAAAATAAAAAGAAAATTTTCTGCAATTTTTATTAGATGATTAAAAGGTAAAAAAGAAATTTTACATGAATTTACATAGCCCGTGCCATGCCCCTAGTGAATAACCAATAATGTCTCTCGACATAGCTCTGATTTGTCTCTCTCTCGACTGATGAACCCTAATTTTTAAGTCTGTCACACTTGGAGGCTACAAGGAGAGAGATCACATGCGCGCCAGTCAGAACCGCCGAAGAAGATCGCCACCGATCATATATAGTAGAGTGTCCAGCTGTAGCAAGTGCGTGCCACGGAGTGCTTTAACTTGCTCGATCCCATAGATCCTGCAGGTAAAGAATGCAAGTGCCAGAAAATTAAAAGAGCATTAGGCCGGCCGGCCAATGCAGTGGCAGCAGTAGCAGTAGGCGTCGTAGCAGCAATGACAATGCAGCTAGTAGCAAGGCCGCCGTCCGTCCGTCCGGCCGGGCACATGACATGATCTCTCTCAGCTCGATCAAAGGCAGCTATATAGAGCTCGCGTGGCTTCTTTAGCTCCTAGAGCTCACAGTATTATTCAGTGTACGTTGTGTTGTGGTCCTTCCCCGTTGCACCAATAGTCCAATACTACGTACCTCGCCTCGCCACCCTGGATCGAGATGTTTTGTAATCTTCGGTCGGCGCGTAGGCCTGACGCGATGCGAGCAAGATCTCTCTCTTTTCATTCGGTGGTGTTGTTGTCCATATGCATGCATGTTGCAAATTTACATGCTATATATTTGGAGGCGTGATCCGCGCGCGCTACTTGTTAAGGTTAAAGATACGGGGATCGTATCTGCAATCCCAGATTTGATGCTATTTTGTTTGACCATCAAGTTTGTATAGTGTATACTTTCTATTCTATTCTAGGGTTTGTACACCAATTTCCACACTCTGTGTGTCGTAGTCTTGCGTAGTGTAGGTATAGATGCTGTGAATAATTTGCTTACCTGTAGGCAGCATGTGACGGTTTAGGCTGGGGCTCTGCCTATGTATGCAGATTATATACATTCATACATGCAGTACTTTTGCTTTTTCCAAGCAAGCAAGCAAGCTAAGAATCTTGAAAAACTTTTGATCGAATGAACTGAAGCCATGCATATATGTTCGACATGATATATTCAAAGTCAAGGAGGATACAATACTACTGTGTGTGCCACAGTCGTCCACGACAAAAGGGAACAGTGGTGGTGAGGCACACCATATGCATCTTCTTTCATTCATGGAGATGGAGACTACTACTGACACGTATGGAGGAGCAACAGTGGCCGGTTAGCAAAGCTTGCCAGCATGCGCCCTCGTCGGTGGGCATGGCGTCGTCGTCCACCGCGCCCTCCGCCGGCATGCATGGCGCTCTGCGTGTCTCGCTGCTCCCTGCAGATCCCTGATGCCAATTACGCATGCAGACGGCGCAGATGGAGGTCTTATCAATGCACAAAGCTTGCTTAATCATCCATGTGGGCTGCTGCCCCCACAAATTGCTGTTGTTTGCTTCGGACAAAACAATGGCTAGTGACGAGCAGCGGCTGCTGAAAGCGTGTAGTATCACTATCACGTCACGCATGGAACAGTTAAAATTCTGCATACATAACACGCGCGCCCTGAATAATGGCAATACAGAAACTGTCCCCACGCCTCTTCAGTTATTAGCTGGGGTAGTTGTGTTCACAGTTTGCTGCTCTAACCCACCATGGGCACGCGAAATAATGAGAGCGTGTTCTGTTCTGTTTTTTTTTTTTTAAGCTTGTCTTCTGCTCCGTTTTGTATGGCTTGTGCTGCATCGAACCTCCTGGCGGGCCCATACACTGGCATGAAGGCACCAGCCCACGTAGAAGGCTACACACCACACCATCGAACCAGCAACCTGGCTCAGCACCAGTTTAGACCTTGTTTGAATGTTATATGATTCATCTCAATCCGCATGTGTGTTGAAGGTGGATCGGGGCTAGTGTAATCGACAATTGTGGTGGTGTCTACTCCAATCCACTCCACACATGCAGATTGATGTTAAACTGAGTACACCCAAAACAAGGTCATAGGTGGTGCTTCGGATTTTGTGGCAATTGACAATAGGGGTGGTGTCGACAAAAGATGTCCGGCAGTCCAGTCCATCCCACGATGACAGATTTGTTCGGAATGCGCATGAACAAGAAGGCAACAGAGACAAAGAGTTTATACAAGTTTAGGCCGTCGGCGTGGCATAGTTCCTTAAGCGTGTTTGCTCATTATATTATATTGGCTATCGTATGGAATGAGTCGAATGATGTAAGATCCAATGTGGTATTTCAAGTAAAGTATATTACAAGTTTTACTGTGCACGCCGGCCAGTGCCGCATACCGCGCGTCTTCATCTTGTAGGCTGGGCCACCTCTTATGGTGTGGCCCATGTCTTGTCTTGTGGGTATTCATTATCGTAATAAAAATATTATGCATCGTTTGGTTCGTGGTCTGTGGCTCTATTTTTATTTACTTTAATCTATGTAACACCTTGGGCCCTAGTAAATCCAAACCTAATTGCTGACAGACAATAGATTAAGCTTAGAAATCTACTATGGCAGCAGATAACAAAACTGGTGACAGTGAAAAAAACAATGGATTTCAATCGAAAGTGGGCTAAGGCCCAAGGGGACTCTTGGGAGAACAGAGCTAAGCCCATGGGCACAAAGCACTCTGTGGTGTAATGGGCTCCTGAGGCCCAAACACTGACAATGAGGCCCAGCCCACCTATATTAGAAGGCAAAAAAAAAAAAAAAAAAAAACACCATGCAGCCGGCTAGGCGGCGATCCCGCCGTCGGCGCCGCAATCCTCCTACGCGGCTGCGTCATCGCCGGCGGCGGAGGCGCGGAGCAGCTCTGATCCGCCATTCTTGCGCTCCAGTTTTACGGCTTACCAACCCTCTCGTTTCTTTCTTCAATAATCAATAAAGATAAAAAGTGTTTCCTTCCTAGCAATAGTTAAATCTGAACGTTTCTGAATCCAGTCAAGTCTGATGAGTTAATATTTTCACCGCGACCATGGACCAAATCAGCTTCGCTTCTCGACCATGGATCTGTGCTTGGACCTCGATTGCTTCAAGCTTTTCACCACCTGCTGATCGAGTGCTGACTGGACCATGACTAGTCCCGCTGCTTGGACCTGACCAACTTGCGCAGGAACTCCTTCACCTGCAGCGGCGAAACAACCAAACAGTAGACGGGTTCAGTCCACGTCGGTGACAGTTCAGTTACATATCATGAAAAGCACAGCTACACTGCATAGAAAAGAGGGGGTCCAAGTCGAGCTTTTCTCGAAAGCAACAGCGAGCACTTGGGGTCATGCGTAGATGGCCTGTGCCAAACTCTTTTTTTGCTACAACTGCAGCACCAACCGTGACTTTTCGGTGCAGGATTTCTGCTGGTTTTCGATCACATTTTTCAGAGCACAACAGTATACTGAGCTGAAATTGGTAATCTGTGCACTGTTACTAGCAGCAGTGGTTAGGGATACTACCTCCGGAAGGTTCACGCAAGGAGTAGGATGCGCTGGTCTCCTTTGGAATCTGGCTCACAAGGATTCCGATCCCTCGACCCATGCTGCGCAGCACCTGTTAAGTTCGACGACAATAACAAAAGCGTCACTATTTTTGCCTTCCCAATAGCGTAAGAACAAAGCTACGCGTATATGAAAATGTTTTAGCTTAGATTGCTGTTAATTTTACAAGCTTCAAATAAAACAGTTTACAATAGGAATTATTGGTCGGCAATAACTTAGTCTAAATATATATGAATTGTTTGTCAAAGTTATATTTCGGAGACCATCATCTAAATACCTTGAACGCATCCTCGTCGGTGCGATCGTCTCCGATGTATATTGGGAAGACATTGTTACTGTCAGCGAAACCTTCAGGAAACAATGGCAGGCAAACAGTGAGCAACTTCATGGCTCCAAAATGCAAATCCAGAGGGACGATCGTTTTGAGCAACAACAAGCTAGCACTCACCGAGAGACTCAAGCAAGAACTGTAGGGCGTTGCCCTTGTCCCACTTGATGGACGGCCGGACCTCCAAGACCTTCCTGCCCTTGGTGAGCCGGAGGTCTGGGTACTCCTTGAGCACCGACCGGACCTGCTCCTCTAGAGCTATCCATTTCTGCCCAGTCACATGTGTCAGTCATACACACATAAATACACACCAGTGCAAGATGGCTGCTGCTGGTTGCCCATGGAAATTGTCCATGTTCAGAGATAGATCCTCACCTCCTCCTGGACGCAGCGGAAGTGGACAGAGAGGCAGAACTTGTTGTTCTCCACCGTCGCGCCGGGGATCGGCGCCGTCGTCGCCATCAGCGTGCGGTACACCTGCAGGAAATTGCAGGGGAGAAACTGTCATGACCCGAACAAAGCATGTCATGATGCGTGTTGCTTGTAGCACGAAACTGATGACGCGATGCGATGCAGTGATGCAGGAAAACGTGTCAGGAGAAACACCACTACAGTTTCTTGGCAGTAGTAATTAAATTACCTCGTCAATGACCGGCAAGAACGCTCTGGCTGGCTGGCACAGAACAGCTTCAGCCTGCATTTCCAAGTCAACGAAAATAAATAAGTTTATGTAACACAAGGAAAGAAGCCATTTTGCTATCAGGAACGAAACGACTGTCGTTTTCTTGTGAGGTGTTGGTACAGTGTCTCGAGTTTGTGCAGGGTGGAGAAGAGATCGACAAGGAACATGTTGGGTAGCTGCCTGACTGACCTTTGCCTTGGTGTGCTTGGGTGTGCCGTGGGCCCTTTGATGTCCATGCCGTGGCTCCCGGCGTAGTACAGCTCGGCCAGCTTCACAAAGTTGAACACCTAGATATCGCACAACAGAACCATGAACACAGCACTGAATAACTGAAAGCCGCAACGAAAAAGCATAACGGGCGTGCAGTCGGGCACTGCACGGGAGAAAGGTTCCTCCTCCTGCACAGGTTCCTGACCATGAGAGCACTAACTAGGTATAAACACCAGCAGGAGGAACGCATGGTTACGGTAAAATCACAGTTAACAAGATTGCAAGGCCCCAGCAAAGATCAAGGTACAACTGAAAATAGAGGCAGATGCAGAAAGATAGATTGGGCAATTGGAATGTACCTTGTCTCTACACCTCCCGCTCACGATGGCCGTCGGGAAGTGCTCGGCCACACCTCTCACCGCGTCTCGCATCTGCAGCGTGCCACAGATAAAAAAAGGGTCAGGTAACTAGCCCTGCCGGTTCGCCGGAGCAGAGCATGCCCTGCTGCTACGGCGCCAGTCCGCCTTCACGGCCCGCGCGCCGGAAACTACTAACAGAAAATGATAGATGTTCCCTGATCGACCGACCTCCTCAGACATGACGGCGTTGTCGGGGTCCTTGACGATCGGCGACAGGGTGCCGTCGTAGTCGAGGAACATCACGATCTGCTCCCCTTGGCGGCGGCCAGCACCGACTCGAACTCGGCCAATGCCGACGGGTGCTTCTCCTGCGTACGGTACGGGTGGGTTAGCGCGCGGTCAGGTCAGGTCAGTTCTCGATCGTGCCGTGCGATGCGATCGACGACGAGCGAAGCATCGGCACAAACACAGACACAACGTGGGCACATCAAGCCAGGCATATGATCGAATGTCACACCAACGACGGGCACGTACCATCCAAGCGTCGAAGTCGGCGTGACGCGGCACGAGTTCCGGCCACGACGCCGCGGCCACGCCAGCGGCGGCGCCGGGTTCCGTGGCCTGGCGCGCCGCCGCCGCCGCCGCGGCCCTGCATCCGCCGCGCGCCATCGGAGGCGGGTACGACATGAACCGGCCGCCGGGCTGCGCGGCGGCCGCGGACGTGAAGGCGGCGATCGCGTCGTCCGCGGCGAAGTCGGTGTGCTTGGTCATTGCGCGTGCCCGGTCGTGAAGAGAAAGCAATCAGCGCAAGGCAAGGACAGGGATCGGAGAAGGAAAGGAGGCAACGGCACGGACGGATGGGTGGATCGGAGAAACACAAGACGCGGCGGTTGCTGCCTTGGGGTTTCGGGCGGTGCGGGGGTGCTATATATAGACGTGGCAGGCAGGCCGGGTGTTCGTGCATCGTGCTCGGAAGGGACACCAGCCGGTTTTTATTTTTATTTTTAATGAAAACACCGGCCGGTTTTGTAACAGTGGCATGGCCATTTCGTCTTTTGCATTGGTGGACAAACTAGCCGAAATCACCGCGCAAATTAGGGCGGCCACACGTAATAATTAACCAAACAAATATACGGTTGCTTTGTTAATTATATATATGCAACATTAATTCCTATGGGAGGGAGCACGAAAGGTGTCATATACTACTATGCAGCATAGTCGTCGACGTGCCAACTGTATTTGCTATGTAACTTCAGGGCTCGTGAGTGCGATCGTATTTGATATACGAACGTAGTTGTACTAAATTCATAGCAAGATTGAGACGGTGAAAGCGATGTACTGGTGCGATTTTTTTTTTTCTATATGATTGTAACTGACACCGTCTGTCTATATAAGATTGTTGATCCTTTCTTTTCTGTAAGATTAATTCGATACTAGTATTTTTTCATTTTTATTAGTATATATTGGACAGAAACAGTGATTATTGCATTGTCGTAAACGTACTTTGTATACAAATAATACCAAGGTTGCGACGTTGAAAGCGATGAGCTAGAGAGAGAATTTTTCTATGATTGTAACTGGCTCCGTATACTTAATGATTGTTTCCTCTTTTTTTCAGTTTTTAATTATCATTAGATAAAAAAAGTGCAATTATTTAGCGTTCAACACCGCTGGTTTTATTTCTGTATAATGTAATTTTACTGATGTGATATACCATTGTCACCAATAGGACCTGATGATGCTTGTTTTTCTAAAAAAATCAGGATGCGTCTTGAACTTAACTTTTAAGGATTTCCACATCAAACTATTGCTGAAATTGATTGTTTAGTACTTCTTTTCCTTTTCTAAATTACAAATCATTTTAGCTTTTTAGGTACAACGTTTTTCATATGAATTTAGATACACACTATATGGAGATACAAAGTAAAAAAATTGTGTATCTAGAAAAGCCCAAGAACAGTAATAATTTACAACTAGATTAGTTACGTGATATTTCTTTAATAAGGAATTAGTTACATGATATGCAAGTGTAATAAAACATGTACTACCACTAGTTATCATATAGTATTTGCTAATTTCTACCAAAATGGTTGACTTCTCCTAATATTTTAGCTATTAGTATAATAAAACATGTACTACCACTAGTTATATAACATGGGAATATCAATAGGTAGCATTTAGTAGGGAAAATTTATACTAAATTTTGAATGACAAAAATACTATGTGAAGCCCACCTCATTAGAAGAAACCTGAAATTCTGGTTGTGAAATTTCTGTGTGTTTTATGGCTGATTTCAACACGGTAGCTTTGATTGATCTATAATGACTTTGCCGTCCCCTGTCGGGTCTCCTGTATTTCTACAAACTACCGCCCGCTGAAAGTATATGGATCTCTATGCGCTCGGGCATGCTGAAGCCTGCTAGTCTGCTTGCTGCCCTTGTCAGTTTCCAGAAAAGTGCATGGCATATATATACTGTGATCGACAATCTTATCGATCACTTAACAGCCATGTCAACCGAAAGTTCAGTGTGGGGCGAATACTACATTACGCGTACATCTAATCACATCATTCAAATAAAAATTCAGAATACAATTAAGTGTTTCCCGTCAGGTATCAAAAGAAACAGAGTATACATTGCTGCTGTAACTTTTGCTAAACGTAGAAATAAGGTGACAGAATGGCCACTTGTGAACAAGGTTCAGAACAATATGTATTAGTGTGTGGGTGTTAAACGATGACATATCTGATGTATAGGATATTCCTAGGACTCTAGCTAGTATATTGTATGGTTGTTGTAATCTCCTAACTTGTAGGTCAAGTCAGGGATAGTTGCTAGAGTCCTATTCTGTTGTAACCGAATATCCTCTTGTACATGCCATCGTGGGGGCTTTGCCCACCTATATAACATGTAGCCGAGTCCCTCAACAGGGCAACTCGTTCATCCATCTTTACATGGTATACAGAGCCGGAAATCCCAGCGGAGATCCATGGCTTTCGCTTCCTCTTCTTCCACCGCAAACCCCATCTCCTCCCTCGGTGTTTTCCTCTTGCCGCCGAGCGAGAAGCTGACCAGGAGCAATCATGTCGTATGGAAGATTCAGATCCTTTCAGCGCTCAAGGGAGCGCAGCTCGCCTCATTCATCGAGGCGTCGGCAGCCCCACCAGATCGGTTCCTTCCTCCCAAGGACCCGAACGATAAGACGGAGGCGCCTGTGGTGAACCCGGAGCATGCAACATGGCATGCAAAGGACCGAGACGGTCCTCGGCTACCTCCTCTGTCTAATCTTGGACGGGGAGATCATCAGCCGTGTCGACGAAGGCCGTCACCGCCGCCACTGCCTGGGCGGCTATTGAGGAGATGTTTGCCTCTCAATCAAGGGCACGTCTCATTGCCACAAGGATGGCACTTGCTACTGCCTCCAAGGGTACGTCCACCATCTCTCGAGTTCTTTACCAAGATGAAAGGACTTGCGGACGACATGGCGTCTGCTGGAAGGAGGCTTGAAGATGAAGAGCTCGTGTCCTACATCCTCACCGGATTGGATCAAGATTTTGATCCGGTGGTGTCCTATTCTTTGCCAGGGTTGAACCCATGTCGGTTGGGGAACTTTACACCCAGCTGGTAAGCTTCGAGCAGCGTTGGGAGATCAAGAACGGCGGAGGTCAGAATTCCTCCGTCAATTCGGCCGCCAAAGGTGGTCGTGGTGGCAACAACTCGCGTGGTGGCGGTCGCAATGGAGGCGGCCGCGGTGGCTTTGGCCGTGGCAAGGGCGGTCGTGATGGTGCTCGTCCTCCGTGTGGTGGCTTCCAACCCGGCCTGATCTGTCAGGTGTGCGGGAAGGAGGGTCACCCCGCCTATCGCTGCTTCAAAAGGTTTGATCGCTCAGTTTCAGGTCCTCCTCAGAAATCTGTGTCCTCGGCCTCATCTGGCTCCTATGGAGTGGACACAAACTGGTACATGGACACGGGAGCCACCGATCACATCACCGGAGAGCTTGAGAAGTTGACAACTCGGGAGAAGTACCATGGCGGCGACGTTGTGCACGCTGCAAATGGATCTGGTATGGAAATTGCTCACATTGGTCATACCACTTTATGTTCCCCATCTCGCAATATCTATCTTAACAATGTTCTGCATGTTCCTAAAACAAGTAAAAATCTTCTTTCTGTCCACCAATTGACTCGAGATAATGATGCATTTGTTGAATTTCATCCTACCCACTTTTGTGTCAAGGAACAAGCAGACGAAGAAAACCATCCTCAAAGGCAGATGTGAGCGTGGCCTCTATCCCTTGCGGTCGTCCTTCAGTAGGTCATCGTCAAATAAAGAAGCCCTTTCAGTTTCCAAGGTGTCTGAGTCGCTATGGCATCACCGGCTAGGTCATGCGTCCACTTCAGTAGTGCAGCAAGTCCTTAGCCAAAATAAGTTACCCTTTAATAAAGAGTCAAGTTCTAGTGTCTGTAATGCTTGCCAACAAGGCAAGAGTCATCAGTTACCATACCCAAAATCTTCGAGTCTGTCGTCAAGTCCTTTGGACCTTATTTTCTCAGATGTGTGGGGTCCCGCTCCTACTTCGGTGGGGCGGAATAGTTACTATGTGAGTTTTATTGATGACCATAGCAAATTTGTGTGGCTTTATCTTTTGAAACACAAATCTGAAGTCTTTCAATGCTTTCGAGATTTTCAGCATCTAGTTGAGCGACAATTTGATAAAAAAATCTTGGCTATCCAAACCGATTGGGGAGGAGAATATAGAGCCTTAAGTTCTTTTTTCTCACGGATTGGAATCAAACATCTTGTTTCCTGTCCTCATGCGCATCAGCAAAATGGAGCTGCTGAAAGAAAGCATCGCCACATTGTTGAAGTTGGTCTCTCTCTTCTATCCCATGCGTGCATGCCACTGAAATTTTGGGATGAGGCCTTCATCACCGCGGTTTATTTAATCAACAGATTACCTTCACGTGTCATCAATAATGAGACCCCTCACTTTCGTCTTTTGCAACAACGGCCAGATTATGGGTTCCCGAGATCCTTTGGATGTGCTTGCTGGCCAAACTTAAGGCCTTATAATTCCAAAAATTAGAGTTTCGATCTAAGAAGTGTGTCTTCTTAGGATACGTACAAAGACAAAGGGTATAAATGCCTTGACCCTCGCTCAGGGCGTGTTTACATCTCGCGAGATGTAGTGTTCGATGAAAACCTTTTTCCCGTTCGCTCATATGCGTCCAAATGCAGGTGCTCTTTTGCGCAAAGAGATTAGCATCCTTCCTGATATCCTGTTGAATCCGGGGAATATAAATGTGACTGACCAGTGTTTGCTTTCTCCTAACCCGTATAATGATGTTTCAAGATCTGCTGTACAGATGACAGGTGCAGGAAGAAATTCGGGTCAAAATGATGCAAGTTTGGGCGAAAACTCGGTTGAATCTGGGCATCATTTCATGTGTCCGGGAGGGGGAGGCAGCACAGCACTCGAGGATGCTCCTCCTGATGCCCCTGACACGGAAGCTGGAGCAGGGTCATCTTCGGGATCATTTTTGCCCGATGCAGGAGATGTTGGCGGGTTCTCCACCCGGCAACTCCGGCCGGATCTTCTGCGGCCGGGTTGACGCCATCTTCGACTCCCACACCGCCCGGGTCTGCACAGCTCGATCCCAGCCTACCTCTGTCGAGTTCCGAGGTGGATACGGGGACAGGATCGGGTGTGCATGCTCCTACATCCGATGCGGCTGCTGATACTGCGGCCTCGTTTGCGCCTCCAGTGCCTCAACATCAGCATGGCACTCGATTGCAGCATGGCATCAGGCGGCCTAAAAATTTTACTGATGGTACTATTCGATGGGGAATGCACTCAACTCTTTCAGATGCAGAACCCACCACTCTTGATGCAGCTCTCCGGGATTCACGTTGGGTTGATGCGATGGATTCTGAATATCATGCGCTACTCCGGAATCGGACTTGGCGTCAGGTTCCTCGTCCCCATGGCAAGAATATCATTGGCTCTAAATGGGTTTATAAAATCAAACGCAAGGCAGATGGCTCAGTTGACAGATATAAAGCTCGTTTGGTAGCTCAAGGTTTTAAACAGCGGTATGGTATTGACTACGAGGACACGTTTAGTCCTGTAGTCAAGGCGGCCACTATCAGATTAATTCTTTCCATTGCTGTTTCTAGAGGATGGACATTGCGTCAACTTGATGTACAGAATGCTTTTCTGCATGGAATTTTAGAAGAAGAAGTTTATATGGCACAACCTCCCAGATACCAAGATAAGTCAAGACCGAGTTTTGTCTGTAAACTTGATAAAGCAATCTATGGTTTGAAGCAAGCTCCACGGGCATGGTATGCTCGGTTATGTGCAAAATTAACTGCATTGGGTTTCATTCCTTCGAAGGCAGATACTTCATTGTTCTATTATAACAAAGGAGGATATTGTATTTATATCCTGGTGTACGTTGATGATATCATTGTAGCCAGCTCTTCTCAACAGGCTGTTGATGCTCTTTTGAAAGATTTGCAACAAGATTTTGCTTTGAAGGACTTGGGAGATCTTCACTTCTTTCTGGGTATTGAGGTGAAGCGCAAGGCAGGAGGTTTGATCTTGTCACAAGAACGATATGCTTCAGATGTTTTGACCAGGTCCGGGATGAATAAGAGCAAAGCTGTTGATACACCTTTGCCGAGCAATGAGAAACTCAGCATAGAAGGAGGAACAAAGTTGGGTTCAGAAGATATAACCCGGTACAGGAGTATTGTGGGAGCTCTTCAGTACTTGACATTGACAAGGCCGGATATTGCCTTTGCCGTCAATAAGGTTTGTCAATTTCTTCACAGCCCGACCACTTTGCATTGGAGTGCAGTTAAACGAATTCTTCGGTATGTAAATGGGACAAGAAGTTTTGGTTTGTATATTCGACCGTCACGTTCCATGATGATAAGTGCATTCTCGGATGCGGATTGGGCTGGAGATGTAGATGACAGGCGATCTACCGGAGGTTTTGCAGTTTTCCTTGGAGGGAATTTAGTGTCCTGGACCGCGAAGAAACAACCTACTGTCTCGAGGTCAAGTACAGAGGCTGAGTACAAATCATTAGCCAATGCTACTGCTGAGATGATGTGGGTACAAAAGCTCTTGCTTGAGTTGAAGATCAGACATCCTGCTATGGCTCGGTTGTGGTGTGATAACTTGGGAGCTAAGTATCTTTCGGCTAATCCTATCTTCCATGCCAGGACGAAACACATCGAGATAGACTTCCACTTTGTTCGGGAAAGAGTGGCACAAGGTTTACTTGTCATCCGGTTCATTAACACAGGAGATCAGGTAGCAGATGGATTTACAAAGGCTCTTCCTAGTGTGAAGTTAAAACAGTTTAGAAACAATCTCAACCTTGTTAGTGGCTGAGATTGAGAAGGGGTGTTAAACGATGACATATCTGATGTATAGGATATTCCTAGGACTCTAGCTAGTATATTGTATGGTTGTTGTAATCTTCTAACTTGTAGGTCAAGTCAGGGATAGTTGCTAGAGTCCTATTCTGTTGTAACCGAATATCCTCTTGTACATGCCATCGTGGGGGCTTTGCCACCTATATAACATGTAGCCGAGTCCCTCAACAGGGCAACTCGTTCACCCATCTTTACAGTAGGCTAGTGTCAAACACATGTTGAATTATTCTAGCGTTGTGTCCAAGGTTTCATATACATAGTAGTAGTGTATACACATCGCATCTTGTTTTCTTTGAAAGAAAACAAGATGCGACGAATAAGTCGATCTATGGCCTCGAATCCTAGCTGTAGCGGTAGACAACATGTACTTTGTCTATGTATATATACATATAGTACATCGAAGTTTCTCACGCATCGATGTCGATGACGTACGCCTTGTGTATATTGTATAATGACCGCAATTGCAAAGAATCTCTGTCAGTTTCAGCTTGCATTGGGACCATATATAGATGCTCCCAAATATTTGTACTCCCACTATGTACATGGCCAAAAATAAATGCACGCATGCATGTCCAAAGATTGCGCCAAAACTTTTGACTTTGGAGCATAGGCATGCTTATTGGCTTCCTCGAAATTAATCCATGTGCATGCATGTGACGAAGTTGAAGCAAGTGTTTATGCATATATATATTTATATATTCAAGTTAGCTAGGAAGCCCAATATAATGTATATACTCTGACGACGGACGACCTCGGAGGTCAAAGTCTGGTGACTCCGACACTCTGAATTTCTTGACTTTGGCCGGTGGCCGCGGTGCCGGCCGCCGGGGTCACCACGCGCTCACACAAATTGGCGCCGGCCGCAGTTGTGTAGAACTTACGTACCCCGGCCAGTTTTTCACGCATCCTTTCGTCTCTTGTGATTTTAACTCGATACAGTACTGTTTCCCTGACATCTGCAAGGAGCTAGAGCGGCGGGGGTTTCTTGCTAGACTGAAAAAGATTCAACCTGTTGTTTTTTACACGACGATCGAGGCCTTGAGAAGAAAAAACGAAGACCAGTGACTTGGACTGCACGAAGCTGCTGGTAGAGCAATGCAAGTTCAAATATCGATAGCTTTGTTGGATTTCGATCGAGCACCACTCTAGGCTAGGCTTTTGTCTGACGATGATATTCATACTGTGAACCATATGGTATAACTGTGCATCTCATACTGCACGTGTAGTACACCGAAATACTTTCCTCCATTTTGAACTATAGTTTATTTGACTTTTTCAAATCACGGTTCTAAAATTGTATATGGTGTCACGGACGGAGTACCTCAGAAGCCCAGCAGCAGGGCCGTGCTATTCGAGACACCCCAGCTGTCAAGCATGCCCACACAGTTACTTTTGCTAGTTTTTAGCAATCTAAGCAAGGCCTACTGCACGGAAGCCGAGAGCAGCCCGGCTGCCTCCACAGTTGAAGTCTTTGCAGCTGGCGTGCATGCGCTAGCTTTCGCTGTTGCCGCACAAGATTCTGGCGACTGGCGGCCAGAGACCATCAGCTGAGTGCTGGACAGCACATACGGCGTGTGTATAAGGCTGCGTCAGTGCAGGGATCGTTTGGTCGTTGCGGCCAAGGAACGTGCACTGCATGGAAATAAGGCAGGGGTTGCTCGTACGTGCCACGGTGGTTTTGACGTGACCAGGCCGTCGTGGTCGCATATGCGACTGGGAGATGAGAGTTGAAGTTGCTCTGAGTCTGATCTGATGCGTGCTCGCATGTAGTTTATCGTTCTCGTAACGTGAGTACGTGACCATCGTGCAGCACTGACAAACTCGATCGAACGAGCTTTTGGAGATCCATCACCGGCCAATGCAATATCAATCACAGCATGCATACAGCTTATTATTGTGTCTGTTTTTGTCCAGCTCAGAACATGCTGCATCGATCCATGGCTCGTCGTCTTGGCAGGAATATTAATATTTAGTGGCGGCACGTACGAGAGAGTGTTTTGCTGGCGGGCATATGCATGTCAGCAACTCAGCATGTGCCTTGAATCTGTTAGGTTGCTTCAGGTCTAACTCTCGCTTGTTTAAATTTGTTGCATCTACGTATCTGTTATGCCTGATTCTTTTTAATGTTATTGATATATAGTGTATGTCTTTGTTTTGCCGATCTGAAACCACCAGATACACATATGATCGATGCATGGTGTATTGCCGACAGTTTGTTGAAGGTCGGCGCGCGCGCATGAACGAACTGTGACAGGCTAGCCGGCCAGCCAGGTGTTCATCGGTCGCATCGCATGCATGATGCATCATCTGTCAACTACAGCAACCTCGGTCGCACAGGGACAAAGCATACAGATACGACGTATCCTGTGAGAATCCATTAAAGATACGCGCGGCAATAACCGCGCTTGCATAAGCTGCCGATCGACGCCGATGCATATGCTAGCAAGCCTCTCGATCGATCGTGGCGCACATGCATGCCGACTCTGAATCTCTGATCCCGTACGCGCGCTGGCGATCGAACTGAAACCACACACACACATGCATACAAGCAACAGTAGCAAAAAAAGCGGATCGATCGGCGGATGGACGCGCGCGCGCGAGGGCACGCACGCACGTTGGCTCTAGGGCCTAGGGGCCCCGGCCGGGAGAGAGTGGAGCGGTAGCGGCGCCCGGCATGATCAGCGGCCGCGTCCCATCTCATCATCTGGCTGGTGGCTGGCGGCTGGCCGCCGCCGAGTGGCCGGGTGCGTCGTGGGTGTGTCGGCAGTGTCGCCGTCAGGTGCTGCGGCGCCGATCGAGGGAGTGCGCCATGCACGCCGTACGAGAGACCCCTCTCCCCTCCCCCATGCTGTCACGCGTGACATGACACGACGCGATGGATCGAGATGTGGGTGGAGGGGGTCGATCGCAGCAAAGGCACGCTCGGTCATTGCATGGAAAACCACCGGCCCCTGCCCACAGACTTGTGGGGGCCTCGCCGGCCGGTCCCTTTCCTGCTGTTTCCAGTGCTAGCTCGTCCTCGTTGCAAGAATGGTCGTTCTCAACGGATATTATCATAGGAAACGTCGGTTTTAGATTATTTGAGATGTTAACAGTCACTTTGGCTTCGGGAGGAAAGTGTGCGAGAGAGAGGTGTTGATATATCATCATCATATATGTAATGCAATGGTCAAGGGGCTCACGGTGCAATGGCAAAGGCCATTGGTTGGGGGGCTCCCACCCAGGGTTCAAATCCTGGGTGCGACACTTTATCCTGGATTTATTTCAGGATTTTCCGGCGCTGTGCATTAAGTGGTAGGCGACGTCCCCGTCGATAGCGAGGCGCCAGTGGTGACTTCGGAACTTCAAGATTTGCCGGCTCAGTCCTTCGAAGGTGCTCATAGAGGTAGGGTTTGCGTACGTGTGTTCATAGGGGTGAGTGTGCGTGCGTGTTGAGCGTCTGCGTTGTACTGTGTAATCTCAAAAAATATATGTAATGCAATGAGCCAATACATATGACTAGACGGTGACCTAGCGTGTTGTTGACAGAAACCTATTGGAGCCTCTAGCTAGATCATCTTTAATTTCTAGACATCCCTTTGCACAGTTCTTTCAACCCATCCAAAAATTAAAGGCAATTCTTCCACAGATGCTCTGCGTAACTGCGTTCATGGTACAACAATGCATGGGCAGTTTCATCAGCAGCTACCATGCATTTCCTAACGACACGTATCCATAAAAACAGTACAAATTAAACCCTAAACCCAAACAAACAACTTGTTGACACTTGTCGTTGTTTCGAAGAGTGACTGTTATAATTATTCTAGACTTTTTACTAATATAAATATCCACAAAGGACTTTTTATAGAAAAACGAGGAGCCAAAGTTGCTGATGGTGACAATGCAGGTTAAATAGGCTGAAATGGAGAGGTTGTTGGTACCAGTAATTACAATTGAGAAGTCGAGAACGGTTGCAGGTGCATACACGTACACATCAGTGAGTGCATGCGCCGCGCCCACCAAAACAAATGAGCCCACACCGTCTTCCGGACGCGACAACGACAAAGATCGTTGAAGGAGACCACACGGCCGGGCAGAGTCACCGATCCAGGTCAATCATACGTGTTAGCCATAAACATTTGTGCCCACTAGCACCTTCTTGTTGCCTTGTACATTGCCTCGCTCTCTCATGCCATCGATCTCACACTTGCTTTGCAATTTCATGCTTTGCCAAGTGTCGGTAATCAAGTTAATTGAGTTCATGCATGTACGTACTACGCGACATGCTTCATCAGATCATCGTAGTTTATATATAAATATACTATAAACTAGCTATTTTTCACCACGTATCGAAGCTTCCTCTCCTTAGCTTGGTTCAGATCGATGAAAGCAGTAGTAGTACTCCACTGGCTACGCGCCAAAACCCAAGGCGTGTTAGGCCTAACCAATCTGCTTTTGTTTACGCACCATCCATGTCTTGGCGACGATTTGCCACGTCGGCGCCGTACGTACCTCTCGAAAAGGTCCCTGTCGAGCTTGTTTCTTTGGAACTGCTCTGATGGTGGTGGCTGTTACAATCAAATTAAATCAAATCAAATAATTACAAGCAAGGTCGATCGAGATGGCCTTTATATTAACTTAATGCGACTAGCTAGTCGTACAAATTAGTATTCCTGATGCTCGCTAGCTAGCTTTCTCTCGCTTGCCCCACTCCAAACCACTCTCTGCATGCATGCAAATCGATCGATGCATGCATGCATCTTGCATGATGCATGCAAATGGATC
This sequence comes from Hyparrhenia diplandra, assembly GCA_015847255.1. Classification (NCBI taxonomy): domain Eukaryota; kingdom Viridiplantae; phylum Streptophyta; class Magnoliopsida; order Poales; family Poaceae; genus Hyparrhenia; species Hyparrhenia diplandra. Next base: position 187,232 of record JADLZK010009479.1, read on the forward strand.
GATGCATGCATGCAGTAGAGTGGTTTGGAGTGGGGCAAGCATTCTATTGCATGCATGCATCGATCGATTTGCATGCATGATGCATCTTTGGAACTGCTATGATGGTGGTGGTTGTTACAATCAAATCAAATAATTACAAGCAAGCTCGATCGAGATGGCCTTTACATTAACTTATACGACTAGCTAGTCGTACAAGTTAGTATTCCTAATATTTCGCTTTTTAGCTTTTCTGCTTGCCCCACTCCAAACCACTCTACTGCATGCATGCATCGATCGATTTGCATGCAGTAGAGTGCTTTGGAATGGGACAAGCAGAGAAAGCTAGCTAGCGAGCATCAGGAATAATTAAAGAGGCTGCTGCTGCCCAAGTACACCAAGGAAAGCTGGCCTAGTGTAATGGAAGGTGACTGGATTTTATCATTGGATGATATGGAAAGCCTCGGTGTGGTTTGTTGACATTTTGGTTGGCATGGCCTTTTCTTTTCCGGCCTTGCATTGTCTCTTGCAGTGACAAAGCGCGCGCTCTCTCTCTCTCTCTCTGTGTGTGTTAACACATAATGAAAGGCATCATATGCAGGATTGAGAGCGCACCGTTGCTGCATTAGGGTCTCTTTGGCTGCACTCGTATCTACCCCAATATAATCTACATGTTCTTGTGCATTGAAGCTGAAAATTTTGACTAAAATTTCCAAAACCTTTTTAAGAGTCCGTGCGTTTCTCTTTGTGCAAAAATATTTATCTACATATAGCAATTTTTTGTGACTGAACTGTACGTAGCAAATTGCGGCCGGTATTCTTATTTAGTATAATGAAAATGTTTCTTTTGAACTTCATTGACAAGTTTGGTCGGCCACCCGGGTTTGCTGGGCAGTGGCTCCGCCTCCGCTCCTAGATTGAAGTAGTAGACACGAGTGCAACTAAAAAAGCCTTAAGGAATCCTGTTCTTCTACGGCTACGATCGCCACTTACAATTTGTTGAGTTTTTCTTAAGTATTAGGCTTGGCTTGCGGGGTTGTTAGGTGGAGGGTCCCTCGCCCTCGCATTTCTTGCTTTCGTTTGGGTTTCGGGGCTTCGCTCGTAATCCATGGATACCAGATTGTATCAGCTATGTTGTATCACATTGTTTGAACTTTATTTTGCTTAATGAAAAACACGCAACGGTGTGGTCTAAAGAAAAAAAGAAACAAAAGCAGGTAAAGGCGGAAGCTTGTAAAGGTACAAGTAGTGAGCAACACAAAAGTTAGGTCTATATATTAAAGTTTTATGGGTTTATATATACTTCAGAATTCATGTGGCAAATTTAGAGTGGTTCACTATGTCCTGAACACACCATTCATATCACCCTTTTCATGTTAACTTGGACAAGCATGCATGTATCATGCATGCAATGCAACATTGGCAATTAGCTGGTAGTGCTTAGTGTGGCATGCATCATCACGAAATGAAGAGTTTGTCTCTTGCAACAAGCTACAATAATAAAAAGGTATAGGCCGGTTAGATTTTGGATTTGTGTGTATTCATCGAACTCTTTGTTTAGGTAGCCTAAAAAACTAGACAGCTGATTTGATTGATCAAGCACACACATATATTTTGAACAATCATGCCTAGTTAGCTAGGTTCTGTACCTTTTGACTGGATACGCCTGCATGAACAGGACATCTACCTTGGCGGTTTTATAACGCATCATAACGCCTCTCAAGCTAATAAGGACACGCTACTAGGTGATGTCTCAAATTCACGAGTGTCTGTTGCTTCATTGCTCAAACTGTCAATACGCTAGATTGTAGTGGATCCGATCCGATGGCGTACGTTGCATATATATATGTGTCGCGTGTCTCCTTGCGTGCTACGGTTGGCTGAATAATTGTAAACTAATGTGAGAGAGATTTGGTTCCACGACATCAATGCCTGTTATGTCGATACGTTTGCATAAAATAGTGAGACACTTTGGCACCTTTATGAAGATTGGTTCTGTCTCGCACAGTTATATAACATGTCACTGTTGTGGCACACAGCATTGCTTCCCGGAATTAGGTTCAGAGTCATATATCTCATGTACTTGTCTGTTCCTTACCTGCGTTTTATTTTTCTTTAAGAAACTGTTCCTACCTTTGGTTGATCGTGGAATGTGATTGGGCACGAAGTCACCGACCCAATACCACCTATCTAAAGAAAGTTGCATACTGTTGGCGGCCTGATCTCGAAATTAATAAGCTTCCCACTAGCTAGTGGCCTATTAAATAAATTCAGAAGTGCAGTGCACTTTATATATGTCCTGTAGTTCTTATACTGTTACCGCTCCACAATACTGAATGTACAGTGTGATTCAATACGTACGCCTAAATCATGCATGATCGGTGCACTGGCACACATGTTCTACACAAGCTAGCTAGCCTACACAATTGTACATTTGGAAATAACAAAGGTACATTATTGTTAATTATCGATATCGAACAATATATCTAACAAGTAATGCACATGCCAGCTTCTCTGTTTTATGTTATTTTGCACACACACAATTCATCACTGGCAATTTTGATTCTGTTTTCACGACGAAATTTGGAACTATAAGGCACGGGTAAATTATAAGCCTCGCTAACTGGCAGCAATTTTAATTTGGGCCTTTCTTTTTATTTTTTTTTTTTCCTACTGTGGTCTGGACGTTTGCGTTGTACTGTGTAATTCTTAAAAAAAAAAAAAAACTATGTACGCTCAATAAAAAAAGTTCCATCTATGTCTCGTGTGCTTTCATAGATATATTTTTATGAATCATACTACGAAAAAAAGGTTCCATCACCAGATATTTAGTATGGAAAGTTTATACTAAATTTTGAAAAAAAAAAAAAAAAAACTAGAAGCCCACATCATGTACCAGGAGAACTCTAAAATTCTGCAGGTTGTGAAACTGCCTTGTTATACAATGATTGATCGAATCAGCCTAATAACACTTCGATATGTGTCAGATAATTGTGGAATTTGCAAACATAGGTCAAGTACACAACAGTAACTTTCTAAAGTTGGTGGAAAAGCCAGCACAATAGTAGCTATAGGTGTAGACTACATACTATTTTGATGATTCGAGCTTCGAACTGGAGCACACAACCTCACGTTGGGAAAGTAAAGATTGGTCGGCTGAAAAATGGCGACGTGATACATATGATTTTGTGCGTCCGGAGAAGCTACAGCCGGCCCGTTGGCAACTTGAGCAGGCGCAGGACTATGCGAATCGATCCATATAGGAGTATACTCCGTATGCTCTACAGCAAGGTGACTTTTTCTAAGGGCTTTCCCATTGCATGCTTTTTGCTTGTAGCCTCAAGTGCCATGTAGGCTTGGATAAAAAAAAAAAAGTAGGTGCTCTATTCTTGTCATAGTGACTTGCAGAGGCTACAAGTGCTTAAGGAGAGAGAAGGTGGTCCATGCTGAAAAAGAAGAGGGAGAGGAAATAAAGATGTGGTATGATGAAAGCAAAAGGTTTATGTGCAAGCTACAAGCAATAATTTTTGCATTGTGTAAATAGTAGCCTCAATATTTCCTTATCTATGTGGATCACTTTATTTCTACTAGAACTACTACCACTTGTAGCCTCCATTGGCCTTGCCCTAAGAACAGAAGCAATATAAAAGCTTAAAAGTACAAATTATGTCGCCAAGGTAGCCCCTTAGGTTACTCTTTTCCTTCATTTGATGTACTTTACACACATGCACGATTGGTTTCCATGATAGTGCACTTTTTTTGGCCTCTAGTGTCAACAGTGCCGATCGATTCCGAGTTGAAATTAATTGTAGAGGGGACGAACACTGAACCACACAAACAAAAGATGGCCTAACGACGATGCTGACGAATCTCTAGCTAGGCGTACGGGTAGAATGCAGAAAGTGGAAATAACTCGTGCAACTATAAACTATGTTATAGAAAATAGTATCCACATTTATTATTAGAATCTAAACATGTTTACGTTGAAAATAACCTTTATGAGAAATCTAATGATATTTATCTGTATGATAAATATTATTTTTAGAATTATATTTGTTTTCCTAACGGAGGAAAGTGTACATAATTAAGTTCTGATCATCTTCCATGTGTTTTACACTGTTTGGAGTCATGTGCAAATTAAACTGCAAAAGCTAGCTAGCTATAGATTGATATATAGATAGCATCATATACACTTACGATCGAAAGATTGCCCCTTTTTTTCAGAACAAGCCCCCTATAAAGTGAAGAATATTAAGGACATAATCTCATCTACTTTATTACTTGCATGTTTGCTCTTCATCAATTTCTAGCTAGGCAATGTGTGATCCATTCTTTTGCTTCCTAACCACACATGAGATGAGCTATAAAATATCAAATAAATCCCCTATCAAAAGTTATTTATGGCGTGTACCAAATTAATGAAAATATATGTTGATGTTGTAAATCTCCAAACTTGGCCAAAATCGACTGACTTAGTTGGCTTACAATTTAGAATGGAATGTATGGCAAGGCAACAGGTGGTTAGGCCGCGTGAAGGTGTAACTTGAGGAATAGACATTTAGAGATAACAAGATGTGGTGTTCCCCAAGGTATCAAGGTATACAAGCAGGCTTCTCTACTACATCATTCATTTTTAGGGGTGGTTGTACAAGGGCAGGTGGCCCAACCGCCCCCAGTGGTGGCTTTTACAAATCAGCCCACTATAGGGGGTTTGCCAAATCGCCCTTACAAATGTTGGGGATCCAGCCCGCTTAAAAATCATTTTCAAATTTTGTTTTTTTCTTGGAATTCAAAAACAAATAGCAAAAAAATTATTTTAATCTCAGGAGGCCCCACTCGACAAGCACTAGCCATGATTTTTTTCCACGGTTTGTGCTAAACTTGCGGCCGCCGGACTTTGAACTTACAACCCCCTCTCTTGCGCAGAGCCTTCTCCTCCACCGCACCACACACTGTATAATTCATTTTGGTTCCCCACATATCTTACGAATTCGAGTGAAAATTGACTATTTGAGGTCTTAAACGGATTCAAATCAAAGTGGTCAACTACAAAGTTTCATATCTTTTCAAGATCTACAATCCTTATTTAGGTGTTTCTCCATCCAAGTTCGTTTACGAAATTTGAATTTCAAATTTGAGACATTTGAATGTAGTTTTTCCATGACAAGATGATTTCAAATAAAAAGTGGTCAACCACGAGTTTCATAACGTTTAGAGATTTGCAATTCTTATTTAGGAAGTTTTTCCATCCGAGGTCATTTTGAAAAATTCAAATCAAAATTTAGACATCTTCAAACCCCACATTTCGAGGCATCAAATAAAGTCAAATAAAAAAGGTTGTTAAGAATAAAGATTCATAGCTTTTTGAGATTTATATTTTTATTTAGGTAATTTTTCCATCAGAGATCATTTAAAAAAATTATTTTTAGTGTCTCATTTTATTATTCGGCGTCTATTTGTAAGGAGGGTTGGAGATCCAACCACCCTAGAAATACCTCTGTCCTTACACATCGATCACCAGCCGCCCTTACAGAGGCATTTCTAGAGGGGTTGGATCACCGACCACCCTTACAAATGGGCAGCCTTTGGGGGGCTTAATATCCAATCTCTTATAGTGGAATGAGATTGGCTCTTACAAATCGTTTTTGTAGTATAGTGCTTGACCATGAGCCCACAAATAGGCTTAATTATTCTCGAGGAACCCATTTGCATCGAAACAGCTCTCCAATTAGCATTTGTGGACGAAAAACAGCTCTCAAATTTAAAAAAAAACAGCTCTCGAAACAGATCTATCGTTAGGATTTATTTTGACGCCTTCGTTGCTTTTTTTTATTTTTCAAGAACGTGCTATATGTCTCAATGTTCGAAATGATGAGCTATACTTTACTCTATAAAGGCCGGCGGGAGCTTAGTTTGACCCCGATCGATCTAAACAGTACATGCTTTTTCTCGTCAAACTTTACTCATCATCAGCACACAATACTAATTGCAGCTACGTGCTTGATTAGCAGCACTGTATATGTATTTAAAGGCAAATAGGCGATTGCTTAATTAAGTACCATGGGCTGCTGGAATCTTCTGAACACGGAACAAAGAGTCACGCAGGCCGGGACACGCACTGCACGCGCCGAGCTGATGACTTGAACCAGCTGCACGCTTGCACGACGCAGCACGTTTGAAACTGCTGCCCCAAAACCTAACTAGACTGGTAGGAGTAGCTAATACTACTAACTCCCTTGACTAACGGCAGTGCAAGCAAGAGATCGAAGAGCCTGAACTCCGAAGCAAGGCACTGCTGTTAGTGAGAATGAAAAGCACAGAGGAACGATGTGACTTGGAACGAACTCCGATCCACTGCCTTTGGCTTTCTAGCTATAGGTGCAGCCTTTTGGCCAGTACATTGCAGGCATTTGTCACATGTTTGATGTGTTGTAAAGTACAGTACCTAGAACTTGAAAGCTGAGTGTATGCTTCCACCACCTCCCAGAAAGTAGAGTCGATCGATGCGGTGGAACTGCAGTTTGCAGCGCCGGCACATCCTTTCTCACTTGCGCGTTTGCCTCCGAGGCGCCTTGACGCACTGCATGCTCGCGAGACATATTTGCATTGCATTGCCTGCAGTCTCGGTTAAGGCGGTAGGTGCAGAAGAACACAACAACTGGTGCTATTTTTCGTCTAGCAAGAGATGGATCGGAGACGATCGACGATGCTCTCGTCCTCAGCCATTGCGCATCGGTGGCGTGTTTCAGAGAACAACCAGCTCTGGCGGCAATGGAAAAGGCAAAGCAACTGCCTGTAGCTGGCCGTCTGCTGTCTGCAACTTCCCGAATATCGCGGTCGGGGACGTCGGAGTATGTAACGATACAACAGGAACGAGATAGGATTTGGGGTAGATTAGCACAAAATTTGGGTAGGATTAGCAAACATAGGTTTATTCAGAGGAACGAATTGGGGATTCGGTTTAGTGTTCTGTTTTTCGATGCCGTTACCGGCACCCACTCTCGGCTTAAATGTGCTCGAGGCGATTACAAGAACTGGTCATCCTCCACTAAGGGATTCCACCATTTCGACCTGCGCCGGTTGCGTCGATCCCTTGGCGGGCGTGTGGCGCAGGTCCCTAGAGCCTCCCGCTTGGGTTGACCCAATGCTGGTGGAGACCATGGCTTCGAGCTCTGCGCCATGCCTCCTGGTGGACACCTGCTCTACAGCACTTGCGCCCCCGACGCAGGATGACTGGTGGGCTCACCTGGTGGCGGCGGAGTTCGCGACCTCTGGCCTAACGTCGCCTGGCGCCATGGGGGTCCCTTCGTCGCTCCTTTGTCAGGTTGGCGCAGAGCCGCCTTCTGCGCCGGCGGCTTCCCTGTCTGCTCCTCCGCCGTCTGACGCAGACATCGACAGCGCGTCGTGCCTGCCCTCCTCCGACGACGATGTCGAGCACGTGACACTGTCGGTCCGGGAGGAGCTGGAGGCAGCGATATGCCTCCCCCTCAACACTCCTCTGCTCAAGGATGGGCCAGTCTACGCCGCCCCCGACGCCCGATGTCGATCCATTCTGCGGAGGAGTGGACGTATTGCGGCTAAACCGCGCCCCCCCCAATGCAACCGTTCAAGCACAAAAGGTGCTGCTTCGTAAGCTCGGCGAGAAGGTCGAGGATGAGACAGTGGATTCAGAGATTGAGAAGAAGTTCGTGGTTGCCTTTAGAGGCAAGATGACTGAAAAAAAGAGGAGTTGTTTCGAGGCCATGCTAGCAGGGGTGGGATCGATCTCTCCGCCATGGAGCTCAACATGGCAGGGATTGTGGAAGAGGAGGTCGGCTAGTTAGGCCTTGATCTCTTTGTTTCTTTCTTGTCGCAAATTTGTTCCGATGTAATCGCCGTGTAAGATCCAGTAGAACTAGGGGTGGTGATCTAGGTAATGCTCGTGTTACCGGATCGACCATAGTTTGTAACCCTCTTTCTGCTTAATGAAAAACGCGCTTAGGCGTGCTCTTGAAAAAAAAAAGATACATTTCATGACATCTTTACATTGTCGAGGTACATTTCATGACATCTTTAATAAAACTAATTTAGTGATATAGATGGTGTATTTCCAAATAAACGTGATCAAAATCAGAAAACTTTTGATTTGGAAGAAAACTAAAGCGTGTTGTATATTACATATTACTTTTTGATCGGACGCCAGCAAAGAAACCAAGCAGGAACTCAGCTAGCCAGTTAGGACAAGCCTAAATAATGTACTACTTGATGGGCAGCTCTCTATACAGCAGGGTTGGGCAGCTCTCTAAATAATGTACTGACGGGAGAAGCAGACCCCCACACACCATTCTTCTTTGGCGTCGTCGCGTCGACCAGAGGAGGAAGATGCACTCTCTGTTGTTGGGCCGAGGGACATGCAAACTCTGACGGCCCATTGCGTGATTGGCCCAGCGCTGCATCGGCACGCTGCTGCACGGGCTTCAGCGGTCAATAGTCATGGCGGCGATAGACCGGCAAGCTATCCGCGCGCCCACTCAGTCCTCACCTCAGCTGCCCGGGGCAGGAAGAGCAGGTACAGGGGAGCAACGGCGTAGCTGCTGCTGGGCCTGCGCGCGGCTACAGATGTATTCAGCAGCGGCGGCGGGCGGCAGCTGCATGGGGAGGAGAAGCCGGCTTGACACGGAGGCCTTGCCACGGAGGCCCAGTACAGTATGACACGGAGGCCCAGTCCGGCTTGCCAGCGATCAAATTTTAAGCTTTGGGTGGGCTTGGCGGTTGCTCTCTGTCTTCTTGAAAGGTCCCGGCCCGTACAGTACAGCCCATCACGAAACGGTATTGTTTGTTGTAAGGGAAAAAGTCCATCTTTCCTCCCTCATCTTTTTCAAAAGTTTAATTTTCATCCCTGAATTTAAAAACCAGACACAACGCTCCCTCATCTATCCAAACCGGGCACATTACCTCCATCGCTGGTATACAAGCTGGTTTTGGCGCCACCTTGAACTGGGCACACAGTGAGTCTGCATCTCCCAGAGTTGTTCTTCCCTTTGCCTTTGTCTCCGGCCTGTGGGATACTCCGTCGACGAGCTCAGGTGGGCGCTGGACGTCATGGTCCTCATGGCCAACACCGGAACCGACGGCGGCATATAGAGCTGCGGAGCCGTCGTCCAGCGGCGGTGGGTCCGCGGCGAGCCGCGCGGAGGACGACCGCTCAACGCAGCGCTGGCTGGGCAACCAGGATACCTGCATGGAGGGCATCGACGGCCGCCTGCTGCACCGCGTCAAGACCGCCGTAGCGCAGGTCACGCACGCAGCTGCTCAGCAACCTCCATGCACAAGCGCCGGCCTCTTAATAACAGCAACATTAACGGGGTCGCCGGCGGCGAGCTGGCGCCGTGCGTGACGGCATCGTCGTGGTACAGCGCAGCCTCGTGGCCACGTTGCCGCTGGTCACCGCGCAGGCTGCAACGACCCTAACCAGAACACGGCCGGGCTTCTCCTTCCACGGCTGCGTGGTGATGCCAAGTACCCGACGACGATGCGTAAATGTATTTATGTATTTTTGGTTTTATTTTTAAGAAGAAAAAGGAAGTATATGATATAAGCACAACGTCACGATGATGGTAACAAGTCAGGCACAGCTTACCGTGGCCCAGCTTGCCCTCCGCTCTGGCTCGTCGTCCCGCTGAACTTCGGATTCAAAGACCTCTGGCGACACTGCCCCGTCGTCCGTGAGCACGAGCCACCACCGTCAGCTGGGCGAGGTGGCTTGCCGCCGAGGCTGTCCGCTCCGCGCATGACGACGACACGGTGGACCAGTGCTCCGACGAGAACCACCCCGCCGCGCTCGTACTCCGTCGTCGCTGCCGCCTGCCGCTCGCGGCAACAGCCCTGACATCCGTGCTGAATAGGAGAGGAGAGAGAGAGGAAGGAGATGAGATGACGTGGAGAGGCCTTGGAGGGGAGAGAGATGGATATGTGATGATGTGGCATGGTGACGTGGGCTAAAACCGGGGTTAAAACTGCTGAGGGAGTAAAAAGTGAGTGGTATGAAAAGTTGAGGGAGGGTTTTTATATATACGGTTTTGCGATTGAGTGAGGAAAATCGGACTTTGCTGATAGTTGGGGATGAAAATATGACTTCTTCCTTGTTGTAATGGGCTTACACTTTAAGACCAGATTGTAGGCCCACGACCTTCTGGGACGAGCTTCGGCCTGTGTATAGATAGAGTGGTTAGACCCAGCCTCGAATCTTATGAAATTAAACTGCACATTTCTGCACCACTTCGAAGTGAAGATGCAGACTTGTTTTGTTTTATTGAAGGTTGTGAAGATTCAGAATTCAGAGCATTCAGCCATTGTCGATCGCAGCAACCAGCGGCCTGCAGGCAGATGAACCGTTGGACAAGCATGTGAGAGCTTTTTGGCTGCTGCAGCTGAACCAAGGGCGGCCGGAAGAGAAACCACACTCTGCGGGGCTGTCTAGTCTAGTGTCTTCTACCCCAGCTAAGAAAGCTTGCTGACCTGCACATCTAACTTTCTGCTGATCGACTACTACTCCTCCGTCCCAAAATAAACGACGTTTTGGGTTTTCATGCCACAAGTTTGACTCGATTTGTAGAAAATACGTAGAAGATTTAAATCTCCAAATAAATTTGTTAAAAAACTAGACCAAAAGATCTTTCCAATGATACTAATTATGTAATATAAATATTAATCCTATTTTAATATATAATTGCTGACAGATGTTTAAGGGAAGCAAAAAACGTCGTTTATTTTGGGACGGACGGAGTACTAAAGAATGCTAGGTAGAAACGGAATCCTAGGTCGCTGAAAATGCTAGACATGCGGCCGGGAGTCCCATGTCTTGCCGTTGCTGTGCCCACTACGATATAGTCAGGCCCATTGCATGCTTTGCAGGTTGCAGGTTTCAGGTTTTCGCGTCATGCATAACTGACTATATTTAGGTGCAACTAACCCATACATGGTTGAACCACCTGTCAATCCCTTGACATTCTTGAGGGGAATAGACAGAGGCCAGGCCAAAGAAGGTGTAGTTGGGTCTGAACAGTTGACCTGAATCCGGTCAGGGAGGCCAAAGAAGGCTGGTTTAAAGCGGCTAGCACACTTTAAAATAATTTGGTCAACAGTCTACCACAAAACTAATTAATAAAGATAGACCAGAGTAGAGCAAAAATGTAATAGGCCTCTAGTGGATCATATACATCTTTGTGCAACTAACAAGGGGACAACATTTTTTTAAGAAAGTACTTCCTCTGTTTCAAATTGTAGTTCACTTTGGCTTTTCTAGATACATTGATTTTTTTGCTATGCACCTAGTTATACACTATGTCTAGATACATAGTAAATCAAATGAATCTAGAAAAGCCAAAAGTGAACTACAATTTGAAACGGAGGGAGTATGTCCATTTTGCCTTTGCTTTTTCGTGTACTTTCTCTGATCACAGATATAAGTTATATAATGACACAATCTCAATATGACATGTTAACCAGCAATGTGGTCTTTGGTTCCGCCTTGATGAGCTCCATTTATTGATATAAACAATTCTCAAATTTCTCACGAAATAGTTAGGGCCTCTGTAGTTTATATATACCGGCTTTACAAGCGCTAATGGGGGACATATGTGTGCGCCTCAAGAGTTGAATATAATGTTATTATGCATACATGCGAATGTTAAACGTTTTCCTTCTTGTTTCATTCCCGGCATAGTCCAGTCAAAAGTTTTATTCTGATTGTACAAAGGCAATCATGCACACAAGGAAATGAAAAAGATTCGTTAAGAAATCAAAACTGAACTTTTCCTCTACTGATAATGGCCAAGCTAAGATGGTAACAGCTTAACAAATTGTTTACCGCTGCGTTACGATAAACGGCAGCAGTACTGCTGTAGAATAGTGTATAGACTGAGTCTAGACACGAAGAAAAAATTGAACAAGGCTACCTTGAGCACCTCCAGTGTGATGTGAAAAGCGAACCGAGGGAACAGAGAGAATGAGGATGGTTCGCTTGTACACTGCAGGTACCGAACCATGTCGATCGAATTTTGGAAGCGGATGTTTAGTATGGTTCGAACCATGGGAGTAAAAAGCTGATGCACAGTAGTACTTTGCTACTCCCACAACAGTTACTTTTCTATTTTCTACTCGCTAGGTCCCCACTGGTTGTCCTTCCCAGCGATGCTCGCGGTGCATCGAACCATCACCAAAAATCGATTTCAAAAGGCTGCAGTTGTCAGACATGGTTCGCTCATACGCTGGAGCTGCCCTTAGCTAGTTGCTCTCTTATAACTCCTTCCAAAAGTACGGCTGATGAGCTATGAAAGGTTTGTTTATTAGGCCTTTAATTATAATTAGCTAGGGTAGAAAATTAGAACCCGAATCGCGCGCGGTGACACGATTTGTTCTGTTTACTATGACGGAGATTGTCTTCCGAATTTACACATATATATAACAAACATCACCTTGTCAAGTTCACGTTGATAAATAAATGGAAAATACTGTTCTTGGTCTAGGGTTTAATACTTTAATCTTCACCATCCAAACATGCATATGCTACGTATGCTCGCCGGTGTGTTTGTTTTGTACCCTTGTGGCAGAAGTCCAGCTAGGTGTCAAGGAACCACCCAGGCTCTGAGAAAATCGGACGCCTAGAATGCTGGGACACGGGTTAATTAGTTAGCTCGATCGGTTTTGTTTCGAGCTCGGTCAAGTACATGCGTACTGCGTAGTTTAAACGCTTGGCAGGCATGGTACGTTGTACGTGCAGGCCTAAAATCTGTACAGGGTTTAATGGATTCCGTGCAGGAAATCAAGAGCGATCGATTAACTGGACACGGTTCAAGAATATCTCTCGCTGGATATAATTAAAAAAACCAACAGTGCTATGGACCGATAAATAATACTGTACGGTAAAGTCACTAACGTCAGTGTTGCTGAGATTTCCATTTGTCAGCTAATGCTAGTTTTTTTTTTTTAATGAAACCAGCTAATGCTAGTTGTCAGTGGATTCAAAGGTGTAAACACTAACACACTCCTGTCATAATTCTGCTGATTCATCACTCACTCTCTGCTGAGATCTCATTAGGATCTTCCTCGAAGTAGCGCAGAAAAATATATAGATTATTGCTCTCCAAAGCGATTGACAGGTCCTGATTAGTTTCTAATTACATCTCGGTCCTTAAAAAGACTTTCTTGGATTTTGTTTGTTCAGGTGATGGTGGTGGCAACAACACGAACTGCAAGTGCTACTAATGATTTTAATTAGAGTCGTGGCATCAGTAACGGTTTAACAACCAGATTATAATCATAATAATATATATCCATTTGAAATATCATCTTTTTTTTAGATGAAACATAACCACCAAAACGTGGGTTCCCTTGTCTTCACTATTATTATTGAAGAAAAAAAACCAAACCCTTAGAGTCAGAGAGAGATCAGCCTTATGTTAAGTGTCTGTTAAAATATCAACAACCTTTAGGAAACCATATGTCGATATCATAAATAACTTGTGTAGAAGTATATGCCAAGTTCCACACAAACTTTTCTACTACCTTGAACCATGTTGGAATATGTCAGCTAATTAATTAGCACACAGGCATGGTCAAAATGCAGCAAGCTCCACCACTCTCTTAGACGCAGACGTATGCTCGTGCATCAACCCACGCCAGCAAGACACCAACCCACTCATATAGCCGGCGTCGTCGTCCACCCTCTCCCTTCCCCTTCCCTTCCCCACCAAACCCTACTACATCTCCATCCACCCCAGCCCTCACGCTCGATCGCCTCCCCATGGCGTCCACCGCCAGCGAAAGCTCCCCACCGTCTCCGGGCGCGCCGGCGGCCTCCGCTTTCCTAGACGACCACGCGCTCTTCCTCGACCAGTCCACCAGCTCCTTCTTCCCCGCGACCACCACCTCGCAAGAGCCGCTGCTGCCTGCTGCATCGGCCTCGGCGTCGGCATCATCCTCAGCGGCGCGCAAGCCGCCGCGGAAGCGCCCGCGGGCGTCGCGCCGGCCGCCCACCACCGTGGTCACCACGGACACCTCCAACTTCCGCGCCATGGTGCAGGAGTTCACCGGCATCCCCGCGCCGCCGCCGTTCGCGCGCCCACCTCGGCCCCGGCGTGCTCTTCGGCGCCCCCACCACGACCCCACCTTCGCGGCGGGCACTGCGCGCGCGCCCTTGGAGTTGCTCATGCGCCCGTCGCCTCTCAAGCTCCCTGCTGTTGCCGCTCCGCATGCCTCGCCTCCCGGCGCTGGTTCATTCGCGCACTCCCTCTTCGCGAGCAGCAGCAACGCGAATCCTGGTTCGAGCTCCGAACAACCGTACGGAGGCTTCGCGCCCACGCTCTCCGGTGCCGTCCCGCGGTACGACGGCGGCGGCTTCGATGCGGCCGAAGACGAGAGAGGACTCGGACATGGACATGGTCTCTTCTCGTCTTTCTTGCACGCCGAGGATAGGTATCACAGCCACTAGTACAGGATGCCTAGCTGTGTGCGGCTGGAAATTAAGAGGGGAAGATCCGATCGATCGAAGATGCAGTACGTGTTTCTTCTTCTTCTTGGACACCACTAGCTGTGGGGTTGTACTCGTTCATATATATGGGTGCTATATGACAAGGTTAATTAATCCAACATACACGGTATGTTTTGTTAAATAATTCTTCTTGGTTTATCTTGGAATATGAGAGATGTAGATATGAGATCGATTTCCATGCATCTCTTGTTTTGATTTGCTTTGGTTTTCTTGGAATGGAAATACTCGATGCACCGTGTGGATCACTGGTGTTTGTATTCTCTCTCTGTTAGGCTCATGTCCCTGTCGAGATGAGATGATACGATGAAACTCCTTCTTATGGTCATTGCATTCTCTTCCTATTCAAAGTATGTACTGTGGAAGTGTATGCTTATTTCCAGCACTCTTTGTGTTTGGGGGACAAATTCAGTTTGTGGTTTGAATTCTGTTCTGCTTGGTTTAGCTGAAATTGTATTCATAGCCATGTTTCAATGTAGAAATGGTGTAATACTACAACGTACTTCACTTGTAAACAAAAGTAACACAACAAGCAATACATAATTTGCAGTAAATTTGTGCATGTGGCAATTGAGCCACAGGTAGTGGAACTTATTTGATTGAGATGTATAAAGTTTTGACAGAACCCACGGGAAAGACTTATGAGTTCTGCTGATCATGGTAATTATATATACACACATGTCTGGAAAATTGTCCTTGACGCATCAATTCATTTTTTTTCTTTTACCAAAAACCAATCCGTATATAGTGAAATGACCATGCACGTGTGCTGTGAGAACGCATGAACTGTTGCATGCAAACTCTAATCTGGTCTGGGTTTTGTAACACAAGATCGATTAAAAAATCACCATGGAGTTGCGCCATCTCTAGCTAGCGCAAATAAGATGGACTTCAAATCTTACTGTTCCATAAGATTGCACCTGAAACAGCAGCTGTGTTACGTGTACTGGAACTGATCGATGGTGCTATAACTATGTACCTTTGTGCCAATACTATCATCACGTGAACATAGTTGAATTGGTACAGGTACACCCATGTGGAAAATCAATTGCGGATGATGTGAGTATACATGCATGTACCTTTGCTGCATTCATATGGAATTCTCGTACAAAAGCGTATTTCTGATGCTGAAACTCCATAGCATCAGTTCGTTCTTTTCTTCGTTGTAAAGATGCTGGCAGCACGCATATCAGTAACAAAATTCAGGGAACAGAACCTTCGGAACGATGAGGCAAGATGATTTAAATTTTTTAGCACTGTGACACGAGGATATCGTTGCCTTGTCCCTCAAAAGGATACAAAGACGACAGGACGCTCGGTAGGATATATATCGTCTGTTTCTACACATTAATATGCAAGTCCATGCCCTGCCCTGTTCATGTTTATATTCACGTTCATGTTCATGTTATGATCTGGATGTGTTCAGTAGTTGTCCACTGACCAACCTGTGTTGTGGCTTAAACATGCATGAATACCACATGTTCCATGCTGGACCAGTGGACCGTATAGACATTTCGTATGGAGCCTACTTGTAAAGTCGCAGTTCACAGGCTAAGAGAACATGGATTCTTACTACTCTGATCTCCATTGTATTCTCCATCTGTGTGTCGAGATCGAATAGGAAAATAATAACACTGCTAGGTGCTAACATCTGAAAACTGAAAGGGGTATGTTTCGTCTACGGGCTACAAAGCAGAGTAGTCAGGCCCAACCCAAGCACTCAACTCTAGGGCTGATCGATTGACCACTGTAAAGGCTAGGCCATGGTCTTTCTAAAATCTAGCGTAGGCCTGGCCCATGCAAACGGGCTGGAACTAGATTGAAACAAGGTATATTCCGGGAATCATCTGCGCCGACCAGTCGGCGCGAAGGATTCCGCCGACCACCCCTCCTCCAATTGGGCCGGCCCAACGCACCATGATGACGACGAACCCCTTGTATGCCTGCTGTTTTGTTCATTTTCAGCTCATTTTACAAGCCTAGGTATGTATTTGAGTTCCTTTTCTTTTTCTTTTTTTCTTGTTTTCTTTTTATTTTATTCTTCCATTTCCTTTTCTTATGTTGTTTTATTATTCTCTTTTATTTTCTTTCCTTTGTGTTTTTGAGGACGTCTTTTCATTTGAAATTTTGGTCGAAAACACGCATGCGTGTTGAGAGAGCGAGGAAGAGGCACGGGTACCATCTAAGGGCGTTTCGGTGGTTTAGGCCTCAAAACCACTAGTTGGATGATTTTTGTTTTGGGGCCTCAAAACACGGTTGGACTTCCAATAGAAAGTAGAGGCAGCTTTGTGGCATCATTGCGCGGTTCGTGTCGAGGCGAAGCAAAGTCATGAAGAGTGTGTGGTTGTCGGATTCTTCTATTTCAAGTTGGGCCATTATGCCCGTGGGTTGAGTTGTTTAGCTAAATATTTAGGGGCATTATTGTTGGGAATGTAAGAGCTCCATAAATAAGGTAGAGGTTACCCCCAACTAGTTGTTCCCTTCAACTCTTCATTTGTTTTCGTCTCTATTAATTTTTCCCCTCCCTCTAGTTTGTTGTTGAGATCTACGCATGATTTAGACACTACAAAAAATATGAACTTAACACATTCATCTTCAAATTCATAGGTACACAGAAATCTTAAACAGTCACATCTTCAAATTCATCACCACAAAAAAATACGAACATAACATGTTCATCTTCACACAACACATGATAAAACCAACTTGCTATCCGAGGAACTAGCTTACTCTCCACTCAACGGAACTAGCTTACTCTCCACTCAACGCCCTCTCTGCCTATATGCATATGTTTAGCATCAAGCTTCTGCTTCTCATCAACCTCCACATAACAGGAATCCTAAAACTGCAGATCAACTGGGCTTATTTTTTCTTATGTAAATGATTAATTGAAATTGACTTCTGAACCATAAACACATTATTTCCAGTGATATAGTGCATAGCCTTACTAATAAGAGATCAGATCTCCCAAACCTCTTCATTAGCTAGCAGATTTTGACATTTGAATTCTCTAATTATTCCATCCACAAAAAAATCTTCTCTCGGTTCTCCCATTTTGGCAAAAGCTTATCAAAATACTTACTCATATACGTCAATAACCTATTCAGCTTTGCAGCCTCACGGATCTATAACAAACTCTCCACACAATACATGATAAAACCAACTTGCTATCCGAGGAACCAGCTTGCTCTCCACTCAACACCATCTCTACCTATATGCATGTGTTTAGCAAATTATTTTCTTCGCCCTATTGAAAGTTGCTCTTAGTTTCTTGGCCTCTTTTTTTTTAGTTTGCTTTGGCCTACTTTTAAGTTTTTTATTTTTTTTTTTTTTTTGGCCCTTACGCAGATTTGGGCCTTAACGGTGTTAAGTGATACATTAAATGACTTTTTTTCCTGAGACCTATTGAAAGAGATCAACAATGTTTATCTATCTGTTATTCAAGACCAATATTTATAAAAAATAATACACAATAATATGTCCAAATGTACACTTGAATTATTGTGTATTATTTTTGATAAAATATTGGTATTGAACAAACAGTATAGAAACATTGTTGATCTCTTTCAATAGGCCTCAGGGGGCAAAAAGTCATTTCGCCTACCATTTAACAATCGTTAAGGCCCAAAACTGATGAAAGGGTCAAAAAAAAAAAAAAAAAATAACTTGAAAGTACCAAATAAGCATAACTTGAAGGGGCCAAGAAACTAAGAGCTTAATAGGGCCAAGAAAATATTTTGCTTGTGTTTCTATGTTCTATTTTCTCAATCGAACAGGGCACTGACCAGCAGGCATTCCTGGCGGTCAGGCGAGTTGCCGAGTGCTAACTTTAACAGATCCCTGATCACTTATGTCGTCCTCGTCTTATTTAGCAAAATAAGCAATAATTGTATGGCTGCCCGTCTTCTTTTTCCCGCCATCTTGATAGAACCTCTAGTTGTGAAACGTTTCTATCAGCATCATATATACCTCTATCCAGTTATCCTGTAGTTACATAACCATACCTGAAGGAAGAAATTGTCTTGTGTACAGGTGAAACTTTCCATATGTATATGCTTATGATTCAGGGCCTTTAGGAACAAATGCCACAAGTTTAGTTGTCTTCATATTTTCAGTTTCAAGAATAGGAACAAATGCCACAAGTTCAGTTTCCTTGGAAAAATTAGTTTCAAGAATAGGCGCATCAATTTTGGTCAATGCATACGTTCAGATAAAAAGCAGGGTCAATGCAATGCAAGCAGTCACCATGACTCTAGTAGCCCCTTTTTGTAGTTACCATGCAAAGATGGAGCGACAACATTGTAGCTTCCATGTCCTACAAGTCCAACATAAGTCAAGATAGTTCCCCAAGCATTTTTCCCAAGCAACTCCATCCGTGTTTTCCATCAAGTAGTTCAAATCCTTGATGGGCCAGATCTTCACCCATCTCCATCCGTGTTTGCAAGTCAAACACCTATTGTTTTACTAGCAAGCATGCCACGTGCGTTTGCAAATGAAGAAAAAACTATAATTTTTTTATAGCAATCGATGATGCGAAAATGATATGTATCTATTTTTGTATTTTTCCTTGATCATGTTTTTTGTTTATGATTCTTTTCTAAGAAACAAAAATTTTCACCGCCAAATTATTCATGTAGGTTTTGGTTGGAAATAAAACATATCGTTTGTTGGCCCTTGGATACTTTTTTTTTAACGTAAATAAGTTTTCTACTTATAACTTTGTGGCAACCACTTTAATAAGGCAATTTGAAAAACAAGAGGCTCATGTTCCATTCTGATCCGTTTGTGTGCATTTTTATGAATATAGAAACATGGACAAGGAAGAAAGAGATGAAAACTGAAATGGACACAAAAAGGAGTATGTTTCATGAATATTGTATGTTTCATGATATTAAAAAGGATTGTAGAAATTTATTTGAATTAGGATTAGGAGGTATAGATAGAAAAGGGCTCTATTGCTTTTAATGAAGGGCAAGGGAGGTTTAGTTAGAGTTAGACTCACATTAATAGAGTTAGTTAAAGTAGAAGTGGATGAGAAAATGGATGGATGCCGGAAATTTTGATTCTTTATTAATAGGTATAGATTTGATTACTTTTTGGCTGAATTTTAGGCTGCGGTCTCAACGTTGCGCTAGAAGATGGAGTTGTTTAAGATTTCTGAACGCCTAGCCACATTGGTGGGCAGCCCAATTGACCTACTGATTGCTGGAGCTTTTGGCACCGCTAAGGATTGCACAAACATTGTGGAACTTATATTGGCTCAAGGTATAATACCATCACAACAACACCTCTTGTTTTACTTTTGATTTTGTGATTAGGTGTTACTAACTTGCTTGTGATAATAAGTTGTGGCATTCAGGAGTTGATCACTGTCGGTTAGGCTTTCCTTATCGTGGAGGATTAAGGAAGGTACATGAAGGTGGATGCATTGGTGAAGGTCATCCCGGGGCCTCAAGCTCGTCGACAACACGTTCTTCGTGGGTGCCGACCTCCCGGGTACTCTGGCGCTGGTGGTGCCGCTCTCCGCCTATGACATCGACGGGATACGTTTTCAAGGAGCTTATCAACGTCTTCATCGTTTTTATACACAACGTTGTTCGGAGGTTCACAATAAGTATAGGTTCAGCACGGGAGGAGCCAACTAAGACGAAGCCAAAAAGATCATCATGCGGTGTATGCATTGGCCAACTTTAGCTCGTTCGAGTTAGAAACCTCTTAAACTTAATATTAGCATTCATGCGAGTGCCTTTACCTATATACTTATTGGGTTGTTGCTTGGCTCTCAAATCTTATATTGGCCAAAGTTTTCCTTTATGTGTTTTTGTATTGGCTTTACCTTTCACAAATGGTTTCCTTTGGTAGATAAATGTAACGTGTGTTTTTGTATTGCCTTTAGATTTCACAAATGGTTCTACCGGGGATACATGTAACGTTAGGCGGTCTTGTTGGATGTGCCTGTTGGAGGCAAAGTTTTCTTATGTAAGAAGATTGCCTATAATAAAGTGGAACTTCCGAGTTTTATTTAAGACATAGGGGTAGGGTAGTGGAACTGCTTTTGATCATGAGGTGTCGGAAGAAACACTTGTCGGCGTAGGGCGGACTACTTGTTATCGCATGCGGGATTGGTTCTGGGTTTGAGCCCTCTCGCCGCTAGGGAGAAGTGCAAGCTCGAGAGCTAATCCTACACCGGAGGGAGAGAGTGTTCAACATTAGGGTTTTAGAATGGAGGGAAGCACCTTTCCTTTTGTCGATCTTTGGGTTCTATTTATAAAGAAGGTGGAATGAGTCATCTTCCTCTCTACCCCTTGTGGTTCATGAATTTACAAAGAAATTCTCAGATCTATTAGGCCTATTAGGCGGTGAGTCTTTTTAAATGGAGGAGGTTAGCGCAACCGTCCCTACCCGCACGATATTTCATTATTCATTCTCTATCCAGATATATGACTAAAGCCTATCAATCTGACCGCAAATTGCTCGAAAGAGCAATATGCATCCTAACGAGCTTCTTCCTGACAATACTGAGGTCCATTGGTTCCGCAATCACATCATGGTAACCATGCAATCTGTATCAATCAACAACCATAATATTAATATTAAATAGCTCCCTACCAAATAAATTGGTAGCTTCGGGGAAGAAGAAAAATGGAGATCGACTCTTACGTTTGGATCGCAACAAATCCCTCTT
This sequence comes from Hyparrhenia diplandra, assembly GCA_015847255.1. Lineage (NCBI taxonomy): Eukaryota > Viridiplantae > Streptophyta > Magnoliopsida > Poales > Poaceae > Hyparrhenia > Hyparrhenia diplandra. The sequence goes on from JADLZK010009479.1 coordinate 208,420, forward strand.
GCATTTTGTGGGACACAGATATTCCGGACTAAGTCAATCATCCTAATCCGTCCCTAACGGGTATTAGAAGGAGGGCGTGCTCGTTAGCCATGGACGATACGCAACGAAAAGCCGAGACCGGCGGCGAGTATCCCCATCTCGAGCGAGAACTCGCGGGACGCAAAGGCCCGAGGACGAGCTCGAGCTCGCCCGGGAAAAGTTCCGTCTCGAACGAGCTCCTCGAGGAGCGGGGATATGACGAGCTCCGCTGGACGACGAGCTCCCTTCCGTTTCGGACGAGCTCCCGAGCACCAAATCCGAGGACGATCGGGGAGAATCCGGGGCGCAACAGTTAGGATCCAAAGATCGCAGGCTACACGGCCGGGCGCCGCGATCTACGACCAATTTCATGTGCGCGAGAGGCCGTCGGAGACACGCGAGGCACGGAGCTGTCGGACCACGCCAAGTAACGACAAGCACAAGAGACAACCACTACGCGACAAGAATGACCTCGACGGACGGAAGTCGAGCTCTACATCGAGCTCTCCCGGCCACACGTTTTCCTGCGATCCCAAGTACGAGCATTTAAGGCGGCGGCGCTCCATGATCTCGCCCGCAGCACCGGCGCGTGCGGCCGCGGTAGGACGCGAAGAAGTACGACGGCGGCGGGCGAGCTCATTGTCCCCTTCACGCCGACCGACGAGCTCCGAGCTCGTCGCCTCCGCGCACTACGATCGGGATACTGGAGCCGCCCTATTCTACTCTACGGCGACCGGCGAGCGTGTTCGAAGTAGGGCGGCGCGCCACAGCGCCGACGCCGGACGACAAGCATGCCCGACATTACAGGGAACTCTTCCTCTTCACCCCCAAAACTTGTATTCCTTCTATTCTTAGGTCCCTCGCTCGGTGACTCTGTGAGGAGCCCTTGCCACTATAAAAGGGAGGGCTCGACACCGGGAGAGGGCAAGCTCTCTTGCACACGTAAAGCACACACACTCACCGCTCGATTCCCCTCATCACATTAAGACTTGGGAGCTCATCTCCCTCTCTCGCCCGGCTTGTATTCGCCCGACAATACGAGCACTTGAGCTCGATAGTGCCACAGCTTTGGATTAGGGTGCCCGATAGCCCGAACGGTATAAATCATCGTGTCATTGTTCTTGAGCTAGGCCATCGTTGCACACATTAGCCGGGCGGTTCTTCGTGGCCGTGGTATACGACCACGGCGGTTAGGCGCGCCGGTAGGGGCAGCGCTAGTGTGGCGTTCACCACTTCGATGGCTCCCTTCACCACGGTCCGGCGTCGGCCGACCGTCGCGCGCGGGACCACGGACTTTGCCGGCACTAGCTCGAGGGCTCCCTCGTCGGAGCCACCTTCCCTCGGATGGTGCGGGGCGAGATGACGCCCGCCTCGTCGCGGCGCCCGCGGCGGCCGTCTTCGATGCGCTCCGGGCGGGACCGACTTCCGCTCGGCGAGCCCGATACGGCGGTGGCGACCACTTCTTCGTCGCCATCGCGGACCTGCTCCCGCACATCCTCGCCCGAGCCGACTCGGGAGCTCTTTCGCGGCGTCACCTTCTCCACGCTAATATCGCCCTGCGGTATCTTTGGGCGTGAGCCGCTTTCCCGGAGACGAGTTCCTCGCGCTGGCCTCGACGAAATGTACCCGCGAGGGACAACTCTTCTTGCCCGGGAAGTATGGCATCGAGCTTGGAGCGGCGGTCTCGGTGACCGCACGGGCGCCTTGAGCCTCGCAAGGGTCGACCCCACACGCGAGTGCTACATGTGCCCGACGCCGGACGGTCTTGTGCCGCGACTGTCCGCGCCGAGGACGAGTCCTCCCAAAGCACACTCCCGACACACTCGGGGTCGGGACTCGACGGCTCGCTCAACGGCGCCCCCTAAGCGGGTGCATAAGCGTCTCGATGAGCTCGGGGAGGCCAAGCGTGAGATCGCGCGAGAACGGCGACGCCCTCCTCGAGGAGGTGGGAGGTCGTCGACGGGTGCGAGCTCGGGGGACGGAGATGCGACGCCGCATCGGCGAGGCCGATGACCTCCCTTGATCTTTGGGCGGGCGACGCGTAACCTCGCGGCGGCCATGGAGCTCCTCCACGAGCTTCCCGAGCCCGGCGCCCGAGAGGCTCGAAGGCTCCACCAGCGGTTGCGCTCCCTCCTCTAGAGAGCCGCGGGCAGCGGGTGGAGAGCTCGGGTCGCATAGACGTCTCGGGAAGAGCATGAGGCCTCCTCCAACCGGAGGCGAACCAGGAGAGTCCCCGCGTGTCCACGCGCGTCGACGAGTGGGAGACCCGGGGGACGCCCGGGACACCCTCGGCGCGACGACGCGCCGCCGGAGGCGCCGGGCGAGCGCCGACGTTCGGCCCGCGACCGTCGCGGCGACGGATGACGAGACGACGCGCCGCCCGACCAGGTCCTCAAAGAAGAGGAGGCGCTCACGATAGTCGGGAGGACCGTAGCCGCGATCCGACCCCGAGGTCGGGGTGGCGAGCGCGCGCTCCCCTCACCACGTGATGCTCGAGCTCGGCGAGCGCGAGGGCGGAGCTCCACCCGGACGGGAGGAGGCCCGGGTGTTCGGCGCGGGTTCACAGTTCCCTCGGCCGAGCCGAGCCCGACCTCCGCCCGGAAGTACAACGGGAGGCGGACCCCAAATTGTGCGGCTTGAAGATTACCGCCTCGCGTGTCGGGCGGGGAGCCGACGACGAGCTCTTCATCATTCGCAACCTCCCCTATACCTCGCCGACACGGCGCTCCTGGCTCGCTCGGCACCTGCCCGCGGTATGATCGATAGTTGGCGCCGACCTCCACGATGTCTCGTTGGCAACTTTCGGGGACCTACTCGCGCCCCAGGAGCAACACGTGGGACCTCCGCGGACCGCAGCGGAGGAGGAACGAGCTGCGCAATTACATCCGGCGCTTCTCCAAGCTCGCAACGAGCTCACCGACGCCACCGATGTGGAAATCATCACCGCCTTCACCTTCGGCCACGACTTGCGAGATGCTCATCCGTGAGCTCGCACTCGCAAGCTTGGGGCGGTGAAGGACCTCCTCGACCTCGCCACGAACCACGCCGGGGCGAAGAGGCTATCTCCGTAGTCCTCCACGGCACCACGGGCAAGGGCAAGGAGAAGGCCGCCCGATGAGGCGGCGAAGGCCTCGAGCTCGCGACCCAAGAAGAAGAACAAGAACAAGCGCCGGCGCGGCGAGGATGACCGTCGCGGTCGCGAAAAAGAAGAAGCCGGGAGCCAAGGCCGCGGCCCGGTGCTCCCAAGGACTTCTTCGAGAAGAAGCTCGACCGCCCCGCCCCAACCACGAGGAACGATCAAGCACAAGCTCGGGGACTGCGAGGCTCTGCGGAAGTTTGAAGCCGTAGGGAGGAGAGGCCGCGGCGACGAGCACCACGATGGCGCGGATTCGACCGGTCGGGCGGGCGACAAGGACGTCTTCTTCGAGGATGGCGCCGTCAACGTCGTCTTCGGCGGCCCACCGTGAGTCCAAGCGCCGCCGAGCTCCTGCGCAGAAGTCCTCTTCACCGAGCCCGCAGCGCCCTCCTACCTCAAGTGGTCCGAGGCCCCCGATCACCTTTGACAAGAAGGACCACCCCGTGCATGTCCCACATCCGGGAGGTTCCCTCTCGCCGTCGATCCCATAGTCGGCACCAAGCGCCTCGGCAAGGTACTGATGGGCGGTGGAAGCGGCCTCAACCTCCTCCCGTCGACACCATGGAGGCTCTTGGCATCACGAGCTCGACTCCGACCCTCCACGGACCCCATCCACGGGGTAGTGCCGGGAAGCGGCGTTTCCTTCGGTCGGATCGACCTCCCGTCACTTTCGGCGACCGAACAACTTCCGCAAGGAAGTGCTCACCGCCGAGGTGCTCGTATAAGAGCGCTTACCATGCCTTCTTTGGGGCGGCCACGGTTCATGGCGTTCCCAACTACATACCTCAAGCTCAAGATCCCCGGGCGAAGGGCGTGATCACCGTCAACTCCACCTTCGAGCGCGCCTTCAAGCTGCGACAAGGAGGCGTGCGATGCGCCGACGCCCTCATCGAGTCGGAGAAGCTCATCCCCGAGATGCTGGCGTGGGTGCGCGCAGAGGACTGGCGAGGGAAGAAGGCCGCGAGCGCGCCCAAATGAGGTGGCAAGCTCCTCCGTTGAGCTCGAGAAGGTGGCGGGATCCTTCGGCCTCAATCAGACGCCAAGACGGTGAAGGTCGACGAGGAGGGCGACCGTCGCATCGGTGCCGAGCTCTCTCCTAAATAGGAAAACGTCGTCGACTTCCTCAGGCGCGAACCTCGCGTATTCGCATGGAGACCCTCGGACATGCCCGCATACCGAGGGAAGTCGCCGAGCACTCCTTAAACATCAAGCCCGGCTTTAGGTGAAGCAGCGACTTGACGCCCGACGACGGAGGTGGCGGTGCACCCGCGAGGAAATAGATAAGCTCTTAGCGGCGGGTTTTGTTAAGGAGGTGTACCATCCCGAGTGGATAGCCAACCCTATACTAGTTAAGAAGAAGAATGGGAAATGGAGAATGTGTGTTGATTATACGAGTCTCAACAAGGCATGCCCAAAGGATCCGTTTCCTTTGCCGCTCATCGACCAAATCGTTGACTCGCGCCTCCGGGTGCGAGACGCCTGTTTTCTTGGCGCATACTCCGGCTATCATCAAATCACGATGAACGAGCTCGATCAGCTCGCCACCTCCTTCATCACTCCCTTCGCGCGTTACGCTACGTAACTATGCCTTCGGGATAAAGAACGCCCGGCGCCACTTTTCAAAGGTGCATGCGAAAGTCTTCAAAGAGCTTCTCGAAAGCGCGTGGAGGCGTACGTCGATGACATCGTAGTCAAGACAAAACGCGCGGGAGAACTCATCCCGATCTCAAAGAGTTTTTCAGCAAGCCGTGAGTTCGGGGTAAAGCTCAACCCCAAAAAATGCGTGTTTGAGTCCCCGAGGAAAGCTCCTGGGTTTCATCGTGTCCGAGCGCATCGAGGCCAACCCGAGAAGATCGAGGCCATCCGCAACATGGGCCCCATCAAAGCATCAAGAGCGTACAGCTTACGGGGGTGCTGGGCCGCCCTTAAGCGAGATTCATTGCTCGGCTGACGGAGCCTCCCGCTATACAAGCTCTCAGTCGGGCGCCGCTGGACGGCGAGGCCCGATCCGCGCTCGACTCCTGAAAGAGCTCTTGGCCGAACCCGCCCATACTCACTCCCCAAGCCGGACCCGAACCAATGTTGTACATTGCGGGCGCGGTGGTGAGCGCGGTGCTCGTAGTGGAAAGAGAGGAAGAAGGCCACGCGCCGGGTGCAACGACCGGTACTTGCCGTCGGCGAAGTCCCTCTCCAACACAAAGACGCGGTACCCCCAACTCGAGCTTCGCCTGGCGCTCGATCCGCAGCAGCCGCAAGCCGACACTACTTGACGCCCATCGATCGCCGTCGTCTCCAAATTTCCGCTCGGCGAGATCATCCGGCCAGGGCCTCGGGGATGCATCGCCAAGTGGGGAGTCGAGCTCATGGGGTCGGACATCTCATACTCCCAGGGCGCCATCAAATCTCGGGTCCTCCCCGATTTTGTGGCGATCGGAATGGAGACTGGTACCACCAAGACCAAACGGCGTATGGACACTCTACAGCGGCCCGTGAAGAACGGCGCCAGCGGGCCTGGTCTTCGTCTCACCACGCAACGTGCGATGAGGTACTCAATCCGCCTTCACTTTACCGCCTCCAACAACGTTGCAGTATGAGGCTTTGGTGAACGGTATCGCGTCGCCGCCGAGCCTCGACATCAAGCGTCTCGAGATCGGGAGATTCCAAGCTTCCCGTCAAGCCCGCGAAGGAAGCGACTGCGTCGGCAGAGGATGATTGCGTACTGTCTTCGAAGAACACTTCGACGGGCTCGAATTCAAACACATCCGTCGCCCGGTTCAATAGCGACGCCCGACGTCCCGCCAAGCTCGCTTCCGATCGACTTCAGTCCCGCCGGGCGTGTTCGCGCCACGACCCGATACGTACCTTCCATCCGGCTTGAAGGGGAGGGCTCGAACCCGTCAAGACGGACCCGTTCTTGTGCCCTCTCCCACCAAGGCCGAGGACTTCTCGGCTCGAGCTCGCCCGATGGAGACCGACCGAGGGGGTCAACTCGTCGGCTCCGGGGCGCCGGAACGTGAAAACCCGAGGCCCGACCGGCGGCTCCCCATCCTAGCACTCTGGGATGGCCAGCTCCTGTGGAGAAGGAAGAATCTGGGCGCACGCCCGTCCGAGCCAAGTCCTACGTCGTCATCAAGCCACGAGCTCGGGAGGGCGCATCCGGGGTGCTTCAGCGTCACCCACCTTCAAGGAGGGGCACGAGCTCATCGAGAGATCCACGCCGGCGAATGTGGACATCACGCGGCTCCACGAGCCCCTGGTAGGCAAGGCATTCCGCCAAGGTTTTTATTGGCCGACCGCCGTCACGCGCCAACCGGATCGTGCGCCGTGAGGGATGCCGTTTCTTCGCAAGCAAGCGCACCTCCCGCTCAGGCCCTCCGGCGATCCCCATCGCTTGGCCGCGGTTGGGCCTCGACATGGTCGGTCCCTTCGCAAAGGTCGCGGGGCTTCACTCACCTCCTCGTCGCCATCGATAAGTTCACCAAGTGGATCGAGGTGATGCCCATCTCACGCACGAGATCGCGGGAGACGGTCAAGTTCTCCGGCGGCATCATCCACCGGCCGGCGACCGAACTCGATCATCACCGACAACGGCACCAACTTCACCGGGCAAATTTTCCTCGACCGGTGTGGCGACTACAACATTCGCGTGGCGGGCCTCCGTCGACCGGCCCGAGGGACGAGAGGCGGGTCGAGCGTGCCAACGGCGATTTTCGGGGATTAAAGCCAAGAATCTTCAAAAGGCTGGATAAATTCGGAGGGCGATGGCTCACCGAGCCCCCGATCATATGGAGCCTCGGGACTACTCCAAGCGAGAGCACGGGGCGGACCCCCTTCTTCCTCGTCTTGGCCCGGCCGTGCTCCCCCACCGACCTCGACTACGGGGCGCCGTGAGTGCAAGCGTACAACGATGCGGCAACCAAACCTCACTTGAAGACGCCGCGAGACCATTTCGAAGAGGCCCGTGAGGTCGCCGTCACGCGCGTGACCAAGTACCAACGATCGATGCGCCGCTACCACAACCGCGCCGCGTCAGGGGCGAGCCTTTGAAGTCGGCGACCAAGTCCTACGGCGAGTCTGAGCATGAAGGAGAAACACAAGCTCTGGCATACAGGAAGGACCGTTCACCATCTCCGAGTCCTCCGCCCGGGCTCATACAAGATCCGAGGACTCCCGCGGACGTGAGCTCGCCAACTCTTGGAACATCGAGCGGCCTACGTCGCTTCTACCCTTAGATGCATTTTGTAATGTCATACATGCGAATTCAAATAATAATGACACACCTCGATGCGAAAAGATGTGCAAGCATTCGATTTCTCACGACCGTTAAAGCAATGGCCGCCCTTTACCTCGGCAAGGCCCGCCTTTGCTCTGGGGGGGCTCTGAGGGGGCGGGGCGCACCCCACCTTTTTACGAGCTCTTTTTCGCAAAAACACGAGCACTCGAGGAAGAGCCTCGACCAGCTCGACCTCGCACTCATTATCCGTCTTCCCGATGGCGTCGAGTCCGGCAAGTTAGAAGGATCTGAGCAACATCCTCGCCGAGGTCCGACGCGCCCCGCCCAACAAGCTCTAGCGCCCCCGTGGCCAACGAGTAAAGGGCCCGTTACCTCAATCAATAAGATGTAAGTCGAAACTTATGAACTAGTCGGAAGCACAATCACGAGGAACGACGAAATGAGTAATCCATAAGCAAAAATAACTTGGTTTATTTACACCTTTGCCCCAAACTCGAGACTTGCATTCATAACAAGAAGGCGGCCTGAAGCTACCTAACCTCGGACCTACTCTTCACCATCGGACGAGTCCGTTTCCACCTCTGCCTCGCCGGCGGTAGGCTCGAACACCTCGAGCTCCTCGACGGCAAGCCGGAAGAGCTTCCGCGATAGCTTCTCGAACGGGCCTCGCGGTGGCGACGGCGTCATCGGCTCGACGCCCTCGGCGGCTCGGGCGCCCTGCCCACTATCTTGGTCGAGGTCCGCATCTAGGATAGTGGGCGAGGATCCGGCCGGCGCCTTATGGACGGCACGGCGGGCGTTGTCCCTCACCACGGCCGGGGCGCGAAGCACCTGCGTGCGCCCCCCTTCCACCTCCTCGACTCCAAGGGCCTCGCAGACGACCTCAACGTCGAGCACGAGGTCGGTGTGCTCACGCTCCGCCCGCGCGCGGCCTCCGCCTCGTTGCCCGCTCCAAGAGACCCGAGGCCTCCCTTCCCTGGACCCGAGCTCCTCGGCCGTCTTCGAGACCGATTCGCATGGCCACGGAGGTCATGGCGTCATTGTTGAAGGTCCTTCTCATACGCTCCGAAGCCGGGTATGCGTCGGCGAGGACTCCGTGGCGGCCGGGGACTGGTCCTTCCTCAAGCTCCCGAGCCAACCCCCGACTTCGTCTTCTCGGGCAAAAAGGAGTAAACAAATCAAAATCATGAGATCCAAAGCGGGAAGAAGAGAAGCGCCTTACATGCCGGCGATAAAGTTCTTCTCGCTCCTCCCACAGAGAAAGATTCTCGCATCGGCGGATCCTCTCGACCTCCAAGCGCCCAAACAAAATCGACCCATCGGCGGCCGTGGTTGTAAACTAAAACACCCACCTATCAGCCTAAGCGCTCAAAAAAAGGGGAGACAATGAGTTCGAAAGTAGCGCTTACCTTCCAGCTCGGCCCAGCGGTCTTGGAGCGCCTTCCCTTAGCGTCGCTCGCTCCTCTCCAAAGATCGGAGCTCGGCTCCTCGCGCTGAACGTTCGAGCTCCTTGTCCTCCAAAGCGGCGGAGGTCGCCGAGTTCATTCGCATGAGCTCACGCTGTTTGCGGTTACGGCAACGAGTTCGTCCTCGCGTTTCACCGCCGCCGCTTCGGCGTCGGCGGGACCGCCGGCGACCTCCTCTCGAGCCTCGGCGGCGGCATGCTCGCGGACCTCGCGAATATGCTTCGTGGCGTCGTCAACGCCACCGGGCTCGCGGTCGCGCGGCGGACACTCGGCCGAGCCCCCTGTCGCGTGGGACCAGGCTACGCCAGCCGCCCAAGAGACCGTCAATCTCGGTTCCGGCCTCCCACCCACGCGGTTGAAGCCGACCACCGCATCCCGTAGATCCTATGGAAAAACGAGTCAACGTCAAGAGCTCAAAAAATCAGACAAAGGGCGAACGCAAGCGGAGTCCTTACCCCGATGATGTGGTGGAGGCACGCCGGCCCCCTCTCCGTGGGAAGTGGAGGCACCTCGCGGCGGCGAACGGGCGGCGTCGTCCCCGCCCGACCACAAAAGGACGCGTGGCGGCTCGCAGCCCGGCTTCGGCGAGGTCTCGGGCGTCCCGGCCCGGCGATGTGTGGCGTGGATCCGGGTCGGGCGCGTTCGGAGAGTCACCCGCACGCCGCCGAGCGGCGACGTCCCCGGCGCCCGATGGCGGCAGCTCTATCATGTCACCACGGGTGAGCGGGGCCCGAGCGGGCGCACCGGGGATCCTCCGTTAGCGCCCGGAAGTCTCCCCGACGGGCTCATCCGCGACCACGACGCGCTCGTTTCTTCGAACCCTCCCGCCCTCGCGGTCTCCACACCGAGTTCGTCGCAACCGCGCCGCGAACTTCGTATCTTGGGCGCCTCCTCACGCCCCGCGGCCGGCGGGGACTCGTCCTCACGGGGCGTGGCGATCCGCTCCGGGCGACGCTCGACCGTCTCGCCCGGCGGTGGCCGGCGGGCGCCCGGTCCGAGGGACATCCCGCGCTCCTCCCTGCTCGGGAGCCGAGGTTGATCACCTCGAGCTCCACCCGCACTAGCTGCGATGGGAGCGGATCCCTTGGCGCGAGTCCTCGAGCCGCTAAGCGAGCCGGATCAGCGACGCCATCGCTGAGTCACCGGAACGGAGCTCGGCGACGGCGTCGTGGCGCTCCCTGCGGACCCTAGCTCGACTCCGTCCCCTCCTCCGCGGGCCGAGGAGCGACCACCCGAAGGGCACGCGACGAGGCGGAGGAGGGCCGGCCCCGCCGAACTTCGGCGTCGCGGTCATCGGGGCCGCTTGAGGGGGAGGTCCCAAGGGCTTAACTTTCTGCCGTAGGACAACGGAGAGATTGCCGAGGTTAGCATCAAGGAAAGAGAAAAAGCTCGGTGACGACGAACGCGGCGGACAGGAATGGCAAGATTGGACACTTACCCGATGGCTACGCGCCTTTTTGTCCTTCCGTCCTCCGCACGGAGCTCGCGGAGCCCTCTTCCTATGAGCCCGGTTGAGGAGGAGAACCAGCTGCGAGCGCCAGACGAACCGACGAGGTCGTCGGAGCCACCCAGACGACGACGTCGCGGCGCTCCTCGACGCCTGGACCCGCGAGCTCTTGGGTCTCCGGCTCGGCGTCGTCAACCTCCCGCAGCTCGCTCTCCTCCGACGATTGGCGTTAGCGGCGACGGTGGCGCAGCCGCTTCGGTGGAACCTGGCGAAGGAGCGGGCCTCGCGGCGGAGATGGGGCTCGAGGTACACCGATCCGATCCGCGAAATCAAAAGAAATTGACTCTCCATACTCGACGAGATCGACCCAATCATCGGACAAACGAGGAAAAGAGCTCACCGACCTCCGTGTCGATTCGTCGCAACGCCATCGGTATGTCGTTGGGGTCGGGCCGGGATTTTGAAGGGCTTCGGTCCCCTACGGACGATGAACTCCACCTCGTCGGCGGAAGCGGCGTGGCGGTCACCGTGCCATCAAAGGGCCTCTTCTCCTCGACCATCTCCCGGATGTGGAGAACTCTCGCCTCGGGGGACAACTCCGTGCCCGGGGCCCGGGCGTAGAGGAGAGGCTCCGTGAGATTGGCACGCTTGAGGAGCTCCACCTTCCGGGCGACGTCCTTGACCTGGTGCAGCAGGTTGGGATGGGGGGTCTCCCTCCACAGCTTGTCGGAGTCGAGGAAGACCCTGCCGGTGAGCTGCGGGAAGGGATGCTCCTCGTCGTTCTTCAAATAAAACCATTCGTCTCTCCACCCGGTGTTCGATGAGCGAGACGCGAAGGTAGGGTACTTCTCCTTCACGCGCCAGCGGGGCCGTAGCACGATGCAGCCTATGGGGACGGCCTCCTTCAAACCGTCGGAAATGTGCGTGACCTTCGCGTGGAAGAAGTGTTTGAACAGCTCCCGGTCGGGCGCGATCCCCCACCCACCCCTCACATAGGGACGGTGAAGGCCGAGATGTGGAGGATCCCGTTGGGGTTGAGGTGTTGGAGCTCGGCGCCCGGTAGGCGAGCGGCGGCCGGAAGAAGTCGGGCGCCGGACGCCAGCCCCTGTCGTGGAAGGAGGCGAAGGAGGCGATGTAGCCTCCCGGAGGATCGGGAGGCGTGCGTCGGCGGCGGCACGATCCACTCCCACGCCTCGGTCGGCGGCGGGAGGCCACCGGCGCCACGCGCTCCGAGTAGCATGTCCTCGCCGACCCTAGACGGCGACCACGAGCCCATGGCTTCCTCCTAACCCGACGGCGATGCTCGGGAACCACGGGAGTTTTCTCTTTTTCTCTTGCCGGCGGCAGGCGGATCGAGATCTAAAGCGGGGAAGACGGAAGTAGGCTGGGGGCGGCGGAAAGGGAATGGAAGGGAAAAACCCGAATCTCCCCCTCCTATTTATAGGGTGAGCTCGAAGCGGATCCGTCGAGGAAAACGGACTGTATGGCCCACCACTTCCACCGAATCAGCGGCCGCCCTCGCCGCACGCGCGCCACGTGGTGAAACGGAAGGCGAAATGCCGCGCGGATAGTAACGGCCGTCCCACAGTAACTTCCTAACGGTAACTTTTTCAACGGCTCTTTTTTACTGCAGGCGAAGAGTCCGGCGAGCTCATCGCCAACGGTCGTATCCCCGAGCTCATCGCCGTTATGTCAAGCTCGACATAACGGCGAGCTCGCGATGAAATCGAGCCCAGGTTCGAAGGTCGGGCTCCCGTGAGCTCGACGGCCGCCGGGAGACGCCCCAGAGCAAGGAGCGCAACGGAGGAGAGGCACCGGCGGCGGCCGCACCCGGCGTCCCCGAGGACCCGGGGCTCCATCCAAGTCGCGCTTGAGTCGCCGGCGATCGCGAACGGCCTCTGGTCATCCTCCTCGGCGAGGAGGCACGAGCCGCCCGGGGTCCCGCGAGACCCGGTGACCGTAGAGGGACGGGTCTCTGGGAATATGAGGTTGGCCCACAAGCTGGCCCGACGAACGAGCTCGCACCGAACGCGAGCACGGACCTCACTTCAGCAAATCCGCTTTAAAGCTCGCAAGAGCGCTCGACTTCGGCCCACGCGCGGTAAAGTCGGGTTCAAAGCTCGCCGCCCTTCCTAAAGGGACCCGAAGGGCACACCACGGCACGAGCACACGCCAAAATAAGCCTCCTCGAGGACAAGACGTCCTCCCGCGGCCTCGGGGGCTACACCGGCGGGTGCGGCTCGCGCACCCCAAGCAAGGAAATCTGGTCCCTAACACGATATGGCGACACAAGGCAGCGCCATAGGGTCCGCTCCCTCCACGCTCGGGGGCTCTTGTGAGACACGAGATATTCGGACTAAGTCAATCATCCTAATCCGTCCCTAACCCGGTATTAGAAGGAGGACGTGCTCGTTAGCCATGGGACGATACCTGCGACGAAAGCCGAGACCCGGCGACGAGTATCCCCATCTCGACCGAGAACTCGCGGGACGCAAAGGCCCAGGGACGAGCTCGAGCTCGTCCCGGAAAAAAGTTCCGTCTCGAACGAGCTCCCCGAGGAGCGCGGGGATATGACTTCCAGCTCCGCCTTGGGACGACGAGCTCCTTTCCGTTTCGGACGAGCCCCGAGCACCAAATCCGAGGACGATCGGGAGAATCCGGGGCGCAACGATTAGGATCGGCCATCGCAGCCTACACGGCCGGCGCCCGCGCGATCTACGACCCGGATTTTCATGTGCCGCGAGAGACCGTCGGAGACACGCGAGGCACGGGGAGCCGCCGGACCACGCCAAGTAACGACAAGCACAAGAGACAACCACTACGCGACAAGAATGACCTCGACGGACGAAGTCGAGCTCTACATCGAGCTCTCCTGGCCACACGTTTTCCCCGCGATCCCAAACACACGAGCATTTAAAGGCGAGGCGCCTCCATGATCTCGCCCCGCAGCTGCCGGCGGCGTGCGACGGGCGGTAGGACGCAAGAAGTACGACGGCGGCGGGGCGAGCTCATTGTCCCCTTCTACGCCGACCGACGAGCTCCGAGCTCGTCGCCCGCGCGTACTACGTATCGGGATACGGAGCCGCCCCTATTCTACTCTGGCGGCCGGCGGCGTGCACTGGAAGTAGGGGCGGCGCGCATACAAGACGCCGGACAACCCCGGCATGCCCGACATTGCAGGGGAACTCTTCCTCTTCACCCCCCAAAACTTGTATTCCTTCTATTCTTAGGTCCCTCGCTCGGTGACTCCTGTGAGCTCCCCTTGCCACTATAAAAGGGAGGGCTCGACACCAGGAGAGGGCAAGCTCTCTTGCACACTGAAAGCACACACACTCACCGCTCGATTCCCCTCATCACATTGAGACTTGGGAGCTCATCTCCCCTCTCGCCCGGCTTGTATTCGCCCCGATACGAGCACTCGAGCTCCCCGATAGTGCCACACCTTTGGATTAGGGTGCCCGATAGCCCGAACGGTATAAATCATCGTGTCATTGTTCTTGAGCTAGGCCATCGTTGCAACACATTAGCCGGGCGGTTCTTTGTGACCGTGGTATACGACCCGACACATTTGCTTCAAGGATATTAAACACACACGTTTTCATTCTGTTAGTAAGTACCTTATTTATTCTGAGTGCTCATGAAATTAAGAACATAGGGGGAAAATATTTTGAGTTCTGCAATTACAAACAGATAAAAACAAGAGAATATCAAATTGCTTTTTTTGTGGTACTAGGTAAATGCCCGTGTGTTGCAACGGGAAAACATAATACCATGATAACATATACATGAGTGTGTTATATTGTTACCTCAAAAGATATTGCAGTCATGATGTTTGGATGATCAATATTCCATAATTCTTCATGTCATATCCGATGCAAAGTTAGATACGACATTAGAAATTGCCTCATGTCATATCTTATTCTAAATTCTAAATTGAAATGCACAGATGACCTTGCAACTAATAATTAAGTTCCAGCTAATCTCAGTTAAAATCAATATTGCACGTCTCCCCTTTGTACCTGTAATGAGGTCATGCCATGTTATCGTCGATACAGCAGGCATATACGGATATCAGACTGTGTTTTGCCTACCAATGTTTTCATGCCAAATTAAAGAGAGAATATATACTTAGCACCCTTTCGTGTCTAGTAACCATTTGAGAAATAATGTAATATATTACACGTGCTACCTCCTGTGAGACGGTGGCCACCACCTGTTTTTTTGGGGAGAAGCACAATATGTGCACCATTTATCAGAATTATTCTTGTCGTTTGATGTGAGTAGAAACTCCAAATTGCCTGGGCCAGATCTTCTTTTAGGGGATGTTAGGCTCCGGGCTTAACTCTAGACTGGAGTCGGAAAAATCAGCCAAACACCTCAACTCTAGAGCTAACCAACTCCAGGAGTTGGCGGAGCTAAATAGTTTATTTGGGGTGGAGCTAGTGGAGCACCTCTTTCCTTGCTCTAGAACTGGTCAAAATATATATAGGCGTGGAGTTGGGACAAAATTACCCGCATTTGCCACTCATTACACAAGTCAAAACCGTTTTTCTTCTATATTCCGATCCTTGCTACCCCTATTCGCCCCTCCCACCCCGGGGCGCAACTCCTACCCCCCCCCTCCCCCCGCATGATTCCGTTCCCCTGCGTGATTGGGCGACCGGCGCTCGTCGACCCATCCCGACCCACGAGCACATTGGGCGGCGCCGCCTCCCCCCCGCATCTCTTCCCCACAGGCGGCTTCCATTCCCATCATCTCCCACGAGCTCGCATGACTCGACCTTCATCCCCAACATTAGATCGAAGCTACGGCCATGGAGGTGCCCCTTGCGAGTGCGGTGGCGGGTGGCGCGGCCTCGGGGCACCGCACGCGCCAAAGGCGCCCTGCCCACCCCGATGATGACTCGGTAGGCCTGCTCCCATGCGTCTTGATCCGCCACCATCCCCGTCTCACCCTCCCACGCGTCTGGGGGAGGTGCCTCGTCGGCCGGACTCTAGTGGCGAGCTCTTCCTCCGACCCCGACAAGCGGGCGGGCGGGGAATGTTGACCACGGGATGTGTCGTTATGTTCGGGATGTGGATGCGAGAGCGGCACAACTGCAGTTGGACATGTGACACAGCCAGTGGGACCCATATGTCATGGACTTTTGTCGTGTCCCATTCCTGGAGCTGGTAGCCAAACACCCCAATTTCATGGCTCCAACTCTGCTTAGAACGAGAAGTGGCTCCACCTAGAGTTTTGGGTGGAGCAGCTCCACCTAGAGTTGGAGCCATGCCAAACACCAGCAGCTCCACTTCAGCATTGAAGCCCGTTTTGGGGGCTTTGGCACCATGAACAACTCCATAAGTAGAGCTAGAGCTGTTTTGGTAAACCGTTTGTCAAAACAGCTCCACCCATAAAACATATTCTCACATATTGCCACATAGGATGAGGTGAAGCCGAATGGAGCTATATTTTTGGCTCTATCATACCTCAAATCTATATGAGAGCACAACTTAAAGGGTTTCTTATTTGAAACCGTTCTGTTTTTACTGTTTAGCACAAAATGACTCCACGTGGCCTTATAATTGTCCAACACTTCTTGCACAAGAGGCCGATGAATCCATCAGGGTACTACGCCTTCTCACTTTGCATGTCTTTTATTCTGCTTTGCAATCTCTACAACATAAAAGAGTAAAAGGAATCTTTGTCATTTGGGCGGTAAAATTTTTGCCTCACTTTTCACCGGGCGTGCGATCCCACACGCATGCGAGCTAAATTTGGAAGCCCCCAATCCCACACGCATGCGAGCTAAATTTGGAAGCCTCCTCCCTCGCTCCAAATTTAGAAGGTTTCATTCCCCACCGGTAATCCCTCCTGTCGCGGCACTGTAAGCGCCCACGCATGCGAACTAAATTTGGAAGCACCCTCCCTCGCCCACAATCTCCTTGCGCTCCAAATTCGAAGGTTTCACGCTTATTTGGTGATCCCTCCCTGCCCCGGCTGTGCGGCCACGTCTTCCCCATCGCGGTGCCTCGCCGTACCGTCCCGCGGCCGCATGGCTCGCCCGCCAGCGCTGCGCTCACCGCCACGCAGTGCGATCTCCCCCTCTGTCGCGACTGCAGCGGCGCCGCAGTGCCTCTCCCGCCCGCTCAGCCGCCTCGACTTGGATCATTTAATTTTCTGGAATTGTTTCTACCAGATTTGTTTAATGAACCAATCCAAGGGTTGTATTATATTTTGCATTGAATAGTTTGCTAGGAAATAAACAGGTACAACGCACGTCGCAAGAATTGTTGAGGGAGAGTTTTGTCAAGGTCTAAAAATGTTTGCCTGATTGCTTCCCAACCGAGTTCACCTGCGTGCTTCAGTTCGTAAGAAATGGAGTCTACCTCAAAATGGTCTTATGCACTATGCAATTTAGTTTAACTTCTTCATTTTTTTTGAGGCAAATAGTTTAACTTCTTCATGGTTTATAAGCATTTGTATTTACTTCTGAGTATTTGTGTTTGTCAATATCGTCGTTCTTCAATTGAGTATCCATAATATTTATGGACTCAAAATCTTTTAGTGGGCTTGTCTTGTTTTTGTGTTTAGTTCAGAGTACATTTATTTTAGTTCTTTAGTGGACTCAAAGTTACATGATATACCAAGCAGTTCTTTCAGAAGTCTAACTTGCACCTGTATTTATTACTATTGGCTCACTTTTCTTTATCACGGTTCTTAGTCTCATCTTCAGTAACCTTTTTCTGTTCTTTGTTTTCTCTTTTCCAAGGCTTAGGACTGAATTCTATTTACTATCTACTTCATTGTTAGCAGCTCGTGGCATGGAGACAAAATATGTACTTAGTGAATGTTGATGGTGCGATCATGGCTTGGAAGATTGATATTCTAGAAAAGGAGAGGACTTTATTATTTTCACTTTTTATTTATTTAAAAAACGGTATACTATGTTTTATAGCTTAAGTGTTTGGATTAAATGCCACATTAATATCATTGATTAATTTTACAGTATTATGATTTTATCATGCGATACATGTGTGTTTTTATATAAAATTTAGTTATCCCATAGCAGAACGCGACGGGCACCATACTAGTCTCCTCTTAAGTGAAAGGGCCGTCTAGATCATCCAGATGATGTTGTGTGTAGCCTAATTCTTGCCAATTTGTTGCCCTTGTTCTTTGAAGGGGCGTTCCCATCACCTGAGAAAAATGAGCGTGGGGCAAAATTTTTTGTTATTTCGATGAGCCCTGATCTCTGCCTTCAGTTGAGCACATGCATACGAAGTGTTCTTGATCTTCTTTTAGTTCACAAAAATCGCTTGTGGGCAGAGAAAACAAATAAAGCTTTTTACTTTCTGTTCAGTTTAATAGAAAACCACGACAAAAACGCATAGAGTCAAACCTCATTTTTGACTCAGACTCAAAAGTACTTATTACATATATACTGTTTTCCTTGTCTTGGGCGAGTATTATTTATTATTAGGTTGAAAACAGACTAGTAAGTTTGAACCGTGGTTATTACAATTATTATTATCTTTCATCTACCCTACTAATGCACCAATTTCTTCATCACTTTCAACCGACCGGTCAGTGGCTTACCGGCATTTCTCCATTCTCATTCACGAATCAACGATCCGGATCGAAAGTGGCACATCCTCCTCCTATCTGCCTTTTCCTGCACCCACGCACGTGAGGCGCCCCAAGCGAACAGGGTTCGACTCCTCCGCATGTTGTTTTTGTTTACAATTATCAAAAAAAAAAAAAAAAAAAAAAACGCTCGCCGATCACCCTCGCCACCCAGCCTCGCGACGCCTCTCCTACCCGCGTCCCCAACCCTAGCCGCCACTCCTGCAGGCTATCGCCCTGGCCATCTGCTGGACGCCGCCCTCGTCGCCATACGCCGGCACGTCCTCGCTGGCTCCTCCTCGCCCTGCCCCAGCGCGTGTCATTCCCGCAGCGGAGGCGGAGCAGAGTCCTTGCGCGCGCAGCATCCCTGCAGCGGAGGCAGTGGGATCGTTCCCTGACACGAGGTGTCGTCCCCGGCCACCAGGGGCCGCGCGCCATGGGCGCCGGCACCCGCAGCCTCGCTGGCCGCCGCTGTTGGCGCTTGTGCCAGTCGCCGTGGTCCTGGCCGCGCACGTCACCGGCGGCGCGTGGCCTCATGGCGCGCGGCCAGATCTCCGCAAGTGGGGAAGGACGCAACCGTTGCTTCCTGCCATCAAATCCAATTCCTGGTAACACTCACCATCGCTAATCCTTGACTAGAATTGATTCGATGCCATTTGTTGAGTATGCCTAAGTGGCTTTGGCTGTGCAGCTCATGTACCTGACGCACCCCAGGTGCTCGATGAATTGGGTGCATGCTTAGTGTAGTTCAGTTTACTCTATAATTGGAATCACATTGAGTCATCAGATATATGCTCCTTTGGATTATTTCAGAAGCCGCTACCAGTGAAGTCATTTGTACACACTTGATCCTCTGCCTGCGACGGACCTTGTTTGCTATTCACTGTCTTGAAATTTATTCAAACCAAGAATCATTAGAATATAGATGGCTCGTGTAACTTAAAATTTTTTTCAGTAATTTAACATGTCTCTAAGTATTCTCAAATTTAGCTATTCAGTGTAACTTTCAGTTTGCTAACATGTGCAGCTTGCATCCTCTCTTACATCTATTCAGTGAGAGTTTTGATGTTTTGTAATTTTCAAGCATATCTCAGATTTCATGGTTTTATTTGTTCTGCACCTGTACTTTTGTTTGTGTTGCTGAAGTGTATAATTAGCATACTGCACTGGAATATAGAGATTATAAATTAGAATCAGCACCATTTGCTTGCTTTGTGTATGGTTCTGCCAGAATATAATTGATAATAGCAACAGGTCTGCTGGAACAGTATTCACAAACGACATTGAATCGTCATCAGATATATGCTTCATCATATTAGTTTTCGATTGCTTGATTCCTGTAGTGTTCTGAAAACTTCATTGCTTGCTTCCTGTAGTGTTCTGAAAACTACATTGAATCATCACATATGTGCTTCATCATCAGATAACCGTGTGGTTGCTTACCGGCCCTCCTTGAAATTATGGGATTGTAAGTGCCCCTTTCTTTGATTAATTAATCTGCAATGCTCATATGTTGATTAATAAACACTTGTTTATAAATGGTAATATTCACAAGTATCGTTGCTCTATGTATGGCATTGTAAGTGTCTCTTTCTTTGATTTCTTCTACAAAAAATATATAACGATTTGGTACAACACATTGTTAGGGTTGAATCCGTTGGTCCAGTGCTGGATCTGCAGCACCGGTGTATTCTAATATGTGCTTGTTGTTCATTCGATTCTAACTGTGCTGCTGTTTTTTTTTCACCTAGAAGATGATGCATCAACCATTTGTTGAAATGTCTAGCTGGGATCATATCTGCCATGGATGTAATGTGCTGAAGGTTTTTAATCCCTGCATTCCTTTCTTCTCTTCAGGAAGAGTGAGAATGCAATGTACCCTGACATTTCTTCTATGATCTTGTTTGATCTAGCTGTTGCTTTCATTGGAACAACTACCGTGTTGGAATTCTGAAGGTAACCTACTGAACTAAGCCAATGCAGTTCATTATGAGGTGTATATGCAAGCAACAATTTTGTCCGATTTCACCGAACCACTATTTTCAATACAATTCAGCCAATTATAAGTTTGTCCATCATTTCTTATTTTCTCTGGGAAGGACCTGGTAAACTCCATCCCCTCTCCATTCTTTTTTCGTAGTAATAGAGATAAGGTATGCATGCTTTTGTTATTTTACATTTTTTGCTTGCTCCCATTGAATCAAACAGACACACACTGCTGCATTACATTCCTAACCGCAATGCAAAGAAGGTGCATATTTTGTTTATTGCATATTATTTTTATGGCACTTTTTCCAGCTTATTATACACACTACTATGAATGATCCTTTTTTTTGGCTTTTTATTCCATGTCATGGGTGATATAGATGGAGGAACAGAAGGAGTGCAACCACATGCTGCGATAGCCTGCAAGGTGCAGCAACAGATGGAGGCTGGTTTCATTCCACATATGGATTTCTTTAGGTTCAGAGTAGACAGTTCAATTCATTGTTGGACGATCAATAGCATGCATATGTTAGCTAGAATCCAGTTTCAGTTCTATCCATTGCATGGCTTCAGGTTTCAGATATCAGTGTATTGTCAGGTAGCATTCAGGTTTCTGTGAACTTAGTAGTCTTCAGGTTTTAGTTAACTGTGAACTGTTGGTAGTCCCTTCAGGTTTAGGTGAAATGTTGGTAGCCTCCATGCTTCAGTATATATAAATATTTGGTGCTGTGACAGTTTTCTTCAAAAGAAAATGTTTCATCAAACAGTGCCAATCCTGACTTTTTATTAGTGTGAATATATATAAATTTTTCTCTTAGCCGTTAATGAGTTTCGGTTAGTGAGTCAATATAATTTTTTCCTATACAAAATCGACATTTTATTGTTTCATGTGCATTTTTTGTAATGTCCCCGTAGCGTTAGCACGGGCACTATACTAGTGATAATAATCCACGGTAAACCAGAGCCGGCCGCATGGGTATTTCATAAAAATAAGTAGAATAAAATGAATGTGAACTCATAGATGTTGGTAAGCTTTCATTAATTTCGGTTCTAAGTTAGAGAATTTGTGTTTATGAGGAGTATTTTTGTTTTTAAAATAATGCAATGTCACGTTGTCGCGACGACGACTTTTTAGTCGACGGGCTGCGGCGCCGCGTCGTGGCGGGATGTGGCTGAGCTGCGACGACGGCTCCCCGGCCTGCGTTCGGCAACTTGTGGACCAGGGCAGCGTCGTGTTCGAGGTGCGGAGGCGGCGGGGACGCGCGTCGATGCTGGGACGGACCTCGTGGGCGCCCAAATACAAAGTTTTTGGCCTGTAGTATCTCTTTACGCCCATCTCAACGGCTTTCCTCGGGCTTGGCCCATGAAAGAAGTTGGATTGGATGAGTTTCAAACATTTGCGTGGGCCGTAAGCTTCAGAATCTGGGCCCGTATCGGCAGCACGCGCAAACCAGCATTGTCATTGCTTCCTCCACTTCTTCTAAACAAAAATGACTCCAGCCAGCTTCACTACTTTTGGCTTCAAAAGTCATTCTCATATAGCCATATATACACGTTTAGTAGGACTTTGATTAAAGACTCTTGATTAAACCAGTGGAGAAGCCCCAACAAAAAAAAAAAAAAAAAAACTTGCTATGGAGGACAAAGTAATTCAAAGTATGCGAAAAGAACGTATCGATATCCTAAACTATATAGCTTTAAGTCTGAAATCATTAACTTTGATCAAATCTTTATCAAAAACGACATCTAATATAGTTCCAAATAAAGTAGTACAGTACCCTGTACCATCATAAGTAGTGTATTTCATAAAAAAAAGTTGAATAAAATGAATTTGAAATCATATATAGATATTGGTAAGCTTTCATTAATTTCGGTTCTAAGTTAGAGAATTTCTGTTTAATAAGAGGAGGGTTTTGTTTTTAAAATAATGCAATGTCACGTTGTCGAGCTCTCGCTCAGCCTGCCAGTGCCAGGCAACGACGACGACTTTTAGCAGGAAACGCCTGTTTCCAAGTTGGGTCCGCACGCCATATGTTTCCGGTGCGGTATCAAGCAAGGCATTATTTGTGTCAGTGACAACTCCGATCCTACCACGTTCACGTTTATCCGTAGCCTCCTGTCATCTTTTGCTGCTACCAGAACCAATACCTGACGCCCAAAAAGAACTCAAATTCTCCATCCTCAAACGGCCTTTTTCACCCTTTTCCAGCTCGCTCGATCCGTAGTCCACGACACGTATGGCAATCATACGACGAGATGCATGTGCAGACGCGATGCGAGCAGCTGAAAGTTCTGACCAGACAGATGAGAATTCAGAAGCCGAGGCCAAAGTGCAGACCAGGACCGGACCGACCTGCAGGCTGCTGGCTGGCAAGCTGTCTGGTCGTCTGCGTCTCCGGCCGGCAACGCATCCAAGGCTCTCCGGCCGGCGAGGGAGGTGAGCCTGATCTGCGACTGCGAGCCTCCATGCCATGTGCTCCGCACCACCGGCCGTGGGCCGTGGCTCTCCATCTCATCTCATCTCCGTCGTCGATGACCCGGCCGGCCGGGCCCCGGCGTGGGGAAAGTAAAAGCGGGGCACGTGAAGCGCCACGCCGGGGCCGCTAGCTGTGGGCTGTGGCAGGGCCAACGAGGAGGAGCGAGCTTTTCTGGAGAGTTCCCCGTTCGTTTCCAGCCCGGCCGCCAGACCGCCCAGGTCGCCATTGGTGGCGGGGGCGGGCACCGGCCAGTGCGCGTGAGCTGGCCACTGACAGGCACGCACGGACGTTGCAGGGGATCCAAGCAAAGCCGTCGTCTGATCGATCTGCCTCCCGGCTGGTTTCTGCTGCTTCCACGGCAAGGGATAAACTATAGCTAAGCTAGAGATCAATGAGGCGAGATAAAGGTTTACATTACGTTACACGAAACCGGTCGCCCGTGTGTGGGCATGCAACTGACCAAACACATGTATAATTCTACAATATATATATCGAGTAGTTTTTTTGTTTTTTTTTCTTAAATTTAACTATATTTATTTATCTCCTAATATGTCTATTATAGAAACATAATAGGCAAATTATCTTTTTATTTTGAGGGGAATAATAGACATATTATTATCCTGGCTGTGTTGTGGAGGTGCATGTGCATGCTTTTGCTTAGGAATGGGTATTTATTCCTTTCTTGAGGAAGGGATGATTTTTTCTTCCTGCACATGCACATTATCCAATAGAGAACAGTAGTTACTGTATATTGCTAGGCCGGCCGTTCATGTGTGTACTTGATCCTCTTCATTCTCAATAACAATGTCCCTGAAATAATTCATTTTTCCTTGCACGAATTATTATTAATTGAATCTCCGTTCTTTCTCGCGATGCAGCATGCTAGTGGACGACAGGCATATAGAACTTACTCCTTTCGTCCCTTCAAGAAAGTGTCATTTCAAAATGTGTCTCTCTCTCTCACAAACACACTTCCCCCAAACGACACTTTCAAAGAGAACGAGGGAGTAGACACTTTAGCACGTGGGTTCTTGAAGTCACACATCAATATTTCACTATTTCAGCAAGGTGCAAGGATATATATACATGCATGTCAGTGCTTGTACGTAGCTACACTCCTATATGTATGCATGATTTGACTCTCATTTCATCTTTATTTCTGAGTAAATATTGCTCGACTTTCCTCTCACGCACATGCTAGCTACGGCACCGGTGCATGCACGTACTGGCCTGCGTACATACTGCGTTGGTTGTTCCTTCACCCACCACCCTGCAGGTCGGTGATAGATGCACGTACGGGCGGCAAAAGACGGCAGCATTATTTCCATGCGTACATACGTGAAATAAAGGCAGGAGCTCTGTACGTGGATCACCCAGCGTCCACTTCCCTCTGTCTTTGGGACACGGATAATATTATCATAGAGATCTTATCTTCAAATCAATGCAGGTTGAGGTTGGAATCGAACAAAAGGAACAAACAAACAAACACCACCTGGTCGATCCAACAACGTTAGTACTCCCTCCGTCCCAAAATAAATAACGTTTTTCGCTTCGAGAAACATCTACCCGGCAATTATATATTAAAATAGGATTAATATTTATATTATATAATTAGTATCATTGGAAAGATCTTTTGATCTAGTTTTTTTAACAAATTTATTTAGAGATTTAAATCTTCTACGTATTTTCTATAAATCGAGTCAAACTTATGGCTAAAAACCCAAAACGTCGTTTATTTTTGGGACGGAGGAGTACACGCAACGCAAGATTAAACAAGGTAATCATGTCTTACTTGACAGACAGGTGATGACGTGCAGTGGATTATACGTACACATATAAATACTCCCATATATATACTACGTGCCATGCAACCACGGGACCGGCCGGCCGAGCCGAGCACAATGCAAGCAATAATGCTTCTACGTCAAGTCAAAGCAATACGCACACTCCCTGGCTATCAACGTTGTTGAAGTAGTAGTACGTAGCTCTCGTTTGTTCGTTAGTGCGTATTATTGGGAATATTTTCCACCGGTGGTAGGGAGATAATGCCAGCTTCGAATCTTTTTTTTATATGCATGCCTACTTTTTAAGTAGAACTTATGGTTGCGCCTTTCATATAGTGTAGGGTAAGGTTGGGGCCCGGCCCTCTGCTTTCGTTTACCTAAAAAAGGCAATATACACTGTTGATGCATAGTTGAAATGGATTAAAAAATGGTTAAGCTTGCACCCTCAATGTACTATCTCCTCCACTCCAGGGCATCACGCACCTTGCACAGCCTTTTCCTTTTAAGGGCGTGCAAAAGCCATGATATTCGATTTTAGGATCGAGTTGATGTAATATGTGTCATCTTCGCTCTTTTTGATTAAAAAAATTATACAAAAGGTCCATTGCGCGGTTAGGGAGATTTTGCACCAGCAGAATGAATATTCTTGCTATATAGTTGTACCTGCGAATCAGAAAAGCCAGTCAATGAATTAATATTTTTTTGTTGATTCTTGTTTAATTTGGCCATGCTTCTGTCCAGAGCTTCTAAACCACATCGAAGAAAAAGTCAGTTTGGGCAGTTGAAATGCCAACATCTTTTTTTTTTTTTTTTGCCTTTACCTTTATATCACATCTTTTCCTTCTGAAAAACTAGCATACACAGGAAAGTTGAGAGTCAATTTGCAATTTGTCATTTCGCAGAATGATCCTACTACATACCCATGATTACTATCTACTAGCAGAGTTCTTATATGATCTAGGGAATATGAGGCGAAGAAAAAAAGGTTGAGGTAGCCATGCTAGGCTAGGACCATCACATCCATATTTTGTAAGCTCTAGGTTGAGGCGGCGAGCGCTAGGAGTCGTCATTTTCCACTGAAGGCACTATACCAAAAAAAAAAAAAAAAAAAATAGTTCAAATGGATCAAAAGCTTTTTTGACCTAAATATATAGCTCTACATGATTGTAACTTGATATATGATTAGTAATAAGCACTGTTTCTCTCTAAAAAAAACTTCCCTAGGTTTGGTAGTCATAGACTCATAGTACATAAAGTAATTGTGTCTTTCCTCGTTGGGATGTCATGCTTATTTTAATATGTGCATATATTCATTAGTGCCAAGCACGAGATAATTTATTAGTGACATCTGCTGTTGTGACTTAAAAAACGGTTGTATCGCGGTCACATTTGATCCTCCTTTACTTTACTGTTATATCAGCTCGATCTGCCGCATCATATTAATTTGTCCTTTTCTTTTTTTCATAATCAATAATAAATTATTTCTACTCTCATGTGTAGATACTCCAATCTTCTCAATAAACCACCTTTCATTTATCAATTCAAGTATGTTATATAGGAGTTGTATGGTTCAAAAAGTCCTAGGACTTTTTAGACTATTAAAAAAAATCCTTCAAGAGGTATTTTTTGGGACTAATATAAAAAAGCCTATACCCGTTTGGTTTTTAGGGTCTTTTTTTAGTCTAAAGGACTAAAAAGTCTCCAAACCAAACAGGGGTCGTACTTATATTGCTTGTTATAATATAATCATGCATAATAGTATACAAAATAAATACATACTCTATATATACTTGCATACTTGACGTTGTATTATCATTGGTGTATGACTTAGTATATCATCTCTCTCTTTTTTTTTGGAGATATACATATGAGTGTAGTAGCTACTACATACCGTGAACGTGAAGGAGCATAAAGCAGGATTACGGTTGCTTTTGTGCCAGTGCCCTGTTGTTACGGCATGCATTGTTAGCCTGTTAGGTGTTGCTTCCACGTTTGGTGCAGTTACCCTACTACTACAGTAGCTTATCTAGCAAATGTGCTGAAAAGGGTGTGCACTAGGCATTATGATATTCCGTGTGGCATGGCATGAATCTATGAAAGGGAACCGTTGCTTTCTTGATACTACTGCGGGCTTGTCAGCATGATTTGTTTGATTTTGCTTAGCGCGTTTGGTACACGATAAAGATGGCAAAATCATGCCGAAACGGCCACTTCGTCGGGGCATTAGTGCCTACGACGAGAGCCGTTGGCCCATCCGATCCAATCAGACGATGATGGCCGGCGGTCCCTGTACGTTGGCTATGGTTGGGAGGACTTGGGAGTAGTTCCAAATTCCCTCACTTTCTTCCGGGGTCACCATCATACATGCAACAAAACATGAGTGATGCTAAAAGGCTGGCACGTATGTATTTGTATGTACCTGCACGTACGTCTCAGAGTCGTTGGACTAACAAATTTTACATGTACGGGATACAGCAAGTAATAATATACCCTTTCTCTAATGATACTAATTATGTATTATAAATATTAATATTTTTTGACGGATTAATAGTTGGTTCATTCCAAAGTATATTTAACGATCTATCTAATGATACCAATTATGTATACTAAATACTAATATTTTTAATATATAATTTTAAAAAGTTAAATGAGGGAATAGAAATAATAGTTTGATCATTGGAAAATATTTATAGACATTGTAACCACTTGTGTATTATTATAAACTTTTCTTATAATTAGACTAATTGTTAGTTAAAGATAACAAATTTTAAAATACGTGTACACCTTGATATAATTGAAAACAGAGTGAATACACGCAAATGCCCAATAATAATCTTGAAGCAGCTATTGCCTATTGGGACATTCCATTGCTAATCAATGACGATTTGGTGAAGATGGCAACGATATATTACTCTCCAGGCTCCATGGCAAAAAAAAAAAAAAAACCCTACATGCACCTAGGAGTACTCCGTCAGCATAATTAAAGAATGAACTCACTTGGACCAAGTTTTGTACTGCCGGCGCTTTTTGTTTTCGAAACAAAACTGCCGGCACTTGTAAATATACGGTGAACTAACGAGTCCAAAATACAGAATAGTTTACTTGTACAATAACGGTGAGGGAAATTACACAGCATTTTTATAATCTACCGTAGCACGTACAGTACTCCGTACTTGCGTCACACAAGAATACAAGATCTAGAACATTCTTGACTTGTTGTCAGGCTGGATCCCGGTCCTGCCTCGTGTCCGTGGCCTCACAAAACGAACAGGGAGAGAGACAGAAACGGCGACCGTTACGGGGCAGCCCGGCCCCTCCGTTCCGTGCGGGCCGCCCGCAAGCGTTCAAAAATTCAAATACTGACACGGCCGCAGCGTACGGCGTCGCAAAACGCGATCGTTACGGGGCGGGCGTCCCCGTCCCGTCCCGTTCGGAAGTCACGCGGTCAACCCCTGCCCGCAGGCCCCGCCTGCCAGCGCCTCGTGGAGGCCGTCCCGCCGACGCCGGGGCCCGCGTGTCATTGGGTGCGGAGGGTGGGTGGTGGCGTGGCGTGGCCGGTGGGCGCGCCGCGGGGCCTACAAAAGGAGGGTGGGACCCGTGAGCACCACACAGCGACCCCTCACCTTCCTTCCATTCGACTCCACACCCCCTCCCCACCCTCGCCTTTTTAGAGAGAGAAACCCCGGCTGCCCCCAGCGAGCTAGAGAGAGAAACCAAGGCCAAGGAGCACCGCGCCCCGTCTGTCCCCGGCAGGAGAGGGAACGAAGGAAAGGAGCGGCAAGCGTTGGGAGAGGAGTGCGATATGGAGAGGCCGGCGCCGGTGAGGAAGTCCCACACGTCGACGGCGGACCTGCTGATCTGGCCGGAGGGGGCGCCGCAGGAGGCGCCCGCCGGGGCCACGCCGCCGTCCAACCGCCGGCCACACCAGGTGAGCAGGTCCCCCGTTCCCCACGGGAGTACCCACCTTCCTCTGTCATTGTTAAGAGAGGAGGGGGTTCGCCCTGCCTGAAACTTTTCTGTTTTCTGTTCGGTGCAGCCATCGGAGGCGCTCAAGAAGGTGGTGTTCGGCGGTCAGGTGACGGAGGAGGAGGCCGAGAGCCTCAACAAGAGGTGAGCTTCCGGGCGTTTGCCCTGTCATATTCTCTTGCCGGAGTGAGTGGTGGGATTTTGTGCTCTGTTCTTGTTGTGTTGCCGGATGACGAGCTTCTGGCCTTGGCGACCAGATCTCCCGATGTTTACGGTCACAGATATGGAAAAGCTTTTTTTTGCGCTCCGTTTTTTTATCTGTGCAGCTGTGGGTAGAGAAATTCGTTGGATTTGAGGTTTCCTGAAATATGCGCTCCAGAGTCTTTTAACTCTGTTCTTTTAGAGTTTTCTGCTCTATAGTATAGGCTCCGGAAAAGGAATTGCTAGTAGTATCACCGTAATGTGACTATGGTTTAGCTGTTCATGTAATTGCCACCTCACCAACTATGTCGGAGTATTGAAAACTGAACGTAGCCATCAAAATGCTCCCCTTAAGGTATGCTGAAGATGAGTTGTGAAACAGATAGTTTCAGTCAAGATCACTTGCACTGTTTAAACAACTAATCTGGCTTTGGTGTGCAATTGATGAATTTGTGTTGATCACAAGACCTCCTGATTTGTCTATCTTTTGGGGTCTCATTGGTTATTCAGATTTCAGATTAGCACATGAAGGGAGCTGTGGTTCACCAACCTGTTCTTTTTTTTCCCCCTTCAGGAAACCATGCTCTGCTCCCAAGTGGAAGGAGATGACAGGAAGCGGCATATTTGCAGCTGGGGGCGACGCTGAAGAAGATGAATCTGCCAATGCCTCTGCAACTCCTGCCCGAACAGCTCCAAAGAATTATCAGGTACTGCTTTCTGATTTTCTAAAGGACTATGTAGGTTGATTTTTGTTCTGTTTTGTTTAGGCTGTACCCCTGACAACCCGTTTGTGTTGATACTTGATAATATAGTTTTATTGGAGATGCTAATTTGTTAGGATTTGTGACAAGATGACGCTGCATTAATTTGTTAGGATTTGTGACAAGATGACGCTGCATTAATTTGTTAGAATTTGTGACAAGATGAAGAATTTGATTTATGTTCTTGCTTTGCTATAAATTTTTAAACACTATTGATATGTGCTGCTGGTTTCTATGATCAAAACTTGTTTAATGGTGTACCTCTTACCTCTCGAAAGAGTCAGAAGTTGTTGGGTTGTATCTTGTAGGAAGGGTCTGGGAAAGCATTATTAATTTGTATACACATGGGTTGGTGAGCTTTCCTTGTGATAGAACTGGACATTTTGATTGATAAGTTGAACTGAACGCGAAATATTCAAGAACTTTGATTGATAGACAAATGAGACTGAGACTTAGGAACTATTTACTGTAGATACCTTTTGTTTCTTAAGATGTCAATAAACAACAAACCTTTATTGAACTCTAAACATGTATACCACAGCAAGTTTCATATTTTTTCCCTGTATAACTAGGTATTGACACTGAATTTTGATACAGCTGCTCAGCAGCTCTAATATTTTTAGTATACTAATAACAGTAGCATACTCACTTTAGCTTGTTTCTAATCCATAATCCTCTTGATGTTGGCTTCAAACTGAAACGGTGAATACCCTTTTGGTTGTTATTGATTTAACTGCATGCATAGCTGGAAAACAGTTGCACGGACTGATCCTACTGCATTTTCTCAAATTTACACAGAGACTGATCCTACTGCATTTTCTCAATTACAGGCAATTAGTACTATAAGCCACATCTCATTTGCTGAGGAAGAGAGCATTTCTCCAAAGAAGCCAACCTCAATAGCAGAGGTGGCAAAGCAGCGCGAGCTAAGCGGCACACTTCTGAGCGAGGGACGACAGCAAGATGAAGAGGCAGATATCCGACCTGAAATCCAAGGAGCTTAGCGGCCACGACATCTTTGCTCCTCCGGAAGATCCACGGCCACGCAACTCGGAGAACGGCTCGACCTCGGGCAAAAATGCATATGTCCTGACCTCTGAACTCACCACCTTGTCCTAATATAATTAAACTCAGTTACAACAGCTCCGGTGTTGCTCACTGTTGGTTGTCGTTCTCACAACAGGTAAGCAACTTCAAGTTTGGCGAGGCCGACGAGGACAGCGTGGTGAAGACTGCGAAGAAGATCCCTACTAAGAAATTCACCGACCTCGCGGGCAATATCTTCAAGGGCGATGAGACCCTGGGGACGGCAGAGAAGCACCTGAGCACGGCGAAGCTGAAGGAGATGACTGGCAGCGACATCTTCGCAGACGGGAAGGCCCCTTCCCGAGACTACCTGGGCGGGATCCGCAAGCCGCCCGGTGGGGAGAAGCAGCATCGCGCTGGTTTAACAGCAGCAGCAACCTGATGGACATAGCAGCCCCTACATCATTCGTTTCTTCCTCCTCGCCGTCGCCGTCTCTAGGAGTGATCTTTTATTAGGAGTCTTTTTGTTTTCTTCCCTTTCCTTGGAGGACTGATCGATTGGAACCCCCGGTTTGCTTTTCTGTTTACCGTGACTTGTGTCAGGTTTTCGTTGTTAATCCCCTCTGATGGTGGTGTTGTGTGGGTATGACAACAACGATGGTTATCTCTAATTTAACATTGATTTGGCTTGCCTCTTGTTAGTTGGTTGGTTGGCCGGTCGGTCGATCATGGCGTGCCGTACCTGATGCAACAACAACCCATCGGTGCATTGTCTGATTTCCGTGACTGGATGTCTCAGCTGCTGCAGGAGGATGACCACGGCGACAATCATCCCCTCCTTGGCGCTAATGGCTGCCTTTTCCTAGTCCCTGATTTCTTTCAGTTGCATGAAGCGTCTCTTTTGGTAGGTCAGGAAGATGTGGATGGTCCCTTGATTGATGCCGGTGGTCAGTGGCACCTAATCCCCATCTCATCGCTGCTACGAGGAGGAGAAAAAAAAAAAACTTACCATGCTTCGTGGGTCACGTTCCATTGGCGCCATTGGTGTTGGTGGGCGCAAGCTTTCTGTTGCTGCCTCAATGCATGTTCAGGCTAGCCCTGTGTGTGCTGCTGACCACGCTAATGATAGTGGTGGACTGGTGGTGGTGGTGGCCATGGCTGGCCTGCAGCCATAGGATTCCCTGCCTTGCTTCTGAGTTCTGAGCAATTGCTCCTGCTCTGGGCTGGCCGTCCCGGGGCCGGCCGGTGGTGACCACGGTGATTATTCCGTCTATCTATCGCTGCCATGGCAGGCAACTGGATCTCGTTAGCGCCAAATCCTGTAGAGCCTTGTACCTGCAGCATGCACTGTTGCTCATGTCATGGGTGTCGCAATTCGTAGGCGTCTGATGTGCAAGGTCCAGTCTCAAGCTGTAGGATAACAAGAACAGTTGGTGTTGGGGGACCCTTTGACGTGCCGTGGGTCCCACCGTCGCCGATGACCGTCACACGGACACGGCCGGGGAGAAAAAAACGGAATGTGTCATGTGTAGTGAAGGTGGGCCTCAACACCCACGGGCCCGTGGATGTCCTTATTGGGCTTCCTGTAAGCCCAAACCTCCTAAACAAAGGCTACGGGTGAGCTCCCAGGGAAGACGGGAGAGAGACGAAACCGAGAGAGCCGTCGTCCATTCCGGATTCGTGCGAGCTGCGAACCCAAGGAAGCGAGCGAGGAGCCGAGGAGAGCAGGAAGCAGGGGCTAGCCGCAGAGCGACGAGGATGAGGGGCGGCGGCGGCGGGATGATGGACGATGAAGAGCGGGTGGGCCACGCGGAGATCCCGACTAGCTTCGGCCCGGAGCTGCGCGCCTGCCTCCGATGCCGCCTCGTCAAGACCTACGACCAGGTACCTTCCTCCGCCGGCACTGCTTCCCTTCCCCTTCCTCACGCCTAGGGCGCTGCGGTGTAGGTTCACCTGTCGCCACCCGTCGACGGGAGGTTTCTAGGACTGGGGGTTTCGTTTGCCCTGCAGGCAGCAGCAGTTCGTTCTCGGTGGTGGCTAGGGTTTAGTTTGCCGTACCCTGGATTGATCCCAATCGATGCCAGATTTTTGTATTTGTTTTGCGTTGTATAGGCTTGTAGCATTGAATTCGTATTGCAGATTGTAGCGTTGATGCCGATGGTGGCGTGCTCATGTGTTTGATTGCTGTTTGGGGATGCTGCAGTTCAGGCAGAACGGCTGTGAGAACTGCCCGTTCCTGGATATGGACAAGGAGCATGACAATATTGTCAACTGCACCACACCTAACTTTACCGGGTAACTCCACATCATTTGCTGTCATCTTACTCTTCTTTTCTTGTCACTAATTGGTGCTCCCATCTTTATATTCACCTACAGTTCTGACTGCAGAAGGGATCAACTTAGTACAATTAAATCCATATTTTGTGATTTGACTTATCTCATGAAAGAGATGAACAGCACAAACTAGTTTGCTGCTTAGGCATTGTGATTCTGGAGCTGCTCACCAAAGTGTTTTCCCATCCTAGTTAGGCATTGTGATTCTGGAGCTGCTCACCAAAGTGTTTTCCCATCCTTCGTTATTCTAGAGTAGCTAAGCAAAATGTATAGCATAACAGATTATAACTAGTATGAGCATTGGAAAAATGAGATGCACAGATGTTGAATGATGAGGGATCAGCAGAAAGCATTGATGCCCTGATGTTATTTACACAGTCCAAATTTTACAATAGTTATTTAATGTGCTTTTTATCTCATGCAGAATTATCTCTCTGATGGACCCCAGTAGGAGTTGGGCAGCTCGTTGGTTGAGAATTGGTGAGCCTTGATCTCCTGTTTCCTGCAATTTGTTTTCCTCGATCTGCTGCATTCATTGGTCTTCTTTTTTAAAAAAAGACAACTGTCTTTTTCCCCCACTTTGTGTAAGTTGTATCTTTGCCTGACTTACTGCAATATGCATTTTATTCTGTAATGCCATTTTGAAGGATTCAAGCTTTATTGGTTATTTGCTCATCAACTGCATTTTTACTGTAGCTTCTGGTGTTCTGATGGTTGTTAAACACTTTTTATATGAGCTGAGTTTCATCCGCTTCATACGCAGATCAAGTCTTGCTGGCCTCTTTTATGTGGTTATTATCTTCCAAGGATCCTAAAACCAAAGCTAAAAGTCTTGACCTGGGGGATTAGTTCGTATCTCTTATTCTACCAACTTAAACTCAAAATATTGTGCCAAATAGTCGTCCATTACAAAATTCCTTGTTGAGTAGTTCATTTCTTCACAAAAAGTACAAAAAAAAATGCTGTCAAGAATTTGTGTCAATTCCAGACCTTCAGTGATTTTGATTTTTATCTGTAGACTTGGTGTGATTATTGAGTTCACCATTTGCTAAAATTTTCTATTTCCTCTCTGAATTTCTATGGATACTTGGCACAGACCATTGCTCCATAACAGATCCAATTCTTTGGTCTTTATGCATATAGAATTTGAGCCCTATGAGTATCTTGAACTGTGAGCAAATTCTCACTCACATCGGGTGCAGTTTTTATATTAATTCAATATTATTGATGTAGGGGCACCCTTGGTTTACATGGTTTTCCAGTTTACAGAGCAACATCCATAGAAAAGATCCTGTTGTTTTCAGTGACATTTATAGTAAACTGCAGAGCTAAGGATCCTTCATGTGCCATTGTAAAATGTAGAACAGATGAAAATACATGTATATACTTCTGTCGTAACCTTTAGGTGGCTAGCATGTCTGTTTGATCTAATTAGCAAGTGTGTTTATATACAAAATCAATCACTGTAAAGTGTTTGAAAGATCATCTATATTTTAGTGCAATACATTAAGTAAGATATGTTATAAGTAAGATATGTTAAAGCTTCTACATGATGAGCATGTCATTTCTGGATTGCTGCAGTTTTTGTTTAAGCTTGTAGTTTAGAGCCAAATAAAAGCAATGCCTTACATATGGTTTTGTTCAAAGGTCACTTCACTTTTCATTTATACTAGAATGTGTAGATATGTCCATTTGTTGCACTATGGCATTACTAACCGAGATCATCCACCTATGTCAATCTGCAGGTAGGTTCATTCCGGGGTGCTATACACTTGCTGTCTCGGAGGAGCTTCCAGAAGAATATCAGGTGAAATCTATGTACTTTCATTTTTTAGAAACATTTCTGTGATTTGATGAACTAATTGAGACCTAACATCTTTGTTCATCACTGCAGGGGATTTGTCAAGACAACAACGTGCAGTATGTGCCGCCCAAGCGTGTCTAAGGTTCAAGAGGGCCATGGTGTTTTGGTCCTATAGATAACTAGGTAGAAGTGCCTGTGCTTGTTGCCAAGGGAACTACTCACCTTATATGCATTGCACCTCAGTGCTAATCAGGACCTTAATTAACCCTCTTGTGCTACAGATAAAATTGTCTATTTGGGTGGTGAACTGGTGATGGTTGAATCTTCGGAATAATCATGATGCCTCTGTGACCATGCATCTCATGTGCTTCTGTGATGTTCTTTCGCATCTATGTTTATCTGAAGAAAATGCTTTTCATATTATACCTATTTTTCTATAATCTTGACTAAACTTTTAGATAGTTGACTATGGATTTACTAGTAAACTTTGGTAAGATCTGGAGTCCGGCCAATTGTCTGAAACAATTATTATTATTTCACAAGAGCACAATGGAAATTTTACATATCAGGATATCGATGATGCAATATGTCCCGAGCTATTCCGTAGCCTCAAGAGATAACACGTGTCCTTTTGTCTTCTTGAAGAGGCATGAGGAATTTCGGGAGCTCCCCTCTCCTAGATCTTGTATAGTGCACGAGAAAGTGGAGTGCTCCTTTAATCCAACCAAGGCACCAAAGCCCATATACTTCTGTATTATACCTATTTTGTGTCATAAATTTTGATATTGTATACATTTAGTAAATTTTAGATTGTGTGGCAAAGGATAGAACTGCCCTATTTTTTTGTTTGCCTTTTTTTTTTCTTTTATACTTGTTTCCTATGAGTTTTATTTTTAGCCTACCCTAACTAGCTTGGGACAAAGGGTTATGTTGTTGTTGTTGGCGGCGGCTTAGGATAGAACTATAACTGCATCATTTCTAATGTCTCGTTCGGTTCTGAATGTTTGGCCTCCAGGAATAGTTCTTGGCGGGATCCTTAGTTTATATTTGTACAAGATTCTATCAGCTGAAAAACAAATTATGAGCCCTAAGTGTGCAGTAGTGCATTTAGTGATAAGGATCCAGTGTTCAATAGTCGAAACAATTATTATATTATTTTAGCAGTAAAGGGGAGTTTTTTACATTCTAGGATATCGATGCCTGCTGAGGTACCCCTTCACCTCAAGAAATTACACATGCCCTTTTTTCATCATGAAGACATGACTGCTCGCACCAGCAGGAGGAATTACGTATTCTACAAACAATTAACAAATTGTTGTCAAAGAGATATGCATAGCAATAACAAACACATGCTCGATTGATTTATCGTACTTACTTCCACAGTTATGGGTAGTTGGTTTGAATGTCTTGCCACAGCCTTTTATAACCTGGACAAGTTTCATAGCACTGATTGATTGTTGCTCTATCCCGTTCAGATGCTCACAAATACCATCGACGTCCTCATGTTCTATGGCTTTACAGCAGGGTGGAGTTGCCACACCTGAACCTTTTGGTCCATGCTGGATTGAATCATAGCAAGCCTTAATGACCTTAGCCTTTATGTTGGACCAGTCCGCCTCTGCAGTGGCTGGATCAAAGTTGAGCATCGTCACAGAACAATTACAAAGGCTACAATGACGAGTGTCGATTTAGTGGGAGCCATGATGTATGATGCCCTTGTTGCAAGTTGTGCTATATGGAAAGTGGTGGCCAATAGCCAGTATTTATAATCATGTGATGCCTGCACTATTTCCTATTTGTGATATATTTGGGAACCTTTGCATAATCTAGCATCCAAATATCTAAAATCTCCATATCTTGGATACCGAAATTAATGCTTGCTGTATAAGAATATCAGACAAAGGATAAATGTCCAGACATCTTCAAATATATCTAATATCAAATCTCCATGTCTTGGATATCAAAATTAATGCTTGTTATATAAGGATATCTAATGAAGGATAAATGTCCCTTCATATATATCTAAAATCTCCATTTGTCAGATATCAAAATTAGTGCTTGCTGTACTATAATATCCGATGAATGATTGTGGCTAAACTTTAGATACTAGTTGACTACGGAATTACTAGTAGACTTTTGGTAAGATACGTAGTCAGGCCAATTGTCTTAATTAATTATTATTATTTCACAAGAGCACAAGGGAACTTCTACTTGTCAGGATATCAAAGATGCAATATCTCCCGAGTTATTCCTTAGCCTCACGAGATTACACGAGCTAAGCTCCTTAGGCTTGCCCCGTTGGCTTGTTGTTTTAGTTTTTTTTCTCTCTCAAAGAATACTATTAAATTAATCAAAATCCACCGGTTTGTGTACTGGCCGACACCGGCAACAAAGCATAGTTTCTGTTGACAAAAGGGCATGTGTAAAACTTAGGGTTTCCCCAACGCGTCAGTATGACGTCTTTGCCCTAAAGTCCACATCGGCACAAGGTATCCATGTCATAGCAATCGGTAGCCTTGCAAGGTGGCGGTGTAGCATGCAGAGGATGCGGTGGTTTTAACCGACAAAAGAACGAGGTTGTTCGCGAGACCGTAGCGTTGGGAGATGGAGCAGCTCTGCTGCAAGTCTATCATGCTGCAGCAAAAGCAATAAAGGAGACATGGTGGGTGGGTTTGTGGTCTCAAGTGCAAGACAACCCTACGATTGCCAGCGTTGTGTGTTTATTTGCTTGTACACTTCCCCATCAACGTGTCATTTTCTTTTTAGCTGAAACCACAGAGACGTGCTGCCCGCGTTGGCCCTACCCTTAGTAGTTCATTCGGACATGTCTGACGTCAAAGAGACGGCAACAAAAAGTGCAGTGCTCCTTTAATCCAACCCAAGGCACCAAAGCCCAAAATAACGCCCACACCTCACTTATAGTACCTATTTTGTGTCATAAATGTTGACAATCTATAACTTTAGTCAACGTTTGACTAGAGATAGAGCTATAATTGCACCATTTCTAAGTGAGCGTCAGTGCATTTAGTGACGAAAATAGTCCGAAATTATTATTATATTATTTTAGCAACAAAAGGGACTTTTTACATTCTAGGATATCAATGTCTCCTGAGTTACTCCATCGCCTCAAGAAATTACACATGCCCTTTTGTCACCATGAAGGCATAACTGCTCGCACCAGCAGGAGGAATTTCGTATTCTACAAACAATTAACAAATTGTTGTCAAAGAGATATGCATAGCAATTAACAAACACATATACTCGATTGATTTATCATACTTACTTCCACATTTATGGGTAGTTGGTTTGAATGTCTTTCCGCAGCCTCTTATGACCTCGACAAGTTTTATAACACTGACTGATTCTATCTCTACCCCATCCATATGCTCACAGAGACCATCGACGTCCTCATGTTCTAAGGCTTCACAGCAGGGTCGAGTTGGTTCACCTGAACCTTTTGGTCCATGCCGGATTGTATGCCAGCAAGGCCTAATGACCTTAGCCTTTATGCTGGACCAGTCCACCTCTGCAGTGGCCGGATCAAAGTTGAGCATCGTAACAATTACAATGGCTATAATGACTAGTGTCGATTTTGTGGGAGCCATCATATATGATGCCCTTGTTGCAAGTTGTATGGAAAGTGGTGGCCGATAGCCAATATTTATAAGCAATGCGTTGCCTGCACCTTTTGTATTTGTAATTTAATATTGTGGATAATAATGTTGGATACCTTTTTTTGTATATATCTAGCTAGCATCCAAATATCTAAAATCTTCATGTCTTGATATCAAAATTAATGCTTGTTGTATAAGAATATGTCCAACAAGGATACATGTTCAAACATCTTTATGTCTATGGTCACAATAAATGTTAGATATCGCCTTATTTCCAATATCTGAATAAATGTAATAAATCAATGCCTGGAATCCGTGGCAGTCAATTTTGTTTAAAAGTTTGACTAACTTTATAGAAAAGAGTAATAACATTTATGATATAAAATGAGTACCATATGAAAATATTTTCTACAATAAATCTAATCTAATGATACTAATTTGATATCATAAATCTTAACAAGTTTTTCTAAAAATTTGGTCAAAGTTTAAAAGTTTGACTCAAGACAATTCTATAAATCTATTCCTTCATGGACAAAGGGAGTATATGAACTTTCTTACGTCCGATCTCAAAATGAAATGTTTGATGTGTCCCTGTATGCTTGGTATCAACACATATGGCTTGTGAATGAGGACATTTGAAAGTACCGTTCATATCTCCAAAGTTGTAAGTCTAATCAAAATAACTTCATGTGTTTCTCACCACAAAACAGCCATATTAAAAGTGCATCCAAACCCGCTAGAGAGCAAACCAGAGAACCTAAGAAGTTACTACTACCGAGTTTAATAGACCAAAAGAAGACGTACCCATCAGACGGACACCTGACTCAGGATACAGATAACCTGACTAAAAACATAAACCTAAAACGGAACACTTTCGTTGGCCTTCTGCCCCAGTCTCTGTTCTGGTCCTCCGGTTGATTCCCCTTCAGCTTGTGTTGCCCATTCTTCTGCTTCTTAGCCAGCAATTTAACAACTTTTCTTTTTTTTTTATGATGCCTCTCATCCGGTTACAGCTGTAGTATCTGTTTGTACACATACGCACACACCTACACACGCACACGCACACCACACCACACGTCCACGCACACCACCTGTGTACTACCAGACCTACAACTACAAACAAACATGGTAAATCGTGTCTCCTTAAGGGCAACGAAGATCGTCGCAATATTTCGTTGAGCATTACCCACGCGAAAGACATAAAAGACCCGGAAAAATCCAAGCCAAAAAAGGGAACATAGTCCCTGGTGGGAAAATCCTAGGCGAGCAGCGCTCGAACCCACACCAAACGAGCTACGACTCTTCCCCAGCAATTTAACAGCTATCTGAATCATCTTGTTGACTCCATCCTCGATCACCTCCTTCTCTAAATCTGCATATAAACCCACCCAGTAACACATGATGGCACACAATTCTTTGTTGATTAGTTCATTTCCTCACTGAAAGTGCAAAAAAATTGCTGTCAAGAATTTGTGTCAATTCAGACTTTCAGTGATTTTATTTGTAGACTTGGTGTGATTATTGAGTTCACCGTATGCTAAAATTTTCTATTTCCTTTCTGAATTTCTATGGAGACTCGGCACAGTCCATTGCTCCATAACAGATCCAATTCTTTGGTCTTTACGCCTATAGAATTTGAGCCCTCTGAGTATCTTGAACTGTGAGCAAATTCTCACTCCCTTCAGGTGATATTAATTAAATATTATTGATGTAGGGGCTCCCTTGGTTTACATGGTTTTCCAGTTTACAGAGCAACACCCATAGAAAAGATGCTTTGTTTTCAGTGACATTTATAGTGAACTGCAGAGCTAAGGCTCCTTCATGTGCCAATGTAAAATGTTTTTTCGAAAGGATGGCAAAAGCTTTGCTACGATTTCTATTAGGCGAATAAAGAAAAGGCAAGTGTCGGCCCTTTTTTTTATTTGGAAACCGGGCGGAAAAACCATACAATTATGGAGGAAACCCTACTCCACCGCGCACACCTAGGTACCAAGTCAACTCAACTCGCGCCACAACTAGCGCCCACTCAACTCCTTACTTGGTCGATTGGGACATCAACACAAGCCACAACCCCTCGGTCGATTGGGTCATCGACGCGAGCAACCACTTGACACCAACAATTGGACAACTCAACTAGTCGAACCAGGCGGATGGAATAAAAGTAAAAACCTAAAAGCTCCGCTCGGTTGGATTGGGGCATCAACCGAGCAACCATCAATACCGCTAGGTCGGATTGGGATATCGACACGGCGGCCGCCATCGCCAACTCCACCGGCTCCACACACCGGAGGAAAAACGGCGACTACTGCGTCATTGCCACACCCTAGCGAAGCCACACCGGAGAGGATCGGCGCACCGGCCACGCATAGCGGCCGAAGGCTGCGCCGCCCCCACCAACACGGCACCACGCCGAAATGCAGCCTTCCTCGGCGGCGCGCGCCCAGCCGCCAAAGTCCAAGGGAGGGACGGCATAGGCGAGGGGCGTCTTGTCCCCCCAACGCCACAAGTCTTGACCACCACCACCACGCGACCCCCTCACCTGCAAGCCAACCTCCGCAACCACCGCCAAACCTCCGCAAACTCCCCACCAAAACGGACCGAGCGCACCACCAGCGTCGCTGCACACGAGGCACCACCAACCAAGCCCCACCCACGACACAAGCGAGGCGAGGTCCCACGATGCGGCGCCTCCAAGGAGGACACGACGCCAATGGGGCCGTCGTCGCACGTCCAAAAAGGACAAGGTTTTCACCTAAGGAACCCCGTCTTTGCGGAGCATGATGACTCCCAATGGTGCCCCAAGCGGGGGAAAGTGGGCCCAGCGGGGCGCCGCCCTGTCGCCACGGACAACGTCGGTGGAAGCTTTCGCTGGCTCAACACCATGCACGCTGCGCTCTCAACGAAGCCGGTGACCAACTCCCAACCTCAACGGCGGTAACACTAACCGGAAAGAGCGTGACCACGGCCGAAGACACCACCACGGCACCAACACGGCAATGTACACCGGCCACGGCCCCACCACCATGGCGGCACCGCACCGGTGTCGCCCGCCGCGCGAAGGGAAGAGGAGCACCAGCCAAACATGCCATAGAACCGTCGCCATACTTGCTTGATCCTGACCCGGCCCGGGCACCACCGACGCCCGCAGCGCGATTTGGTACCTCTCCGCGACCGCAGACCGCCGCCCGTCGACCTTAGCCGGCGGCAGCCGTTACCCGCTGCCGATTGAATCGACCATCACCGCCTCGACTCCCTCCACCACACACACACACACACACACACACCACCCCATCGCGCCTCCACCCGCCTCCACCACCAAGCCACCCAGTGGGGTGCCACTCGCGGCCTACGCCCGAACTCAGTCCGGTCGAGGGGGCCTAGATTTCCGCCGCCGTGGCGACGGAAGGGAGGGGGGAGAGCCTACGACGAGATCCGGCTGGCTGGTCGGATCCGGCGGGAGGATAGCTACTCGGTGACCCGCGGCGACCACGACGACCTTGGGTTAGGGTTGGTTGTGCGGTGGGGTGGGAGAGCACGGGAAAGGCTCGGATTGCCGCGCCGCTACCTTCCTCGCCACCGGCGGGCTTCCGGCGGGCAACTCAGCGGGCGTGGGTGGGAGGGAGGCGGGGAGGCCTTGTAGGCGA
Organism: Hyparrhenia diplandra; assembly: GCA_015847255.1. Classification (NCBI taxonomy): domain Eukaryota; kingdom Viridiplantae; phylum Streptophyta; class Magnoliopsida; order Poales; family Poaceae; genus Hyparrhenia; species Hyparrhenia diplandra. The sequence goes on from JADLZK010009479.1 coordinate 249,927, forward strand.
AGCGGCGCTTGCTTCCGTCTGTGTCGCCTTGGAAGGGGCGACGCGGGGAAGGGAGCAGCGCTTTGCTTATTGTTGCCTCCGCGATCCAGGCATCCCATTGTAAAATGTAGAACGGATGAAAATACATGTATATACTTATGTCGTAACTTTTAGAGCCTTTTTATGGATACCATTATAAAATGTCGTGTTCTCATGGATACCCGTCAAAAATTCGATCTATCATGTGTGCCAGCGTCATTTTTAACTCTTTCGTGTGTGCCATTCCGTCCAGGTGGGGTGTTAGATTTCTACCGTTTGAGGACCTGACGCGTGGGTCCAAGACTGGAAAATGACCTCCTTGCCCTCCTCTTCTTTCTCCTCCTCACGTTCTCTCTCACCGAACGAACTTGTGGGAACTGACGGAGGAAACGCCGGCCGGCTCCCGACGGCGGCGGTTGCTGGCTCACCCGACGGCTGTAGAAGGGCGAGAGAGCCACAGGGTGCTCGTGCGCGCCTGCAGGTCCCCTCGTCTCAGCCTGAGGCGGTATGAGGCGGCTCGGCCTCGTACGCCTGCGGCCAGGCCCACGGCACCTCCGGCGGCGGGGCACTCCGGCGACCGTGAGAGACAAGGAAGAGGCGCAGGAGGGGCGGCGCGGCCCGGAGGAAGGTGGTGCTGCGGTGGTTGCGGATGCTGCTACGGTGGAAGAGGCACGTGGATCTCGCCGGCGCCGCCGTATGCACGCTCGGCGGATCTCGATAGAGTCGGGCCGGGCGGACCTGGGCGCGTGGCGAGATGGCACCTCGGCACGCGCAGGGGGGGGAAGGGGGCTCGGCCAGGCCGAGCGGACGTGGGCGCGCGTAGGGAGGGAAGGGGCTCTGAGGGCGAGCTCGCCGGCACCTCTGCGCGCAGCGAGATTGGCGCACCGCAACTCGGCATCGCGTGCTCGAGTCCACCGTGGGCTGCGCCGAGGGCCTTGCCTTGACGCGTCGTCCCTCGAGCATCACCGTGCCGGCCGCCGTCACCACCGTTGCCGGCGAACTCATCGATCCCCCCTGCGTGTGCTTGCCGGTGAGAGAGAGAGAGTGAGGAGGAGAAAGAAGAGGAGGGCAATGAGGTCATTTTCCAGCCCCGGCCCCACGCGTCAGGTCCTCAAAGCGGTAGAAATCTAACACCGCGGAATGGCGCGTGAAAGAGTTCAAAATGACACGACACACATGATAGATCGAATTTTATAATGGTATCCATGAAAAAGGCTCTAACTTTTAGGTGGCTAGCATTAAATCTAGTTTGCAAGTGTGTTATATACAAAATGAATCACTATAAAGTTTTTGAAGTTCACCTCTATTTTAGTGCAATACATTAATTAAGATATGTTAAAGCTTCTACATGATGAGCATGTCATTTCTGTATTGCTGCAGTTTTTGTTTAAGCTTGTAGTTTAGAGCCAAATAAAAGCAATGCCTTACAGATGGTTTTGTTTAAAGTTCACTTCTCTTTTTAATTTCATTTATACTAGAATGTATAGATATGCCATTGGTTGCACGGTGGCCTAACCGAGATCTGCCACCTATGTCAATCTGCAGGTAGGTTCATGGTGCTATACACTTGCTGTCTTGTAGGAGCTTCAGAAGAATATCAGGTGAAATCTATGTACTTTCATTTTTTTTTTTTTTGAAACATTTGTTCTGTGATTTGATGAACTAATTGGGACCTAACATCTTTGTTCATCACTGCAGGGGATTTGTCAAGACAACAACGTGCAGTATGTGCCGCCCAAGCGTGTCTAAGGTTCAAGAGGGCCATGGTGTTTTGGTCCTGAAGCAGTATAGATAATTAGGTAGAAGTGTCTGTGCTTGTTGCCAAAGGGAACTAGTCACCTTATATGCATTGCACCTGAGTGCTAATCAGGACCTCAATTAACCCTTTTGTGCTACTGATAAAATTGTCTATTTGGGTGGTGAACTGGTGATGGTTGAATCTTCGGAATAATCATGATGCCTATCTGTGGCCATGCAGTTCATGTGCTTCTGTTATGTTCTTTCGCATCTATGTTTATCTGAAAAAAATGCTTTTCATATTATACCTATTTTTCCTATAGTTGTGGCTAAACTTTAGATAGTTGACTATGGATTTACTAGTAGATTTTGGTAAGATCTGAAGTCCGGCCAATTGTCTGAATCAATTATTATTATTTCACAAGAGCTCAATGGAAATTTTACATGTCAGGATATCAATGATGCAATATGTCCCGAGCTATTCCTTAGCCTCAAGAGATTACACGTGGCCTTTTGTCTTCTTGAAGGCATGGGGAATTTGGGAAGCTCCACTCTCCTAGATCTTATAGTACACGAGTGACCTAAGCTTCATGTAAAAGCTTTGCTCATTTGGACGTGTCTGAGACCAAAGAGACAACAACAAAAGTGAAGTGCTCCTTTAATCCAATCCAACCAAGGCACCAAAGCCTAAAATAAAGCCCACTGCCCACTTCGATAAGGAATTTACATATACTTCCGTATTCCGTATTAAACCTATTTTGTGTCATAAATGTTGATATATTCTATAAATTTAGTCAATTTTTAGATCGTGTGGCTTAGGACAGAACTATAACAACATCATTTCTATTGTGTCTCGTTCGGTTCCGAATGTTTGGCCTCCAGGAATAGTTCTGGCAGGATCGTTAATTTATATTTGTACAAGATTCTATTAGCCGAAATCAATCCTGGCTTGATCCGTCCGAAACGAATGAGCCCTAAATGAGCGGGTAGTGCATTTAGTGATAGGGATCCTGTGTTTAATAGTCCGAAACAATTATTATATTATTTTAGCAGCAAAAGGGAGTTTTTACATTCTAGGATATCGATGTCTGCTGAGTAACTCCTTCGCCTCAAGAAATTACACATGCCCTTTTGTCACCATGAAGGCACGACTGCTCGCACCAGCATGATGAATTACGTATTCTACAAACAATCAACAAATTGTTGTCAAAGAGATATGCATAGCAATAACAAACACATATACTCAATTGATTTATCGTACTTACCTCCACATTTATGGGTAGTTGGTTTGAATGTCTTGCCGCAGCCTCTAATGACCTGGACAAGTTTCATAGCACTGATTGATTCTTGCTCTATCTCATTCAGATGCTCACAAATACCATCGACGTCCTCATTTTCTATGGCTTTACAGCAGGGTGGAGTTGCCATACCGGAACCTTTTGGTCCATGCTGGATTGAATCATAGCAAGCCTTAATGACCTTAGCCTTTATGTTGGACCAGTCCGCCTCTGCAGTGGCTGGATCAAAGTTGAGCATCGTCAGAACAGTTACAAAGGCTACAATGACCAGTGTCGATTTAGTGGGAGCCATGATGTATGATGCCCTTGTTGCAAGTTGTGATATATGGAAAGTGGTGGCCAATAGCCAGTATATTTATAATCACGCGATGTCTGCACTATTTCGTATTTGTGATATATTGGGAAGCTTTTGCATAATCTAGCATCCAAATATATATCTAAAATCTCCATACTTTGGATACCGAAATTAATGCTTGCTGTATAAGAATATCAGACAAAGGATAAATGCCCAGACATCTTCAAATATATCTAATATCAAATCTCCATTTGTTGTCAAAAAAAAAAAAAAAAATCAAATCTCCATGTCTTGGATATCAAAATTAATGCTTGTTATATAAGGATATCTAACGAAGGATAAATGTCCCTTCATATACATATAAAATCTACATTTCTTAGATATCAAAATTTGTGCTTGCTGTATTATAATATCCGATGAAGGATAAATGTATAGACATCTTCATATTAAAATCTCCAAGTCTTGGATACTAAAAATATTATTGATGTAGGGGCTCGAAAAGATGTTTTTGTTTTCAGTGACATTTATAGTAAACTGCAGAGCTAAGGCTCCTTCATGTGCCATTGTAAAATGTAAAATAGATGAAAATACATGTTCATGTATATACTTCTGTCTTAACTTTTAGGTGGCTAGCATGTCTGTTTGATCTAATTTGCAAGTGTGTAGTACACAAAATCAATCACTGTAAAGTTTTTGAAAGATCACCTCTATTTTAGTGGAATACATGAATTAAGATATGTTAAAGCTTCTACATGATGAACATGTCAGTTTAAAATTGCCGCAGTTTTTGTTTAAGCTTATAGTTTAGAGCCAAATAAATCAATGCCTTACAGATGGTTTTGTTCAAAATTCACTTCTCTTTATACTGGAATGTAAATATGTCCATTTGTTGCACTATGGCATTACTAACCGACATCATCCACCTATGTGTATCTGCAGGTAGGTTCATTCCGGGGTGCTATACACTTGCTGTCTTGGAGGAGCGAGTAGAATATCAGGTGAAAGCTATGTACTTTCATTTTTTAGAAACATTTGTTCTGTGATTTGATGAACTACTTGGGACCTAACATCTTTGTTCATCACTGCAGGGGATTTGTCAAGACAACAACGTGCAGTATGTGCCGCACAAGCGTGTCTAAGGTTCAAGACAGCCATGGTGTTTTGGTCCTGAAGCAGTATAGATAATTAGGTAGAAGTGCCTGTGCTTGTTGCCAAGGGAGCTACTCACCTTATATGCAATTGCACCTGAGTGCTAATCAGGACCTCAATTAACCCTTTTGTGCTACTGATAAAATTGCACCTGAGTGCTAATCATGATGGTTGTCTATGACCATGCATCTCATGTGCTTCTGTCATGTTCTTTCGCATCTATGTTTATCTGAAGAAAATGTGTTTGATATTATACCTATTTTTTCCTATAATTGTGGCTAAACTTTAGATACTAGTTGACTACGGAATTTCTAGTAGACTTTGGTAAGATACGTAGTCAGGCCAATTGTCTTAATTAATTATTATTATTTCACAAGAGCACAAGGGAACTTCTACTTGTCAGGATATCAAAGATGCAATATCTCCCGAGTTATTCCTTAGCCTCACGAGATTACACGAGCTAAGCTCCTTAGGCTTGCCCTGTTGGCTTGTTGTTTTAGCTTTTTTTTTTTTTCTTAAAGAATACTATTAAATTAATCAAAATCGACCGGTTTGTGTACTTGCCGACACCGGCAACAAAGCATAGTTTCTGTTGACAAAAGGGCATGTGTAAAACTTAGGGCTTCCTAAACGCGCCAGCATGGCGTGCTGCCCCAAAGTTCACATCAGCACAAGGTACAAGGTATCTATGTCATAGCAATGGCAGTGTAGCCTGCAAGGATGCGGTGGTTTCAACTGACAAAAGAACGTTGAGGTGGCGAGGACGTAGCGTTGGGAGCTGGAGCAGCTCTGCAGCAAAAAAAAGCAATAAGGCGTCTCCAATGGTTACCAAATTGGTAGAAACAATTCTTTCAATGTCATTTTACAAATCGCTAGCTATATGAGACATCTAAATAAGAAAAAATAAACACTATAGTTGAGAGTTATGTGAGAGAGATGTTTCTAGGAGAGCGGGCTAGATTAGATATTTATTAGTCGCTAGCTATTTGAGGAGTCGCTAGCTATTTGGTCTCTCTCCTCGATAGCCAATCAACATGCTACTTTTATATTATTTTTATACCTCATCTAGCTAGCTATTTGTAAAGTGTTATTGATAATAAATTCTCCTAAGCTAGCTATTGGAAAGACTTGGGTGGAGACGCCCTAAAGGAGACATGGTGGGTGGGTTTGTGGTCCCAAGTGCAAGACAACCCTACGATTGTCAGTATTGTGCGTATATTTGCCTGTACACTTCCCCATCAACGTGTCATATTCTTTTTAGCTGAAACCACATAGACATGTTGCCCGCGTTGGCCCTGCCCTTAGTAGTTCATTCCGACGTGTGTCAAAGAGACGGCAACAAAAAGTGCAGTGCTCCTTTAATCCAACCCAAGGCACCAAAGCCCAAAATAACGCTCACACCCCACTTATAGTATACCTATTTTGTGTCATAAATGTTGACAATCTATAAATTTAGTCAACGTTTCACTAGAGATAGAACTATAATTGCACCATTTCTAAGTGAGCGTCAGTGCATTTAGTGACGAAAATAGTCCGAAATAATTATTATATTATTTTAGCAACAAAGGGAGTTTTTACATTCTGGGATATCAATGTCTCCTGAGTTACTCCATCGCCTCAAGAAATTACACATGCCCTTTTGTCACCATGAAGGCATAACTGCTCGCACCAGCAGGAGGAATTTCGTATTCTACAAACAATTAACAAATTGTTGTCAAAGAGATATGCATAGCAATTAACAAACACATATACTCGATTGATTTATCGTACTTACTTCCACATTTATGGGTAGTTGGTTTGAATGTCTTGCCACAGCCTCTTATGACCTTGACAAGTTTTATAACACTGACTGATTCTATCTCTACCCCATCCATATGCTCACAGAGACCATCGACGTCCTCATGTTCTAAGGCTTGACAGCAGGGTCGAGTTGGTTCACCTGAACCTTTTGGTCCATGCCGGATTGTATGCCAGCAAGCCCTAATGACCTTAGCCTTTATGCTGGACCAGTCCACCTCTGCAGTGGCCGGATCAAAGTTGAGCATCGTCAGAACAATTACAAAGGCTACAATGACTAGTGTCGATTTTGTGGGAGCCATCATATATGATGCCCTTGTTGCAAAGGTGTATGGAGAGTGGTGGCCGATAGCCAATATTTATAAGCAATGCGTTGCCTGCACTTTTTGTGTTTGTAATTTAATATTGTGGATAATAATGTTGGAAACCTTTGTATATACCTAGCATCCAAATATCTAAAATCTTCATGTCTTGATATCTAAATTAATGCTTGTTGTATAAGAATATGTCACAATAAATGTTAGATATCGCCTTATGTCCAATATCTAAATAAATATAATAAATTAATGCCTAGAATCCATGTCAGTCAATTTTTTTAAGTTTAACTAACTTTATAAAAAGAGTAATAACATTTATGATATAAAATGAGTACCTTATGAAAATATTTTCTACAATAAATCTAATGATACTAATTTGATAACATAAATCTTAAAAAGTTTTCCTAAAAATTCGACCAAAATGTAAAAATTTGACTCAAGACAATTCTTTAAATCTATTCTTTTTAGGGATAAAGGGAGTATATGAACGTTCTTATGTCCGATCTCAAAATGAAATGTTTAATGTCCCTCTACGTTTTGTATCAACACATGGCTTGTAAATGTGGACATTTGAAAGTACCGTCTCCAAAGTTGTAAGTCTGATCAAAATAACTTCAATCAAAATGTGACTATGGTTTAGCTGTTGGTTAAGTGTTGATTACCATATGACACCTACGGGAGAGGATCAGGGGAAGATGGAGGCCGACGGCAGCAGAGGCGGACGGAGCGAGGGGGAGACGGAGGCGGGCGGTGGAAGCACCGCAGCAGGGGAGCGGTCGCTGACTCGTGTCGAGTCTTTTCCTGTGTATATACCAACTGAAGGAGTGCTCTGGGAATTGGAAACTCGAGATCGCCATCGTGGCATCGTGGGCTGGTGGGTTGTACACGGGAAGAGAGGGAACCGGTGGGCCTTTTCTTCTTGGATGCTTGCATTTCGGGTCCCCAACGAGCACCCATGGGGAGATTCAAAACCGCCCCCCCGCCCGCCCCGCCCTGTTTTTCAGTCCCCGAACCAAAGAAACCCGTGGGGCGAAAACTAGATCAATCCCTGGCCTGTCGGGTCTAAAACCCATGGGTTTCAGGTCCAGACCTGCTCCGCTATCATCTTTACCAACAATAAAGCATATCCTTCTTAGTTGTATCGCTTATGGACTTAATGGTACTAGTAGAAAATTGGAGGCCTATCAGATTTGAAGGCCCTGCGTCGTCATCCTGGGTGGCCCTAAATGTTAGCAGCAATATGGAATTTGGGGAAGGAGCTCGGGGATCAGGAAGGATTGGAGAACTGGGGATTCGAGTTGGACGAACAACAGCGCGGGGGATTGGGATGGCGTGACGATGAATGATTAGGCAGAGTTGTTGGTTTGTTGTTTACAAATACGATACCCTATTCGAAATTGCTCCATGTTCTTATACTACTTAGCATTACAGGCCTTGCTTGGACTTGCACATGCATGTGCTCATGCCCACTCGTTGTCGAACACCTTGTTGCTGGACTTCCGGCTTCGCTTCCCCCTTCTATGGGTCGTTCCTCAATGTCTTCATCAGGAATGGAGTTGTTAACGGTCATCATCTTCATTGTTGGCGTGTCCTCCTTGGTCTTGGCTAGCATGCAAAGGAACTCCATGACCTACACACATCACAATATGAAAACGATCAGTTAATCGAAGTTGTCAACCAGAGCTTCTCACGAGTTGTACTGGTTCTGTGCTTGAGTTTTTCAGTTTATCAAAACCATCAGTTACCAACAATTTGACCAACACCCCTTTGCCAAGTGCCCAATAGATTGCAGTAGGCAAAGGATTTGGCACTCGGTAAAGGTGTGGATTCCAGTGGTGAATGAGAAAGATCTAGATGACATATATTCACTAGTGCTCTCTCTTTTTCCCGAAAGAGACGACGACCCTGGCCTAATTTACTTTTAATCTTGAGAAAGTTGTTGATGATTGAAGTGAATGAACTAGTTGTCGGTCACCGTCACAAGTGAGGTTCCGATCCTCTCTAGGATTTATGTGATGCCGGATGATCGCTTTCGGCAGGGGCGGAGCTAAAGGGGGGACAGGGGGGTCCACCGACCCCCCCTGTGGCCCGCACGTCAGACCCACAGGACGTTAAAAAAAACCCTATTTGTATTAAAAAAAACTTATTTGTATATAAAATTATAAATAGTTTACCGATTTACATATAAAAAATTTTGGTGCACCCCCAGTGCTCAACAGCTAGCTCCGCCACTGGCTTTCGGATCGATTGGGCGTACATGAAAGCGAACTCATGGGCCTTGCCCTTGTCCCAATCGATGGACATGCGAATCTCTAGGAACTGCATGCATGAATAAGGGCAACTCCAGCATCAGTTCTAACTTCTTTTTGGAGCACACACATCTAAAAGGTGTGAGGGAAGAGAGAAACGAAAAGCAACGGTGCAATATATTCCAATTGTCTTCCTTTTTTTACATGTAATGTTGAATATGTTTCAAATTCAGTCGCGCATATTTATTATTGGGCGGTCGATTTCTGACGAAGCGAAGCAGAGACCCATCAGGGGGAGGGGGCGCACTCCCCACCCCCCACCCCCCGTGGTATGGTACATACCCTTCTACGGTTTCCACTCGCAGCACCGATTCATTCTCATAAGCCGCCACATCGGCGTTGTAACCCGACTCTTGATAATAGTGAGGAGTATTTGCTGGTTGGCGCTCGTGTTTTTTCTCTCCCTATTGAGAGGGTTTTCCACATTAAATCTTGTGTCTCCGCTGTAGTTTGATTTGTGAACTTCATCGTTTATTGTGTCGCCATTTATAACAAGCACGTCTCGTGTCCAATTTGTCGCATGAGGGCACCCAAAGCATGTCATGTTGTTCAGCCTTGTATGGCACTGTCGTGTGCACTTTCTGTTTCTTCAGGGCAGCCCCAACGCGGGCAGTACCTAGCATATGCTTCACTCCAAAAGTACAGGACAGGTAGGCATCCGGTGCACAAGACTATTGATTTCTACAACGCAAGCAAATAGCTTCAGGAGAAATCGTCACCTCATCATCCAGCTTGAGCCAGCTTGGAGCGTTGGGGATGGCCTCAATGGCTGAAAGAATATGTTGCTAGTTGCTACGTACGTCAAAAAGGTTGAGAAATCCAAACGGTAACGAGTTTTTCCAAAAGAGATAGTACGTGCATGGGTTGGCTGAAGGTAACACGTACAATGGAGCCATATGTGATTGTTAGCCCTAGACCAAAAGCAAATTCTACATCGACAAAATAAAAATTCTACTCCCACTCTCTCTGTGAAACCACACCATCCTGCCCCATGGTGCTCTTGTAGAGAGAAAAGCGGTGCGTTCTATAGCTTTTCTCCTTTCTCAATCTTTAAGGCAACCATCCGCCGGTCACAACGCATGCTTCAGGGTGGCTAACGAGTCAGCTCAGCTCGTTAAGAGCTCGGCTTGTTATGGCTCAGCTCGTTAACACACTGGCTCGGCTCGGCTCATTTCACTAACGAGCTAGAAGAGCAGGCTCGGCTCGTTAATAGCTCGAGCAGCTCGTTTTAGCTCACGAGCCAAATCATATAAATACAGTACAGTGAGATTATAAAAGCAATTGAACAGCAAACACAAAGTTTCTATAAATTTAACAATGGAGAATATAATGCACGCATCACTTGATCCACAATTCCAAAGTTTTTTTCGAGCCATGACGATGAGACTTAATAAGCATACGCATGCAGTTCATGAACGAAGCAAAATAAATGACCAACTCCTTGAGTGCTAGACTCATCAGGTTTTTAGGTAACATATATTTATATATATATATATATACACCAGAAGCAAGACAAAAGCAGCCACGGGGCACAGCCAACAGATCCATGGTGATTGGTGAATTGGTGATACTTGTTAGTCCTTACTAGTTGCTTTCCACCACACTACTAGGAAGCTCCACGGCCTCAATGTACCATCATCATCTTCTCCCTGTACCAACAGAAAAGGAATTAAGGGACTCTTCCTCATCCTCCACGACTTGCTCGAGATGGAATTGGGATATGTTAGATGGGACTATGGGATACCGGAGAGGAGTGGCGTGCCTACCTGCTGGTGTGACCTGCGAGGAATGGCGGGCGGCGGCTCCTGTATCGCCGTATACTGATGCGAGGGATGGGAAAAGGAAAACGGCGTGCGTGACTACTCGACTCCCTGGTGGCTGGTGCGGTGGTGTACGTAGGGTTTCAGGTTTGGGCTGGGCCTCAGGGTGGTCAACGACTAAACAAGTGATATATGGGCCAAGCTATTTTTTTACGTATTTTGGCTTGCGAATTCCGGCTCGTTCGAGCTACGTTATAAATCAAGCTAGCTCGTTTCAAATCGAGTTGCCTTGTTATGAAACGAGTCGAACCATTAATGAGCGAGTCGAGCGAGCTAGCGAGTTTCGAGTTTTCGGTCCAGCCTTAAGCTGACTCGTTAGCCACCCTGATATATATCTACACATATTATTATTATATTAAAGCGTAACAAAATGGATGAATCAACAAAGTCAAAACGACTTATAATTTCGAACGAAGGGAGTATGCAACTTCGGTGCTCGTGAGTGCGATCATATATTTCGTACGTAGTTGTACTAAGTTATAGCAACATTGCTACGTTGAAAGCGATGTACTCGGTGCGAGATTTTTTTTCTACAATTGTAACTGCCTCCGTCAATATAAGATTGTTGGTAATTTCTTTTATGTGAGATTAATTCAATAAAGTTGATTGTTTTTCTCTTTTCAGTACTGGACAAAAACTGTGGTTATGTAACCTTCAACACCACTGATTTCTGAACTCGTTCATACGCCCACACTCCCTCTCAACTGCCTTGTGTTGCAATGCGACTAACCTAGACCTCACCGTCACCAACACCTACGGCCCCGCCGACCACCAAGGCTCTTTGCCTTTCCTCCACAACCTTTCTGAACTCCCGCCGCTAATCCACTCCCCTTGGATCCTTCTAGGTGACTTCAACCTCGTGCGTTGCGCGTCCGACAAAAACAATGGCCAGTTCAACCCATCGCTTACAGCTGCTTTCAACAATACCATTCAGAGCCTTTGCGTTTCAGAGGTCGAGCTCTCTGATCGTCTTTACACTTGGTCCAACAATCAGCCCAACCCAGTCTTAGCCAAGCTAGACAGAGTGTTCACTGACAATGCCTTCAACCTTGCATATCCGCTGTGCACCCTCTCCTCTCTTCCTCGACCAACGTCGGATCACACCCCACTCCTCCTAACTGTCTCGACTGATCTTCCCAAAGCCAACAACTTCCGGCTCGAGAACCACTGGCTTCGAAACCCAGCCTTTCTCCCCTCGATCCTCCCGGCTTGGCAGCAGGCACCGGCAAGACAGGACACGGTTCAGCAGCTCGCCGCATGCATCAAGTCGACGCGGTCGGCAGCCAAGGTTTGGAAACGGTGTATCAGGGCACCACCACAAACTATTCGTAACTGTCTTTTCATCATACAACTGTTCGATTTCTTCGAGGAAACGAGAAACCTGTCAAGTGCAGAATTTCAGGCAAGAGCAATTGCGAAGGATGGCCTCCATGAAGCGATCAGTGCCAAGGCCGCATATTGGAAGCAAAGGAGCAAACATAGAGCCATTCGCGAAGGGGACGCCAACACCGCGTTCCACCACGCGCACGCTACTCAACGCATGCGCGGCAACTACATCAGAATGGTCCGGGTTCAGGGGGCCGAGGTGGTCTCCCATGCTGGCAAGACCGAGGCCCTGACATGCTTCTTCAGATCGATCCTGGGAACGCCAGGGTCCTCCACACCACTGGATCTTGATCACCTATACACTTCAAGCTACCGGCCGAGCGACAGTCTGGACGCTGATTTCTCTGAAGCTGAAGCAGTTTGTGCTCTTCGGGCTATGAACAAAAACAGTGCCCCGGGGCCAGACGGTATGGGGCCGGCATTCTACAAAGCGGCGTGGCCGAGCATCAAGCAACAAGTCATGCAGTTCCTGAATGCCTTTCATCGCTAGGAGACCAGCCTAGAGCCTATCAATCGGTCACACATGGTGCTCATCCCAAAGAAACCGGGTGCTGTCGACGTGGACTCCTTCAGACCGATCTGCCTTCAGAACTGCAGCCTGAAGATCCTTTGCAAAATACTAACAGCAAGGCTACAAGATGAGATCCCAAGATTAATTGACATCCTGCAGACAGGTTTCATCAGAGGGCGTTCTATCTCGGAAACCTTTGTTTATGCAGCCGAGCTTGTGCAGGTGTGCCACAAGAGGAAGAAGCCAGCGCTTGTTCTGAAACTAGACTTCGCAAAGGCGTTTGACACGGTCAATTGGGAGGGCCTCTTTGGAGTTCTAAGGGCAAGAAACTTCTCGGACAAATGGATAGCTTGGATGGAGGAAATCCTGTCTTCCTCAAAATCTGCGGTCCTAGTTAATGGCTGCCCGGGTCCCTGGATTACTTGCAGGAGGGGGCTCCGTCAGGGAGACCCCATCTCCCCTTACCTCTTCTTGCTAGTTGCTGAAACGCTCCAATGCTTAATCAAAGACAGTGGCAGCATCAGGCACCCCACCGAGGATGGACTACCATGTGCGGCACTACAATATGCCGATGACACACTGCTAGTACTGCGTGGAGATGTTACTGACGCTTCATGCCTCAAACAAGTGCTTGACCGCTTTGCTGCATTCTCAGGGCTGAGCATCAACTATACAAAGAGTACCTTGGTTCCGATTCATATGGCTGAGCAACAAGTGCAATCATGTGTTCAGATTTTGGGATGCAAACGGGAAAGTTTCCCCCAGCCATACCTTGGCCTACCGCTGTCAGTGCACAAGCTCCCGCTATCAGCCTACACCCCTTACATTCAGAAGGTGGATCGACATCTAGGATCGTGGCAGGCTCAGCTACTGAATCCGATGGGCAGATCAGTACTGATCAACTATGTGCTTGACTCGCAACTAGTCTACCTCATGAGCTCATTGCAGATTCCACCTTCAATCATCCAGTTCATGGACAAGAATCGAAGAGCGTTCCTTTGGTCTGGGGACACCACTGGCAAGGCGTCACCGGCGGCGTGTCTAGTGGCCTGGGTCTCTGTCTGCAGGCCAAAGATATCCGGCGGCCTTGGCATCAAAGACCTGGGCACCCACAATCTTTGCCTCCTGCTCAAGCTGCTTCACAAGCTGTTCTGCCCGCACGACTCTGCGTGGGCGCAATGGGTCCAGGGCCGCGCATCCATCTGCTCCATGCGTGGCGACATCCATGGCCAACATTGGGACGTGCTCAGAACACTACTGCCGCTGTACCAAGCTATCACGACGGTGGTTATTGGAAATGGAAACAATTGCTCCTTCTGGCTTGATGTCTGGGTTGGTGAAGAGGCGCTTGCGGACTGTTACCCGGCCCTGTACTCTCATTGCCGCAAAAAGGAGGCATCAGTCAGTGAGATGTTGGAGATCGGCATTCAACAGACACTTGCCCCGCGGCTGTCGTCTAGAGCTGTGCAGGAACTTGAGCTCGTCCAGACAATTGCTGCTGAGGTCTCGCTCGGCGACGAACCAGATTCCCGGGCGTCGCCGTTCATCACACCGAAGGGAAGCCTGGACAGCTCTGCACTATACTGCTTGCTCAAGTCTCAAGGGCAACACGGGGATGACAGATCGATCTTCGTCTGGAAGAACTCAGCCCCCCCAAGAGTGCAGCTCTTCATGTGGCTACTGCTACAAAAAAGGATCCAGTGTCGCACGGTCCTGCACAGGAAGCATGTCCTACAGACTCCAACCTGTGAGGTCTGTAACCTTCTCGATGAGACACCTGAGCACATCATCAGTGGCTGTGCGCTGGGAAAATCCTTCTGGGAAAGACTGAACATGCAGCACATCATCGGAGTTGACATGGCTGACCTGCACCTCGTGAAGCCGAACGCTGGTGTGCCAGACGAGGAGTCCTCAGCATTCATTGCTTTGGCGTGCTGGCAACTGTGGAAGGCGAGGAACGCAGCTGTTTTCAGAAATGAAACAGTGGATGTCGAACGGCTACTTCTCTCATGCCGGCAAATGTCTGGAAGCTGGCGAGCACGATTCAAAAGAAAGAAGAAACCAATAGCGGACAAATGGTGTAACATTTTTGATATGGCTAGAGTAGGCTAATCTCTATGTACAAACTCCTCTATCCCTTGTTGAACACCTTGTAAATGCTACTCTGATGAGGCCATTTTAGGGCCAAAGAAATAAAATTCAGGTGGGGAACGCCTCCCCCCCGGTGAACATTCAAAAAAAACACCACTGATTTCTTATATACGTGTAAATTTCCTGATATGAAATATCATTGAACTTAACTTTTATTCCTATGCGCCAAGGCCATGACCTTAAATACAAGAAACACATTACTCCACTCCACTCCCCAATGCAAGCACTCCACCGCCGCTTCCTAGTGCTAGTGCTACTAGCAAACAAAACAAAAAAGGTGTGCGGACTCGCAAAAAAAAAATAGTAGTAGTAACTGCGGCGGTGGGCGCAGCCAGTGCACACAAAGGAAAAGAAGACGGCTGGAAAAGGTGAATGGAAGGAAACCCATAGGAGAAACAAAACAAACACGCTTCTCCTCGTTCTACTGCCCCAGCCCGACGGCGGCTTCTCCGTGCGTCGGATGGATGGAAAGCATGCACACACGCCCGGAGGAAAGGAACCCGGCCGGGGGGGGGCTGCTAGGTCCAACCACCCAATTTGGACCGGCCCACGAACACCCACGATTCTTCCTCGCGTCCGCGCCTCCCCGCTTTCCCGCCCCCCCCAAGGACGGCGCTTAAGACTCCCCCCTCCCCTTTTTCTCCCCGTCCGCCTTTTTCCCGCAATGACTGACGAGCAAGACGCCACCGCCACGACCGGCCCGAATGCCCCATGTGCCGCCAACGGCACCTAAGGCCGCCCGGCGACCATTCCCATTGTTAGACACGCCTACCTCCGCTGACCGGCGGACAATCTATAGCCGGGGAGAGGTTAAGGTGGAGCGGGGTGGGCGCGGGGAGGCGCTAGCGAAGCTTGGCGCGGTGGGGCACGGAGTTAGGGTTCGGCGATGCCGCCGCCTACGTGTTGGGTCGTGTGGGCAGGCCGGGCCACGAGAGGAAGAATTTTGGGGTGGTCGGACTCGATGATTTCCGCCTAGCCAGCACGCGCGTCCAAGTTCACCATCATAGGAAGGAGACCGCAGACGCCATGTCATGTGCTTGTGGACGGACAGACGCGGACGTGACACAATAGTTGAAATGAAATCTCAAATGAAATCTCGTTGGTCCTGTAGAAAAGGAAACCTGAAAGAATCTTACCGATCACGGTGGTACGGGACTGAACCAACCACACCAACCCCAGAGGCCTTCAGCGCCCCCGGTCGTGCCACCGGTGCCACCCCGGCCACGACCGTGTCGTCCGTGCGCTCCATCACGTACGTGTACGCATTGGCAGCCGGTGATGCCATCCTAGATCCACCCCTACGTGTACGTAGCCGTTGCTCGCCTAGGGAAGGTGAGCGAGGACTGAGGAGGCAAGGTTGCGAGTTTGCCACTAGGGAGTGCGATGCGGGCTACTAGCTAGCCTTGCATCGACAACGCGCGCGCTAAATACATTGTTGCTGTGCGTGTGGTCGTCCAGCCCACCGTCACTCCCATAGTCCCGTGGCCCATGGCCCACCCAACATCCACCCCACGTACTCGCGCACAAAGAAGTTGTGAGCGTACCGAGAGAAGAAAAATAATTTTTCTAGAAGAAATATTAATATATAGAAACAAAGATAACATTTGTCCATTGTGATGATTTAAATGAGCTAGGATTCACTGTTTACCATGGACTGAGGTTGGGATCCCGGTATTGCTGGTTTTTTTGCTTGATGTGCTTACAATGCCTATGATGTTGGATGGATTAGGATGCAGGCCATTAGCTTTACTTCCTACGCCTTCTCATGATTCACAAACCAAGCTGTAAAGCCGTTAGAAGTAAATTGATAGTCCATGACCAATCAACCATCACTGAGGCAACAACAACATTGATGTTGACTCTACTTTTTTAATGTCTGCAATGATGTGCACTTAGAGGCCAACATGGCATGCCATAACCTGGAATCAATGTTCCATTCATGCCGAGGAGCTCTTCAACCTCAAGCAAAGTTTCCCTAGGGTGTCCATTGAAAGGGCCTTTGGTGCTTTGAAGAATTGGTTTCGAATAAGCCATTTCACAAGTACAAGGCACAAGTCAAGCTTTGTTCAAGCCTGCTGCATCATACACAAATAGATCATGGGGTTGGGGTTGATCCAGTGGTTCATGAATTAGCCATGCACTTCATGAATCATGTTGTTGGACATCTGCTATAGTTTAAGGCTTGCCTTGTATGGTACTAGTGCTATTTGTTCTGAGACATTTGTAATAATTTAAGTTTGTCGGTGTTTTTCTAGCTGTTTTTCCTGATTATGGCTCAATTTGACAGTTTGCTGGTATCTAAGCCTGATGATGACACAAATTTTAGATAAAGAGGTGGCACTGACTACGCTTAAATTTTTGTGTTTCTCATGGTTGTCATCAAATCGTGAGATACATCCATACCTATAAGCAACAAATGAGTCTTGCTTTGCTGACGGCTCAATGTGTCTCATGATTCCATGGCTGTTATGATATTGGGTTTATATTATTGTGACTTTCAGGGCTATCATCAAAACATGTGAGATGTCCATTTCCAAGCGACTGCTAATTGATAAGTCTCTGATGGCTTGGAACTGGGATGGACGTCTCACATGCTTCCATGGTTGCCTTGATCTTGGTCTTCTACCTCTTCAGGCGAACAAACACACTGTCCTCTGTTTGGTTCCATTTCCTCAGTGCCACCAATGAGTGATTAATTTGAAAAGCTGATAAATGATCATCTAGTCTGAGGCCACATAACCTTTTTATTTTTCCTATGATGCAATACATGAACAGCTGCTGAGGCATTTGTACTCTATACTAATCTGCCTTGTGATGTCTATTACTTATTTACCATGTGTACTACCGTTTGTTTCTTGAGTTTCTCTACCACTTCAACTGAAGTAGACAACCTCATTGAACAAACTGAAGGCTTGCACCTGAACCCCCACCTAAATCACCTTGGAATGAGGCTTAGCTGCTTGTTCAATGCATAAGAATGTGTGCTTGGTATGTTGTTTTCAATGGTAAGCAACCTAGGCTGGGTGCAGTGAGCATGTACTGGGATATCGAGGAGCTGTGTATAAAAAATACACCTCTTATGACCAAGCAATTGCTGATTTCAGCTCAACAATCAACTCAATGATCGACTTCCTCTTAAACTTCTTCACCTGTCATTAAAATGGAGAAACAACCTCTCCAATCAGTTGCTTTGAACTGTTACAAAAGTGTGTTCATTCTGTTGATGTGTGCTTTGGTTGTGGTCATGTGTATGATGCTGAACAAGTGCAATCCCTGTTAGCTTAATGGTTAGTGGATGTATGAATTAATTGCTTTGCTAGTCTCATGTTGTAATGTCAATACAATTGAATTAACTGTCATTTTATTAGTACTGCTAAACTACTTTTGCCATGGTGATTTGCTTAAACGGTTGCATTCTCTCCTGTGCCAAATCGCATTCCAATTGTGCATGGCCGAGAGGTCTAGACAACCAAACACCATTTTTTTTTTTTTTTTTTGAGAGAGAGAGAGAGAGAGGTCTCAGCCTGGTAGTTAGGAGGTAGTTGGGAACACTGCCACCCAGCCCAAACAAACAAACACAGTCCCGCTAGAACCAGGCCCAGTGGGAAGAGCAACCAAACAACATGCTATGCAGGTTGTGGATGTTCAGACAAACAAACACGCCCGCAGTTCCTAAGACCAGTCTAAATGGAGTTTTACGAGGTTTCATACGCGGCAAATCCACTCATGCGTGCTCCATCGCAGTGGCCGGCGACCCGTGGCCAGGTCCTCCCCAGCAGCACGTAGTGCCGGCGGCGATCTACCGGGACAACGGCAGGCAGGTTAGGTGTCTGGCTCCGGTTAGTCTCTTCGATGGCGTCCAGAGGGATGCAGCTTCGACTCAAATCCATCGCTGCCTCCTGGTTCCTTCCTCGTTAGGCCACCGCACAAATCCATGGTAAATCATGGAATGCAACGTATCTTGATTGATGCCTGCCCCATTTTTTTTTTTTTTTTTAAGATTACACAGTACAACGCAGACCTGCCCCCAATTTTCTATCACATATCCCAAAGTAAAAAATAGGCTACCAATCTTCCTGAAAGAGTACAAGTTCTGCCAATTCTACCGAACAAATTGAGAAAAACAAAACATTGCTAGATTCTGCATACTGCAGCTTTGCGTTTATTTAGTTTGGTACTTCGATCCAACTGCAGCTTGATAGGCTGGCGACATATATGGCACATTTGATCATAACACATTGCGATAATTAAATGCTAAAACTTGCATATGAAACAGCAAAATGAAACACCCCATTTTAGAGGCCATATTTCATTCTGTCACGTTTTTCGGAAATTGGGACATGAAACGTCCCATTGAGATGGCCTAAAGAGAAAAGTGCTATTCTCTCCATTTTTTATGGGCACCACAACCACACAATGGTACTGCACCGTGCGCGTGTGCACAACTGCACAAGATTTCGGGATCTGCTTGTCATCACCTGTTACCATCTAACACCAAGTCATAACACCGAGAATGACTGGACCGTGGCAGGCAGGTGCATTGGTGCTCCCTGAGGTTAGATGATACGCTTGTAACTTATCAAAAGACAATTTAATTCAGCTGAGCAGAAGTAACATTTAACCCGGTTAACAATCCAACTAACAGTCAACGTTTACCAGTACTTTAAAGAGCAAAACACAGCACCACCAAATGCTGAACTACTGAAGGTTTCCCTTTTTCACACAAGCAGATCAAAGTGTTACAAAATCATCGGTAGTTACACAACTTGATGGGTCAAAGGATTCCAAAATGACATGGGACGAAGTCTTTGCAGCAAATCATCAGCATTCAGATCCATAAGGTCAATCAACAAGTCAGGCATTCTGTTGCGAAACCTCTCCCACGCCTTCTATTGCTGAAGAAGGGTAAAGAGCACCAACAAATCCAAATACTCACATGCCATCACACCTTTCCTACTCTCGATGCATTAGTGCAGAGAACTTTCTTATTCCATGCAAAACATTAACTTGCAAGCGTAAGTGGGTAGTGACTGATGAGTTTAATGAACAATTGGGGTAACCGAAAAGATACCCTTTTATTAGTCATGAGCATGCCAATGAAACTGGGTTGCACTTACCATGGCATTCTGTCACGAGTAGGTATACAGCTTAAACAACACTCACCTACTTACGCCAATGGAACAGTTTCCAAAAAAGGACTGAACTATGCATTTTTGATAAGACATGTTTGGCAAATGGCAGAATGAATTGACAGGACATGCAGTACATGCAACAATTAATAGCACATGCAGGGCTTATGATCCAAAAACCCAAAACAGATCTATGATAAATCAGTGCACATACTTGATCCAAATACTAAAAGGGGGTTAACACCTAGCATGTAGATGTGCGGTGAGATGTATTTTATGATGGGAAAAATGGGAACACTGAATTCAGCTAAATCGTTGGAATCTTACTTGTCAGCATAATAGGTGCAGACAGCAAATGGTGCAGGCAGCTGCAGTGCCATCATCTCATCAAGCATCATCTCATCAGCCATCATCATCAACAATGCAAACAGCACAGATTTTATCAACTTCAACAGTAAGCTACGTGCATGTTGACCGCGATATCAGCCAGCACATCTTCACTCCATCATGTAACTAGAAAGGTGCAAGTCACCATTGAATAGTAAGTACTAAATACTGATAAGATAGTGATAATAGGATAATAGTGATAATAGGATAATACTAATATGAAGGTTAAAAGTGGAATGGGACCGGTGTACATCAAGTTTTTGATAAGCAGTTCAGGTGCCAAACGAAAGTAGTATTCCAAGGTTGAAGCAGCAACTGGCAGACAGCACTACACAACTTTAACTGAAAACAGCCCACCATCAAGCAAATGTGGAGACACATAGGATCAGAGCAAGTCCATTCATCCTACAAGACAGCAATTTTTTTAGATTGACAAACTTTAGAGAAGAATGGGAATTCACAAAAATAATGAGAACAATCTAGAGACCTGAGCTGTTCGAGATGCTTTGCAAGTGAATTGGCGCTTTTATGTCGAAGGGCTGCGAGAGCATGGAGACCGGTCATCGTTGTGCCTGACAGGAGATCTCTCAGGAGAAGGTGACATCTTGCGAGGGGGGAGCGACTAGGGCTCCTACTTGCAGGTGATGCACTGCTAACAATTGTAGAAAGAAAGAAAAAATGTTTACTGCAATATAGAAAGACACGGGAAAATGAAATCTGTCCATCTCTAATTTGCAAACCTGTCTCTGCGACGCCTCTTGTAATCATCAGGACTGTAGCTCCGACCGGGCGGCTACGACTAGGGCTTCTTCGTGCAGGAGACAAACTGCACAGCAGAGAATCTGGTGAATAAGTGCAAACCAGCAAGATGGAACAATTAAACAAATGCTCAATGTATATACCTGTCTCTCCCACGCTTCTTGTAATCATCAGGACTGTAGCTACGACTCGGGCTACGACGGCGATAATCCCTCTCTCTGTGCCTGTCACGGGTGTATCTATCTCTACTCCGACTACGGCTTCGCCTTCTATAATCTCTTTCCTGGTAGTCATCTCGATAATCATCACGGTACCTTCAAATGAGTCCAGTCATAGCATTAAGAAAACGAACAGAACAAAATCTGAATAAGCTTGAGCATAAACAACAGCAAATCACAAATTCACAGACCATTTAAAGAATTATGTATAGCTTAATTTACCTTCACGGTGGAAATGACGACAAGGGTTAACAAAGCTATACCTAATTCTGAAAATGAAATATGACTTTTGTGCACAGGTGCTGCACGTGACAAGTGCATTGACACATCAATCAATGGTAGACGCCACCATTAAACACCACAAACTAGCCAATTTTACACCTTAGTTAAGTTAAAAGATAGTGGTGGGTATCATTTATTTATTTCTATGCTGTGACTAGTGTTCAAACCAACGATGGTAATACTTCCCGATTAGAATAGGACTTCATCAAGGGTCAGCCTTGAACCCATATCTCTTTGCCTTGGTAATGGATGAGGTTACCAGGAACATTCAAGGGGATATCCCTTGGTGTATGTTTTTCGCCGATGATGTAGTGGCAGTTGATGAAAGCCAGGTGGGAGTAGATAGGAAACTGGAATTGTGGCGGCAGACGCTTGAGTCTAAAGATTTTAGATTTAGCATAACTAAAACCAAATATATGAAATGTGACTAAAGGTTTTAGATTAAGCAGAACTAAAACCAAATACATGAAATGTGACTTTGGCGCAGCTGCACTGGAGGAGGGAGATGTGAGTTTGGAAGGTCAAGCCGTGCTAAGAAGTATACCTTTCATTATCTGGGATTAATGCTACAGAAGGATGGAGATATTGATGGCCATAGAATCAAAGCAGAGTGGATCAAGTGGCGACATGCTTCGGCATTCTATGTGACAAGAAAGTACCACAAAAGCAAAAGGCAAGTTTTATACGACGGTGATTAGACCTGCTATGTTGTATTGTATGGATCAGAATGTTGGCCGACAAAGACTCGACATGTTCAACAAATGAGTGTTGGAGAAATGTGTATGTTTGCGTTGGATTTGTGGTCACACAAGAATGGACTGAGTTTGGAATGATGATATATATGTGATCGCCTAGGGGTAGCACCAATTGAAGAAAAGCTTGTCAACATCGGTTGAGATGGTTTGGCCATGTCCAAAGTAGACCGTCAGAGGCACCAGTGCATATCCTAAGCCAAGCTAATAATGTGATGAGAGGCAGATGAAGGCCGAAGTTGACATGGGTGGAGGCAGTGAAAAGAGACTTAAAAGCTTGGGATATACCTAGAGATCTAAATGTTTGGAAAGGAATGCCTAGAAAGCAGCTATTGAAGTGCCTGAACCGTGACTCGGGTATCTTGCTGGTTTCAACTCTAGCCGACCCCAACTTGCTTGGGACTGACAGGCTATGTTGTCGTATAAATTTTGAAGAACAAAAAAACATGTGCATAACATTCAGAAAAAAAGATGTCAGTACTATACCTCCGCCTTGGACTGCGGCTTCTAGAACGCCCCTTGGCCTTGGAACTGGCTCCACTATTCTCCCTTTATTACTGTGAAAGTTAGACAATAAGAAGAATATCACACATGGATTCAGTATTGGGTGATAACAGCAGAAAAATTAACCCTGACACGGTAGATATTTAAAAAAAGTCGCACTATGATGCTTTCCTATGGAAGCAAATAAAGGAAAAGTTATGGTTTGCTCAGTGCCTTCCTATGAGACATGATGATTTAACTAATTTACTATGTTCAGCATGTCGCACTAGGAACACTTTTTAATGGAAAATTAGGACAGATCATATTCACTAAAGTGAAACCACAGTTTACTGTGTTCTTGTTAGTGAAGTACCAACATACAAGACAAAATGAAATAAAAATAAATAAAGATACACTGGCGCATAAGTGGCTGTAATATTGCGCACGGAACCAACATGACTAAATAAATTGTACCTGATTATTAAAATCCAACACAACTCAAAGATATCTACACACGGTTCAAACGTAAAACGGTCATTCATATATATAGCATTACAAATGCTATACTAACCAGTGTTGTCGCTTTGCTCTAACACAGGTATTGTACCAATATACATGGCAACGGGTCTCACTATTGCCTAAAGTATATCCAACCAATAAATGATAAGAGATTGCATTTAGAATTTAGAAAATATAAATGGCATATCACAGGTACATTGATCATGAATCGCATACAGACAAATGGCAACTAAGAACTAAGTTAATCATTGAAGATCTCATGAACAGCCACAGAAGCAGGGAAAAGTGATGTCTTACATCCGTTCAGCATTTGGGCCGTACTTGGCAAACTGCACCATGATCTCCTCCCGTCTACCAATCTCCCTGCAAATAAAACGCAGCACAGGTGAATAACTATGCAATCTGAAACCACACATGGAGCACACTGATTTCCACAGGCGAGAATCAAACTAAACTCACCATCGAGCCTCTCAACTGCCTTCTGTGCCTCGTCCTCGTACTTGTACCTCACGAACGCGAACCCACGCGAATCACCAGTCCTACAACCATATAACCCTAGATGAGCACACACAAATTGGTGTTATCCCATACAATCACCTCCCGGAACTCTCGAATCGTAGATAGAAACATCCTTAGCCCCTGTTCGCCTGGCACTCACCTGCGGTCCCTTGGGATGTAGATGTCGACAATCTCGCCGTACTTGTCGAAGAGCGGGAAGAGGTCATCAGCAGTCGTGCCTGCGAGACAGGCAGATACAGATGAGGCACCAATTCAATGCCTGTAGGGCAGCTGGAGACGGAACGGAAGCGGGGAAGAGGGGAACTCACGGAAGGTGATGTTGAGGACGAGGAGTGAGTACGTGTCGCGGATCGGCGGCGGACCGGATCGGCCGAAGCGTGACATCTCGCCGGAACCGGAGCCGGAGGTGGCGCGGGACGGGTGGCTCGAGGAGCGGCGGGTGGATGAAGGGTCGCAAGGCGGCGAGGGAGGGAAGAGGGATGATGGGGAGGGAAAGGAAAGGAAGGGGCGGCCACAAAAGCTGTCGATTCTTCTAGGCTTGCACGCACGCGGCAGCGGCACGGTGAGACGACAAATAGGCTCTTTGATGAGGCTTCTTGTTTCACATCAAACCGGCCCAACTCCCTTCCAAAAGCGGGGAATATCTGTTTCTTGTATTTTCCGTATATAGATGAATTGATTTCTATACAAAAAATCCATATAATATTATGCGGGGTTTGTTTAGTTTCCCAACTTTTCTTCAAAAATTTTCAAGATTCCCATCACATCTAAGCATAAAATGTACCAAAAGACGACGCCCTGAAAGTATGAAATATAGGTAAACAAAATAATTAATCAAGCGTAGTTTAGAATAATATTTTGAGCCTAGTTACCCTCATGGTAGAATAATATTTATCACAAACAAACAAAAAGTGTTACCGTGCTTTTTTATAGTTTGCTAAAATGCCAAATTTTAGGATCTAAACACACCCACGTTCTAAAAAGATCCTCACCCCTATCTAATTTTTAAGAAGGGTTCTTTTATTAGTATATGCAAAAGTTTTATACTCAATTATCTATTATTACGATTGACAAAGTTTTAGCGCATGCCAGAAAAAAAAAAAGGCGTAGAATGGAGAACCGATTGATGGTTAAAATTTTGTTCCCAGAATTTTGGAAGTTATTTGGTTAATATATCAAAAATTCTATGGAAATTTGTCCTTGTTTTAGGGATTTTTGTGAAATTTTTTTTTCAAAAAAAAAAAAAAAAAATTTCAAATCGGCCCCAGTTTGAAACTATTTGCATGGGGTATCCTTTTTGGTCGCGTCAATCCCGGTGGCGCGATTTTACACATATCGCGCCACCGCATGTGGCACTAACCGGTGCATCCACTGGCGAAGCTGGCGTTGACCGGGGCCCGCCACGTCGCGCCAGTGCATGCGGCGCGACGGGAGCTAGGATCCCATGCATATAGTGCTACAAGTCCTATTCAACTTTGGAAAAAAAAATGTCACATGATTAATCAGAAGACTTTTCGTTTGTTTGTGAAATTATTATCCTACCATGACCTAACTAGGCTCAAAAGATTCTACCATCATCCTGTACATCAAAATTATATAATTATTTTTTATTTACTTACATTTAGTATTCCATGCATGAGACAAAAGATTTGATATTATAGGTCAATAGTGAATTTTGGAGAGAGAATTGGGAAACTAAAACGAGGATGGGCATGAATCGCGTGCATGCATGCATGCGTACACAGGGTGTGTTCACTTTATGAAAAGTAAATCCAAAAAAAAATGCTACAAAGACCTGGTCATATCAAATCTTTTAACGCATAAATAAAGTATTAAATATAGTTAAATAAAAACTAATTGTACAGTTTGATTGAAAAGTGCAAGACTAATCTTTTTGAGTCTAGTTAGTCTATGGTTAGACAATAATTAACAAATACAAACGAAAAGTGCTACAAAGAGTTTTAACCCAAAAATATTTGCACGGCAGTAGTATATGCAGTGTGTGTGACAGAGGGACAGCGCATTAATGCAACGTATTGTCACATCATTGAACTAAAAAAATATGCATGTATGCATGCGATTCCTGCCGTCCATGTTTAGTTTCTCAATTCTCTCTCCAAAATTTATTATTGACCTATCATATCAAATTTTTATCTCATGTATGGAATACTAAATGTAAGTAAAAAAAAAATTAATTATATAATTTTGATGTACAGGATGAGCCGAATCTTTTGAGCCTAGTTAGGTCATGGTAGGACAATAATTTCACAAAACAAACGAAAAGTGCTACAGTTGTCTCATGTGACATTTTTTCCCAAAAGTGAATAGGACTTGTAGCACTATATGCATGGGATCCTAGCTCCCGTCAAGGCCGCATGCACCGGGCGTGACGTGGCGGGTCCTGGTCAACGCTAGCCCGCCACCGTGGATGCACCGGTTGGCCGCCACATGCGGGTGGCGCGACATGTGTAAAAATCGCGCCACCGGGACCGGGCGGCGCGACCAAAAGGGGATACCCCATACAAATAGTTTCAAACGGGAATGGATTTGAATTTTTTTAAAAAAAAAGGGCAAAATTTCAAAAAAAAAAAAAAAATCCTTGTTTTAGTGACTTTTTGGTTGACAAATCGTTGGCATGATGATAGGTTTCGGTAGCTAACCAATCAGACGTGAGAAAACTTGTTTGGTTTAGGGACACGTGGGACAAAGACATCCCAGTGGGGATCTCTTCTCTAGATTCTAGATTCCAAGTCCAAGTCGTCCCCAAATTTGAGTTGTTCCTCTTCGACACCATGAATTGCTCGTTTGTTAGCCCTCCTCTTCGAGTCACCACAGGCATGCGTGAGTGCCAAAGCCATGGTAAACATGGGTAGGGGGCGCCATGGCGGTCGAGGTCGAGGCCAAGAGTTCTCGTCATGTCATGTCCCGCCCCTTTTTGTTCCCAAAACCAAATGGAACTG
Organism: Hyparrhenia diplandra; assembly: GCA_015847255.1. Classification (NCBI taxonomy): domain Eukaryota; kingdom Viridiplantae; phylum Streptophyta; class Magnoliopsida; order Poales; family Poaceae; genus Hyparrhenia; species Hyparrhenia diplandra. The sequence goes on from JADLZK010009479.1 coordinate 276,723, forward strand.
TGGGACGCAGATATTCCGCACTAAGTCAATCATCCTAATCCGCCCCTAACCGTGTATTAGAAGGAGGACGGATCGTTAGCCATGGGACGACACCGCGACGGAAGGTCGAGACCCCAAGAACGAAGTATCCCGCCTCGAACGAGAACTCGCTGGACGCGAAGGGGCGTGTGGACGAGCCTCGAGCTCGTCCCGAAAGAGTTCCGTCTCGAACGAGCTCCCGGGAGCGCAGGGGATATGACGAGCCCGCCTGGACCACGAGCTCCTCTCCGCTGACGAGCTCCCAAGCGCCAAACCGAGGGCGATCGGAGAATCGGGACGCAGCCGTTAGACCCAACGATCGCAGCTTACACGGCCGGCGCCGCAGCTTCACGACCAGATCTCGCGTGCGAGACCGCCGGCGACACACGAGGCACGGAGGCTGTTTGACCACGCCAAGTAACGACAAGCATAAGAGACAACCACTACGCGACAAGAATGACCTCGACGGACGAAGTCGAGCTTTACATCGAGCTCTCCTGGCCACACATTTTCCCCGCGACCCCCCGCACGGAAGGCGTTTAATGGGGCGGCGCCTCAATGATCTCGCCCGCGGCACGGCTAGCGTGCCCCGAGGGCGGCAGACGAAGAAGCACGGCGGCGGTCCGAGCTTATTGTCCCCAACCACGCCGACCGACGAGCTCGAACTCACCACCCGCACGACGCATAACGGGGGATACGGAGCCACCCCTATTCTACCCTACGACGACGCCGCGAGCGTGTTCTAAGTAGGGCGGCGTGCGGCACGCACGCCGGACAGCCCGACGCGTGCCGACATTGGAAGGGAACTTTTCCTCTTCACCCCCAAAACTTGTATTCCTTCTATTTCTAAGACCCTCACTCGGTGGCCCCGTGAGCTCCCCTTATGACTATAAAGGGAGGGTTCGCCACCGTGGGAGGGCAAGCCCTCCTCGCACACGGAAAACACACACATCACTCGACTTCACTCATCACGTTGAGACTGGAAGCTCATCTCCCTCTCCCCCGGCTTGTATGCGCCCGATACGAGCGTTTCGAGCTCGGGATAGTGCCACACACCGGGACTAGGGTGCTCGATTGCCCGAACCAAGTATAAACCATCGTGTCATTATTCTCGAGCTAGGCCATCGTTGCACACATTAGCCGGGCCACATCGCGTGACCGTGGTATACGACCCACGACAGGAACTTTAAAAACCCACCCATTTGGTGAAACTCTCCATATTAGTGTAGCCTACATTAATGGCTCTCTTTAATCAAATAGGGATTGATTAGATTCCAAGTCCAAGTCGTCCCCAAATTTGAGTTGTTCCTCTTCGACACCATGAATTGCTCGTTTGTTAGCCCTCCTCTTCGAGTCACCACAGGCATGCGTGAGTGCCAAAGCCATGGTAAACATGGGTAGGGGCGCCATGGCGGAGGTCGAGGCCAAGAGTTCTCGTCATGTCATGTCCCGTCCCTTTTTGTTCCCAAAACCAAATGGAACTTTAAAAACCCACCCATTTGGTGAAACTCTCCATATTAGTGTAGCCTACATTAATGGCTCTCTTTAATCAAATAGGGATTGATCAAACTCCTTTCGAATTAGGCCAGTCTCTATGGGAGTTTCATAGGAGTGTCATGCACATTAATTAAGTGACACATCAGCACAAAAGAGCATCTTTGCATGAAATGGGTAGGAGAGAGAAGATGAAAGTTTCATCTAGGTGAAACCCGCTCGCACTGTTTCCAAAACAATGAAACTCGCATGAAACCGGCGTTGAGGCCCATAGTTTCATCATTCCTGATCCCGTGCGCATCCCAATAATGAGTGTTTGCTGTTATTCTGTTGTTACACAAGTTGGCTACACATTCATAGGATGCATATGATCCCAACAATATGCAGCAATTAATTGCTTTGCTAAGCTTCCAAGAAATTTCAAAGTGAAACGCGTGCATTATAGGGGTTGTTTCATAGAGAGTTTCATCTCACTCTTCGATCGACGATTTTATTTTGGAAACCGGCGATGACACTGGCCATAGAGACTGGCCTTATGGACCGGGAGCACTTCATTAGCTGTAAATTGAAATTTCGTAAAACAAACCGTTGATCATTAAAATGGAAAGTTCAAATAGCAAGACAGCTTCTTTAGTACCAACATGCTAATCTAAACCTGGAAAAATAAATATTATGGTAACAACATGATACTACATTACTACCTCCGCTCCAAATGGAATCAACTATTAGAGTTATCTTAAATTAAACTATTTTAAATTTAACGAAATTTATAGAAAAGAGTACTGATATTTATGACACAAACTAGTATCACTAGGTACATCATGATACGTATTTCCAGAATATACTTATTTGGTGTTATAGATACTATTATTTTTTTTTTCTTATAAAGCTGGTTAAACTTAAGTTTAGAAAATAGTATTCCTAGAAATTGATTTATTTGGGGACAGATGAAGTATTTTTATGCTGAGACAAGGGAGTAGACTTTACATCTTCGAAGCAACAGGGAACCCAAAAGACCGGATAACATAAGCACAGCCGCAAACTCCTTCCTTGAATGTTGCAATTACAATAGTGGTCTACTCCTACAATTTTAGAACCCTATTCCAAATAACCTAGATAAAGCCCATGGGTATATTAAACTAGCACACTAGCACTGAGGCTTGGCTCCATGCACAGCAGAGATGTAATTTGGTTACCAAAATTCTCAGCAACAGAGATGCTGGCACAAATTGCTTATTGTCGTGACATCTGAACTTCCGTACCAGTTCTTTTTGGCTTCACCCTACTCTGTGGAAGAGATAAACAGACTTGAGAGCTGAACTCTGATTTCAAAATGAGGAAGTGCTACAGTGATACAGTCAATATCTGGGGGAAAAATCTGCCTCAACTATTCGTTGTTTACAACTATGCCTCGACATCCTCAATATCATCATAAAAAACAGTTTTACACATTTCCAAGAGCAATTTGCATTGTTGATTTAATTTAATCTTACTCAACATTTATATATGACCGAATGCTGAATGCATTTCGAGCCATTTTGCACACTAAACGAAATCCAGCCATCTTTCTCTCTTCTTGTAAAAAAAAAACATCTGGAACCAGAGCTAAAACTTTTCTCATGGTAGTTCCCACTTTATAGTCAACTTTAATAACTGTCTCATAGCTGAAAAATTGAAGAGCACATGGACTTTGTCACATTTTTTTCTGTCTACGGTTGTAAGTGGTCACTTTCTTTTATCTTACATTTGGCTTCTAGTATGTATTGATCGTTTTATAGGTTTATCAGTAAATATGTAAGGTAGAGAATCATAAGAACTCAAACACTTCAATGTATCCCTGATCATCCTAAGGTTGGTTTCTTTAAAAAAAAAACATCCTAAGGTTGGGAAAAAGAAATACAACCATTATCTTAACTTTTGGCTTCTAGCGTGTATCTTCATTTGATCGTTCTATGTAAGGTAGAGATAAGAACTCAAACACTTCAATGTACCCACTATTCCACTGATCATTCTAAGGTTGGGAAAAAGAAATACAACCATTGGTCCATTACCTTGTAGGCGAGACTCAAATCCACAAGTGCCAAGGTGCTTAGCAAGCTTCTCTCCATACTGCTTCTGCCAGCCTTGTGTCCCCTTGGACTCATCTGTTGTCCACACGACTGCACTTGCTTCCTTATAATCAACGGTAGCAGAAGTAACCTCGGGCTGCGAAAGTGTCCAATTTATAAGTGAAAGCAAATTAAAAAGTAACACTAGAAGAAATGAAAAAAAAAACTTGGCATATTTAATCAGGTCAGTACCAGACCGATGCAGCTAATATCGGAAACAAACAACCCATGAACAGATAAATAGCTCAGCTAAAAGCAAAAGATGCCTTAGAAATAAACGTTTTCCTACATGAGCATCACAAAAGTTTTGTATCATCTGCAACCATATCGTGCATACTAAGAAAAACATACATTCATCATGGTATGTCTCTGTCTTGTTTGCATCCCTAACAGGCGAACATACAAACTTGCAAGTTGGAACTGGAAACCGTTTCATGAAGGTGCGTGAATGGTGCAGTGTCAGGGCCTGAGTCCTGAGAGCAAGAGAAACAGAAACACTTGTCTGATCTACATTTAGTAGTTATCCAGTACTTAGCTTTCACCGATTATTATCTGCTTTTAATCTGCCACACATTAGAACGTAAACCAACAATCACGCTGCAGTTTCATCTATTCCCCATTCCACCTCTCAAAGTTTCAAAACGGGAACAGAGATAAGCATACCTGGCTCTCCAGGATCCGCTTCACGCTCGCAGCGCACCCGTCGCACATCATCCCCTGCAAACACCAAACAGGATCCAGGAAAGATCACGTCGCATGCCTGGTTAATTAGCCAACCATCGAAATAGAACAATCGATTCGAGAAGAGGACACCACGGGAGGGAGTTTCGAATTCGACTAGCGATTCGTTCCACAGAGGGATGCGTACCTGGACACTGAGCAGGATGGACTCGGATCCGGCGTCCACCGTGTCACCAGAAGCCGCGGCGGCGGAGACCAAGGAACCAACACCGGCATAATCGCGGCTCCGGCGCGAGAGCGGGACGACGCTTCCGCTGCCGGAGGAGATGGGAACGGAGACGAGACGGCGAGCCGCCCTGGTGAAGGAGGCAGGGGAGAGGGGTTTGGAACGGGAGCCGGTCGGAAGTGGTAACCTCGCGGCCATTAGCGCGGTAGACTCCATTGCTGATTTCGTTTCCTCTGCTCGACAGCGGAAACTAACTCAGAGGGAAGAAGGGGCTTATCCGATTCAGTCGTTCGATGTCCGATTCAGTCGATGCGAGGCATCGATTGTTTGCTTGTCCCGCTTGTCAGTGAGCTACATTTGTGTGGGCCCAGTATGTCAGTGAACTAGTAGTATAGTGAAGTTGCTCACGAAAGAGATTTCCATAGCACAAGAGCTGAATATTTCTGAAACTGGAAGAGAACATCTGGTCTTTGGCCGTACACAAAATCGAGATGCAAATGAGAAAACAAGAGGTCTTTGGCCGTACTCACTACAGAAGAAGCATCAAGGAATTTAAGGACAGTAGTAACACTACTGAAACGACTGCTTAGCAGTTAACAGGTTGGTCAAGCGAGCGTATGTGCAGAGCTAGCACTCTTCTAGCAGGCGCATCCGCTCCCAGCCTGCTGCTGCGAGTTGGACTGGCTGGAAGTCGACTTCAGGTTCACGTCCACCATGTCCTCCTGCTTCGCCGACATCGTCTCCATTCCTGGCAGGGCGGCGGCGATCTTGCGGAACAGCGGCTGCACATATGAGAAATAATAATCACTGATGAAGTGCTTGCAATTGGCGCAGGGCACATCAAAAGTCTAAGCATCTATATCGTTGCATCATTGGAGACAAATCGCGTCCTCGGATCTGAATCTGACCTTGATGTTGAAGCCGGCTTTCGCGCTGGTTTCGATGAACATGACGTTCAATTCCTTTGCCTTGCTCTCTCCTTCTTCTGTGGACACTTGTCTGAGCAGAACGAGGCAGAAGCAGAATGATCACGAACTTGCAAGCGCACCATTTGTATATTTTCTCTGAAATAAGCCTACAAACAAACTTGAGAGTTCAAATCACGATGGTCACCTCTTGTCGACAAGATCAGTTTTGTTCCCAACGAGCACGATTATCACATCGCCACCTCTCTCGGTGCGGACTTCATCGATCCACTTTGAGGTGTTCAAGAAGGACTGCCTATCTGCAAGGATCAACATTTCAGCGATGGTACCTATTCAGAGAAGAAAACAGAAAAAGAACCTATGCATATCTTCATCGGCAAGAGACAAAGAGATCGTGTATTCTCCTCTTCATTAGAATTGAAATGCAATGGTAATTAACCATCCATGACATCATACAAAAGTTTTTGGGTGACTTACTGGCTACATCGTAAACAACCACCGCAACAGAAGAGTCCCTGATGTAGCTTGGAATAAGGCTCCTAAATCTCTCCTGTCCTGCAGTATCCCTGAAAGCAAGAACAACGAAATGCTAACTGTTCATCAAGAAAACCTAACGTGAACTAATAAAGCTACCGAAAACCAAATTGGTCATGCGAATCACTCAAAACTTAGATGCAGCGAGTAGTTTCACATTTCATTTCATTTCATCTGTTAGCGTCACGCGGTATCACTGATTTGATTTAAGTGACACTGTGACTGAACCTACTGCTCTCGTGTATGAATTACGGACAGGCCAAAGATTGAGAAACTTACCAGAGCTGTAAACGTACAGTTCGGTCTTCTAGATACATTGTTTTTGACAGAAAGTCAATGCCAATCGTTGCCTGGACCAAGTACACGTGTAAGGACAAAAGGTGTAAGAAGCAAATAAACATACTGTTCCACTTTCAAGCAGAACTCAGTGCAATGTCTATTCATCCAAAATATATGACATGCGAACAGGAAACTCCACTCTCCACAAATTGGATTATCATTCAGCAAGTAAACAGATTTGCAGACGTTCTAAGCCAGTGCATTCACCTCAAAACAGACCAACTATCGGCAGCAAGCGCTTAAAAAAAGATGAAACGTGCAATGGACCTTTGGAAACATGTCTACACCTGGCCCTGTCATGCCCGTTCACCAGAGCAGTTTGGGATCATATTCTTCATTGGGAGCACTTCGATGCAAGTATTGTACTACCAGCCCAAGAACCAGCTCACTTCATGTCGTGGTGGGAAGAGGTGCAAACGAAAATTAGCAAGGAGGAAAGAAGACGCTTCAATGGTATGGTCATCTACACCATCCAGGACGTTTGGAAAGAGAGAAACAGGAGAATCTTCTCCAACTCCATGGAGACGCCGCTTCAGGTCGCGCTTAGAGCAAAGGAGGACATCTCACAAAGAGCGAGGGCTATTTCTTGGAGCGTGTAATATTATAAACTATTCTTTATTTTTTCTCGCTTTAGGCCCAGTGGCGGCGGCCACAAAAACCATCTATACATAAACTCTCTTTCCATCTTAATTGAAAGACAGAGCTCCTGCCGTTGCGTTTCAAAAAAAAAAAAAAAAAAAAAAAAGATGAAACCGGCCGGTCGGTGAGGGAAGATCACCCCACACTTCATTAGGAGGGAAAAACCGCCCGGACCATGACACTGCATGCCCAATTTTGGTTTGCAGTGAGGTGATTTTTTTTTTTTTAATCCAGCCTTGAAATTCGTCCCCGCGGTGTCCCATTCTCTGCAGCATGTGCTTTCATTGTTCAGTCGGTTATATTTTCTTTGGAGTGTTGACCCACACAAACCACAACCACTAATAGAGTTTGATGTTAAGTCGCCCCACTCCTACGCGACCAAACATCTTTAGGCATCACGTAAAGCTGGAGGAACACGATGGCACATGTGGCATTGCTCGCAATTTACGAAAGTATAGCCATTCTCTTGTGACAAGAGAGAACTGAAGAGATGCTGAAGGATCAGTGAGGGAGAACAAAGATGAAGGATCTGCCAACCAAACTATGTTCTACATACCTGTTAAGACAATGAGATTAGAATTGAAAGCAGCAAATTGGAGGTCCCCCGATACCATAGCCGATCATAAGGGACTATACATGCATCCTCAATTCCTCGTATGTTCATACGATTCTACCGGGATCAAATGAACAAAAACACGTGCATTAACGGCATCTGATCGGCCGGCATTTGGCAACCAAAGGACGCAATCGATGCAATTACAATCACACGAATCAGCAAATTAAATCGATCGCGCGCACGGACGAGACGATGGGTAAGTATGCTGGACATATACGATTTGCGGTAGCGGTTACCTGGTAGGTGGTGTCGAACTTGTCGTACATGAACCTGGTGATGATGCTGGTCTTTCCCACGGACTGATCGCCGAGAAACACCAGCTTGTACTTTGGCCAGCGCCGACACCACCGCCGGCGCCATCGCGCGCGCGCCGCGGCCCCACGCCCCGCGCTGCGCCGCCTAGGCGATCGGATTCGGCCCAATCCCTCGATCCGGACGCCGGAGGAGGGACGCCCGATCCTGAGATCTCCCGCTGTTCTGGCGAGGCGAGTGCCGCGGAAGAACTGGAACGCGAGGCCAGGCCAACACGACGCGCGCACGTCAGTGCTCCGCGAGGACGTGGGTGTGGTTGACGGGAGAGAAAGGAAGGTGTTATTAATACCATAATATACTCAACATATATTGTGCTGGTGCCGATTTGGATGGGCCGGGATGGATTGTTCTACTAGGTTAGGGAGTAACGGCCCCGGCCCATAGAAAAAGAAAAAAAAAAATGTTTACTGATTATTTTTTTTTGGAATATAACGATTCGAATAAAAAATCATTCATGTTTTTTTACCCAGAGAGGTCGTGAGGTCCAAGTGGAAGCTCAATCTAATTTGGACATCCATGGATTTTGACAAATGACTTAGAAATTTAAATTTTGGTGGGGACCACCTCTTTCTAGTTCATTTTTAGAACTAGAGGGTATCCATTGAACATCCATGGCCATTCAACTTCCACCTAGAGTCGTAGGTGAATACTATAGACATGTCTTTCTACCTATTTAAAGTTTTACAACTAGATCGATGCTCAAAAAAAAAAAGTTTTACAACTAGATCAAAAGTGTTAGGTCCTTGATTCATGTAGTCACGGACCTTCCTCATATGAGGCTTTATTATCTCGAGGGAAACTTCAAACTATTTAATTTGTCTTCTCCTCCCATACTCAAGTTAGACAAGTGCATTGCATGCATGTAGTTGACGATTATGGGTTATATAGTGAGACCAAGAACCAGATATTAGCACAAAACATAAATATATGTAGATACTATTTGGTGAGATGAGGCAATATACCATGTCATGTTTGGTAGATTGTATCGTGCTCATATGTAGATGTTTGGCATCGTAGGAGTCTTTATTATGTAATTAGGTTGTGAAATATTGCCTGATATGGCTCTCTATTTCGAGGTATGCCAAGAGATCCATGTGACCTTTGGATGTTGGTTGTGGGGATGTAATGTTTGTTGAGCCATATGACCTCTACCCTCTCTATATACTCTGAGAGTATGAGGACAAGGGTACATGTGGGTTTTTTCTATTATAATTTATTTCCAAATTCTTTTACATTAATTGATTCCATATATAAAGACATATCTAGCTAAAACCTTTCTTTGTAGTACATGATAAGGTTTAGTTGAGTTCTACATTATTTCTACGTGTCAAATCATGATACTCAGTGTTCACATCGTCGATAGCGTGATTATCAGTTTAAGCTTATATCAAAATTTTCTGTTACACAATTAAATATCTTCCAGACTATGATGGGTGTGCTAGAGCTCCTTGTAGAAACTTAGTGTTGGTCAACCTTGCATATGTGAGAGAGACTCCTAATTTGCTCTTCATCGTCTAAGGTTGAGACGTGATAGGATGAATTGCGTGCATGTTGCGCTGACCTTTTATTTTTCTAGTAAAATAGCAAGATAAAATAGATGGCATAATTGTACTCTCATTACACAGTATCGACATATCTCATGAGCAAAAGGTATGTATTACTTTCTTTTGTTGTCGTTGGAAAGTTTAGCAGAAATAGTGATATCTCAAAGCATAAACAACGATGTTTTTTGTATATACTCCTTGCATGTACAAAAGTATGTAATTTGAAAAGTTTCACTTTCCAAGAAGTCAAACAATTTGAAATTTGATCGAATTATATAAAAGGTATTGATATTTATGATACAAAATAAGCATCATTAAATTAATTATGGAGTATAATTTTGCAATTCATTTAGTTAGAGATATAAATTTTAATACTCTTTATTATAAACTTGGCTAACATTGAGATAGTTTTTTTACATCACATTGAGATAGTTTGACTTGCGCAAATCCTACTTGCATCTTTTTTGTGATCAAGAATTTATCAATATGATTTGCAGTACAGGCGACATGGTTATTGCGTCACAAGCATACATTTACAAAATTATATTTTGAAATAAGCCTACTCATGATTTGCATCACAAGCATACATTTACAGATCATCTGCCAAGCCCGAACCATTAAACAACTCAATTGTAGTACTGACAAATTGGTCCGCCTAACATCCTTTTTTTTTTCTTATAAAAAATTCCTATTCTATTAAAAAAAGGAAGCAGGCAGTATGGATGCACGTGCAATTTACGTGACCCACCAAGCAACCACATCACACAAAGGTACAAAATCCCTGCTAATAGTAGCGACGATTATCGACTACTGGTCCTTAATGTCGGAGGGCAAAACAGTCAATTAACAGCGGCAGTTACGTCACTATCTACGGTCCTCTCACCTGCGTTCTCGAGCGGCATCATTACGATTGACAATTTACGACCTTACCCACCAGCTTCCATTTGCGCAAAATCGAAGCACGAGTGCACGGGCATACATGATTTCTTATGAAACGTTTTTTAAGTCTACAATCTATTCCTTTGCAATAAAATTGTTAAATTTGTTATACATACATGATTTAATAGTTTATTTGTGGTGAGTTTTTTTTTTTTTCATTTTTTTTCAAACACAACATGTTCAATACGAGTTCGCAACAGTCATTAAGCAAAAAGAATATGAAACGTGTCTTCTTGTGATACCTCATAAGGGATCTCAGGATATTATATATATATACAAGCACTCCTATATTTTTTCTATAATTTGGTCAGTTTGACCAGTCCGGCTGCTAACACTTGGATAGTATACAAGTAAGATGTCAAACTAAGCTATTTTTTTTCAAGGTTTTTTTTTCTACATGTGACGAAGTCAGAGCCAACTCTACGTAGTACTATTAGAGTATGTTTGGATCGGACACCTGATTTTGATCACCTGTCTGTGTCTCGTGCGTAACTGATTGACACAGTTTGGTTTTTAGAATAATGACAATTATGCTAACTATACTCCTTAACAAATAGTATTGATAATATTTTTTATGTTCAACAGAGTTTTTGATAAAAAAATATACTTCATAATTAATTTAATATACTTATTCTGTATCATGAATGCTTGGAAAGATTTAGTCAAAATTTAATTTGTTGGACTCTAAAGAACGAAAATTATCAATCACTGGATAATTGTAATGGGACCAAAAAAAGTTGCACGAGATATTTTGTATGTAGCCAAGTCAAATTCAGTTTTGCCAACGTCTGATGGTCTCTGTGCTTTGTCCTGGACAATGGTTTGGTGCATGACGATATGCTATTGCAATTGGCCAACTCATTATGGATGCCCACGCTTGTAGTCCATGCATATAGTGTTGTAGGAGTATTTCCTACCTGTTCCATGTCCTATGATCACACCTGTGTATACGCCCAAGTCCAATATATGCATGTAATCTTGGCAAGCTAGCGATTGTTTATTTCCACCCTTTCATTTCCTTCCTGTTTGGCGAAGATATTGCCACACAGCCCGCAATCCCGTCCAGGCGTTGTGATCACCTATTACCCAATGTCAGGCTAAGCGACGGGATTAGGTAATAGGTAAAAGGGAAGTAATCGGCAAGGAGAGAAACTTAAAATATACAGACTCACGAAAAGACACAAGGAGCAAAGAAGGAAGGAAAGAACAGATAGGCGCCATGAATCCATGATCGACATGGCGACAATAAGGAAGGAAAGAATCAGATAGGCAGGTATTTCCGATTTTCGCCTAACTTTCTCTGTTTTCTCGTTTGGCAACTGGAAAAACCTAAAAAAAACTTAGGCGGGGTGGCAACTGGAAGCAGCCTAACTGCTAAATTTTAATTTTAACCGTATAAATTGTCTGACATGTCTCTTTTCGCTTCCTCAGCCTCCATTCGAATGAATTTTTTTTCCTTTTTGAGGTCACGGGCGCCTAATCAAACAATTCACCGTGGCAGGTATGATTCTTTTATTCTTTCTTGAACGTTATTCTATATTAGCCCGACTTTTTAGTCATGATATAATACTTATTTCCCGACATCAGAACATCAGGTTACTTATAAGACGCAGAAACCATTAGTCGAACAATTCAAATCATGTTGTCACATTGCTATTACTATCCCAAAAAGTTGAACCAAAAGCACCTTAGATGCAAAAATAAATCACTACATTCGTGGAGGTATGGAGGTATAAATGAATTTAATCTAATCCATCATTAAAAAAAGAAGTGATCTGATATCTATTTTGCTATCCTGATTGATTATAGCTACAAGTATTATATATGGTAATAAAAATAATATCTGTCCCGAGAATCCACCGCTCATTCTGGTTTTCGTCCAGGTGCCCCTAGTATCGCACCAGTAACCAGGGGTGATACGGTCATTTCCCACTAGTCCCCTTCCTTCTACTGCTCCCTTTTCCCACTCGTCACACTCACCGCCGTCGCAGCAAATATTCCAATCCGACGGCGCCGTGCTCTTAAATCCCGTGAAGTGCCTCGCCGCGCAGACAAAAATCCCCAAATCCCCTCGAGAGCCCTGCAATTTTAGCCTCCCGAGCCCTGCGATTGGAGCCGGCGGTGGCGGCGCCAGCGGCCGCGGTCGGATCGTCGAATGGCGGAGATTCGCAAGTACGCCATGTCCAACCCGCCCCCAGGTACGTGCGCGTCCGCCTCTCGGTTTCCGACACCGCTGAGTTGATCTCTATGCCTCCGTCGAGGTTTTTCTCCTCGAGATTTTAGGGATTTTTACCGTTTGCCTAGGGCTGAGCTGCCGCGTCGTGTTTATATCCGTTTAGGTTTTTTTTTTTTGGTTGCGTGTCCGGGTGATTTTAGGGCTTCGTGTTTTGCTTAGAACAACCCCTCAGTGTTACTACTATTGTGGATAATTTTGTTTTTGGCCTGAGAGCTTGTTTTCCACTTTCGGGAGGCTTGCAGCTGTCTAGGAGGTATCACGGAGTTGAATTTCTCGAAACGAAAGTGAAATGGGTGACCATAGAAGGAAAATTAGTGCACGTGCAGACGTGCTAGTGTTGAAACCGTACCACAAGAGATTGCTGGTGTTTTTTTAGCTAATGACTGATTAATGTCTCTGTTAATCTGCAGATATTCCTCAGATACTACTAGAAGCTCAGAATAGGTGGTTGCGGCCCACCGAAATCTGCCAAATATTGTCAAACTACAAGAAGTTTTCCATTGCGCCTGAGCCGCCGAACAGACCTCAAAGTAATGCTTCTTACTCGAACTATTACACCCCCAGAACATGTCAGCATGCAGTGTTAGCCAGTTAGTACTTTTGGTATGGTTGATGCTGACTAGTGCCCAGGTGGCATTGACATATAGGATGCTAGTGTAAAAGGATGCAGTCTGAGAATTTTTATGCCGTAGGAAGATATTTTATTCTGTTTTCTATCATTCTATGAAACATCAGGACCCCAGTTTTACTATTTTCCATTTTGTTTTGTTGGATACCATAGATCTGTGCTCAGGTGTCATATACTTATCATGCAAATGAAATCATGGATACATTTGAGGGTCTTCTATATTGAAACATATATTTCATATAATGTTCTAACTTCTCATTTATCAATCATGCTAATTGACTGGCTCATTAAACTTTTAGAAGATTAGGGACTGTTAACAATTTTGTCACCTATCATTTGTTAATGACATCAGACACCATTCCTTCCAATAGGATCAGATTGTGATCGCACTTTGCAATGAGCTTTCAGGTTTTTTTGGGTGTGGTCTGATGTACTAATACTTCTTTTCCTTGCTTGAAAATTTCTCAGGTGGTTCACTGTTTCTGTTTGATCGGAAGATATTGAGATACTTCAGGAAGGATGGACACAACTGGAGAAAGAAAAAGGATGGAAAGACAGTTAAAGAAGCTCATGAGAAGCTTAAAGTTAGTGCATACATAGCTCCTTTTCTTTTTAAAATTTGAAGAAATTAAACATATGATGGCTATTGCTGTGGTTTATGAAATGCTCCCAATTGGTATCATTAGTTTGTGGATGTAGCTTGTATCTAGATACTGCATGATATTTTTTTATAGAAGTAATGAAAATCTAGCCATTTTTTTCATACATCCAATGTAGATACAAGTGGTCAAAAGTTCAGAAGTTCAAAGTTCTGTTTTCTTTGATGAAATTCTTCTGTGACCGGAGGTGGAGGAAGTGGTTGAGATTTTCAATTCATTAACTTATATAAGCTATTCAACATTGAGTCAGTTCATGGGGTCACTGATATTTCTCTTATGATGCCAGTAATTTTTACTTCTTCTGATCCGTAATATACAATTATACATAAATTGGCAATATAATATTTACATTGTTCATAATCATTATGAAACCTATTTTTTTTTATAATATACTAATAAAAAGGATGATGGGAATTGCATGTTGCTGCCAAATGACTAGTACTTTTTTTGTTGTATCTGGGTGTCCATTGTTGTTGATTCTGGTTCTGCCACTTCGATTACTCAAGCTGAAACCTTGCCCTTTTAGGTTGGCAGTGTTGATGTACTTCATTGCTACTATGCCCATGGTGAGGAGAATGAGAACTTCCAAAGACGAACATATTGGTTGCTTGAAGAGTAAGTGCGAGATACAGTGTTATAGCTTAACTGACTGTAACATAAATAAATGACTTTTGAAGTCTATTCGTACAGCAGGCTGATAGCTGAGATAATCCCATAATAAAAGTGAAATGATAAATGATTATTATTATCCTGTTTTTCAGGGGTTTCATGAATATTGTTCTTGTTCACTACCTTGAAATCAAGGTATGTTTGCTTTCACTGTATTTTTTTAAGTTTTGTTAAGTGCCAGTTGGAATTCATATCTGTTCACCATCAATGCCAATATTGCTGGCATCTATGTGTTCTTTTACGTTTATGTTAGCCACATGATCTCCCAATTGAAAAAAGGAGATAACATTTGACAGGAAAAAAAAAATGACTGTTCCAATTGTGACTAAATGACTAATAGTCATGGATATTTGCAAACTGAAAGTTTACTGTTCACTGCTTTGGTACCCTGTTCAGTTCACTTTCTAATTACAAAATATTTCTGGTAGTGAAAGACATTCTGTTAGGGTGTGAATATTCCGAATTCAGCTTTTGCTCTGATCCAAACCTTATTTAAGGACATTTTATTTCCATATAGCTTAGGGATTGCCTTTTTTTTTTTGCAGGGTGTCAAACAAAGTTACAATCGTGCTAAAGAAGCTGAAGAGAATGCAGGATTATCTAATGCTGATAGTCCTGTATGTTCAAACTCTTTCGCTAGTCAGAGCCAGGTAGCCTCCCAATCTATGGATGCTGAAAGCCCAATTAGTGGACAGATTTCGGAATATGAAGATGCTGAAACAGGTCTTGCTGTTTCTCTATGCATCATCTGTACTAAGTATACATTAAATGCTGCATAATAAAAAATAAATGTTTAGTGTCTCTAATGCATAATTTGCTGCAGCAGATAATTCTCGAGCAAGCTCCAGATACCACCCTTTCCCTGAGATGCAGCAGCCTGTGGATGGTATCATGATGGGCAACTTCTTTGGTGCTTCGTCTGCAAATGCTTCTGTAAATAATCTAGGCAAGCTTTTCACTCCACCTTCCTTTCAGTTTCAAGTGTTACATATAAACGCTGGCCTTTAGCTCATGTTTGATTTTCTATAGCTGCAGGTTATCTTGGTGAAATGCAACCTCACGGGGAGCTGACTTTACCAATCATTTTGCCACTCGCAATGACACAGCTAATCTGTTCAATGAAACTGGCTCTGAGTTAGGAGGTGGCTCCAAAACATCAATTGAATCAGTGCTTTTGGGTTTACCATTTCCAGAATACCCAGGCGGCGGCTTTATGGAGTCGACACTTCATTCTTCTGTTGCAACAATGGGTAACAGTCTGGGACGATAGTCTGCAAACATTTATGTCTGAGGCGCTCTACACCAACAATCTGACCCAAAAGGAAGTTGATGCACTTAGTGCAGCAGGCATAACGTCCTCAAAGGTGATTTGCTATTTTCTTGTCTTCGTCAATGTCGCTAAAAGCACAATGGTTTGTGCTGCTGCTGGGTAACTTCTCTGCAAATACTCTCGTTTCTATGACTGTTAGTTGCCAAGACCACCTGAAGAGGCGAGTCCCTTAGCTCTGCAATATCATAGCAGTGCACTATTGAAAGCTATAAGCACCTCCAGTTTGGATGCCACATAGAACATGACCCATGGGAACTATTTACTAGTACCTTGGTTTGCCATCCTTTTTCTCCATTAAAAACACTAGGTGCTTCAACTTCTCATTGTTCAGTGGCCACTGTTGGCTTATTATGCCAAGTTATTCAGTAGAAAGGAACTTCAGCGGTGCATTTATATTCTAGATTCCTAGCTTTCTAAAGTTGTCTTTAATAGTTCAATATATCTTCAACGTGCCTGAACCGTGACCTTTGTTTCTTTTCCGTTTTCCCCTAACTATACCTTTTGTATTGTGCCTTTTTTTTGTGTTTATCTTATCCTTGTTCCTGTGGGTTTCATCTCTAGCCTACCCCAACTAGCTTGGGACAAAAGGCTATGTTGTAGTAGTAGTTCGATATGTCTGTGCATTGCAATTTACTGTAGTATCTTAAGAATGATGCCGTAGGGCATGGGGAGTTTACCTATTTCCATGGATTGGTGTGATGTAACACTCTATTTTCAGGCTGAGAATGATGGTTATACAGATCAAAGTGTCAGGTATCCACTTTTAAAGCAGTCATCATCTGATCTCTTTAAGCCAGATGGTTTGAAGAAATTCGACAGCTTTTCAAGGTGGATGAGCAATGAGCTTCCAGAGGTTGCTGATTTGGATATCAAGTCCAGTTCTGATGCTTTTTGGAGTACTACTGAAACTGTGAATGTTGCTGATGGATCTAGTATACCTATTAATGAGCATATGGATGCATTTGTAGTCAGCCCCTCACTTTCCCAGGACCAGCTCTTCAGTATTATTGATGTATCTCCAAGCTGGGCATACAATGGCACAAAAACCAAGGTTTGTACCATCTTCTATTATGTTTGTGGGCCCAATATATATGACTATGAGGGCATGAAGCGTCCAATGCTTACTGCACTATTAACTAGCATTGATTTTTCCTCCTTACACAATGCAGGTCTTAATTACTGGTACATTCTTGGCAAAAAAAGAAGATGTGGAAAATTGCAGGTGGTCTTGTATGTTTGGAGACACTGAAGTCTCTGCTGAAGTTTTAGTTGATGGCTCTTTGCGTTGCTATACACCAGTACATCATTCTGGACGATTTCCATTTTATGTGACATGTTCAAATAGAGTAGCTTGCAGTGAAGTGCGAGAATTTGAGTTTCGCGATTCTGAGACCCATTATATGGATACTTCAGATCAGCATACCACCGGCATAAATGAAATGCATTTACGTATCCGCCTTGATAAGTTACTTTTCCTGGAACCAGAAGACTATGAAAATGTCTTGAGTAATGGAAATAAGTCTGAGTTGATCGACACTATCAATTCATTAATGCTTGACGTTAATTTGTCTAATCTGGCATTGCCATCTGATGAGAAACAGGTGAAAGAAAAGCTGTATTATTGGCTTATCCATAAGATACATGATGATGGAAAAGGTCCAAATGTCCTAGGCAAGGAAGGACAAGGTGCCATTCATTTAGTAGCTGCACTTGGCTATGATTGGGCCATCAAACCAATAGTTGCAGCTGGAGTAAATATAAACTTCAGGGATATTCGTGGATGGACGGCACTTCATTGGGCTGCATCTTGTGGAAGGTATTTCTAATCTCAAATAACTTTCCTCATTTTTTTTTTTTTTGTTTCTGCCCTTTCGCGACTTTATGGTATTTCTGTAATTCTAGGGAGCTGACAGTTGGTGCCCTGATAGCAAAACGGAGCTGCACCTGGTGCTTTAACTGATCCAACACAGCAGTATCCATCTGGAAGAACTCCTGCTGATTTAGCATCAGAAAATGGTCACAAAGGCATTGCTGGTTTTCTTGCAGAGTCTGCTTTGACAAGTCACCTCTCAGCTCTTACACTAAAAAAGAGGCGCAGGGTGGCAATGTGGAAGAAATTTGTGGAGTAACAGCAAGTGAAGATTTTGCAGAACCAAGTTCTGCTCAGCTTGCTTGTGTTAATTCTCAGGGAAGAGTCCTTAAAAGATTCACTTGGTGCAGTTCGTAAATCAACTCAAGCCGCGGCCAGAATATTTCAAGCTTTTAGGGTGGAATCATTCCACAGAAAGAAGGTTATTGAATATGGAGATGATGACTGTGGATTGTCTGATGAACGCACACTTTCACTTGTTTCCCTTAGAAATCCGAAACCTGGACACGGTGATTTGCATTCTGCTGCTGTTCGTATCCAGAACAAGTTTAGAGGATGGAAAGGAAGAAAAGAGTTTATGATTATTCGGCAGAAAATTGTGAAGATACAGGTAATTTCTATTTGCTAGTATAATTTTTTGGGTCTGAAATCTCGTATGGGTATATAGCCCTATGAAAGTTAGGTTATATTGGTACTTTGTTTACCATTTTTTACATAGCTAATTTGAGAAAAAACTGTTTTTAGTCATTTACATCAAACTAATGGCCCACTCCTGTTGGATTTTTTTCCTCATTATGGAAACTTTTCTGGTTCCACTCCCATGGTGAAGCTATTTGATGAAACAGCAGCCCAAAGTCAAGTATGTGGTCGTGTTGTAGTGGTTGTAGTTATTTGAGGCTCACTTTGGTTATTGGGCTTATCTCTTCCCTGTTTAGTTCTTGATTTTTCAGTTTTAGACGTTATGTTTATTTGATGATGATTTTTAGCCATCACATTAAATTTGGCTGTCAAGTAGAGTTGTAGTTGTAAAATTCCCATCTCTTGTTTCTTTGCGGTATCTCAGTACTCTCTTGTTTATTAGGCCCATGTACGAGGACATCAGGTAAGGAAAAACTATCGGAAGGTAGTCTGGTCTGTTGGCATCGTG
The DNA here is from genome assembly GCA_015847255.1 of Hyparrhenia diplandra. Lineage (NCBI taxonomy): Eukaryota > Viridiplantae > Streptophyta > Magnoliopsida > Poales > Poaceae > Hyparrhenia > Hyparrhenia diplandra. Next base: position 295,638 of record JADLZK010009479.1, read on the forward strand.
GAGAAAGTGATACTGAGGTGGAGGAGAAAGAGAAGGGGTCTACGAGGTTTCCAACCTGAGAAACAACTTGAAGGTCCATCATGGCAGATCCAACCTGCAAAGGCTGAGGATGAATATGATTTCTTGAAGGATGGCAGGAAACAGGCTGAAGGCAGGTTGGAAAGAGCACTGGCTCGTGTGCGCTCCATGAATCTGTATCCTGAAGCAAGGGAGCAGTACCGCAGGCTGCAAGCCTGTGTTAACAGCCTACAAGAGTCCCAGGTCCTCCCTTTTCTTAAACATAGTAGTCCCCCGTTTTACTCAAGCCCTTGCTTGAACAAGCCTGAGTAGTGATCAATCTTACTCTGTCTATGCTGTTGGTGTTTGGACAGGCGATGCAGGACAGGATGCTGGCTGGTTCAACTGACACCGATGGGGGGTGACTTGATGGCTGAATTGGAGGAGCTATGCCGGGATGATGGCGAGGCCCCAATGTCGACTATTTCGTGACATGGAGCTTACTAGATCAGTTAGGCAGTGACCTGTTCTTTACCAGACTAGATGTAAATTCTTGTTACTAAATGGTCTCTAATCACCATTGACACCATAAGATAATGCTATAGCTAATACATGGACATCTATAGTTCGATTACCTGCTTATTGCTTCGGCTTTGCTGTCTTGTGCTTCTGATGCGTCCTCGTGAAGGCGGTTGGGTGTTTGCAACTCTGCAGATGGTCACCATCACAAGCATTTAAAGAGTAAATTGGCTGTAGAGAAAACCGTCGGCCAGGGCATCCACGCCATCAATTTTTCCCCTGCCGTCTGATTCGTGATGAGCGGTTCGGCGGCATGCAAAACACCCCGGTCAGCTACCATATATATATACAGCTCCTGCCGTAAAAAAAAAAAAAAAAAAACTCACGCCTCCACCTCTTCTCCGTGTTCCTCCCGTGGCTCTTGCAACCGCCGCCGCCGCCGCTCCCACCTCCGCCTCCGCTCGTGCCTCCCCCTCCCCACTCCCCTCTACTCTCTCCTTCCTCTCCCCACTGTCCTCTTCCTCCGCCCTCCCTCGCCTGCCTCCCACCTCGTCACCGGCGCGGTCTCAACCCTAGCCCTAACCATGGTTTGTTCTCTTGCCCAACGCGAGCAGGGCGGCGATGCTGGTGCGCGCGGCGTGGTGCCTGCGGCCACCCCCTCCTCTTCCTCCTCCTGCCTCGCGTCGTCTTGGCAGGCCGCGCGACGCGATCTGCTCCTGGCTGCTCCGTTGTTCCCTAACTCAGTTTCGTCCCTTCCCCCTGTCCCTTCTAACCTCTCCCGGGATGGCTACTAATCTTGAGGCGATTTGTCCCTAGATTTATTGTTCTCCTGTTTAGTCCCTTGGTATGAGATTTGTTTGATTTTTTTAGTACACTGCACTGTTCAGTTGTATCTGTTTCCTTTGTTGGTGCATGCCTACTAAATTCATATGCCTGGCTGCTACATAATTTATGGTCAAAAAAAATTATGGTAAAAAATACAGATGCCTAGCTGGTAAATAATTTATGTTGATTATTTGCTAAAAGAGCTTTGCCCTACATGTGAGGACATACAAAATCGGCGATGCTCAGCTTATCTTGCTTCTCAAGTTTATTTCAATTTTGAGAAGACAGCTTTGGTTTATCTTCCAATTTTATGTCTTTCAGTTTATCTTGCATCTGAAAGAGTACCTACCTCTCAAGTTTATTTAAATTTTGGTCAGATACATGCTAATAAAAGGTCTATAACCTGTCCCTGCCATGCTTATATTTGCAGTTGCTACCATTGTGGTTAGCATTCCTATATTCATGGCAGCTAACACTATACATTTAGATTTTGGTGGCTGCAGAGTTTATCAAATAACCATGCTACTGACTGGTCATACATCACTATTATCTTGTACTGTTGAGTTGATGGATGAACCTATTTCATTGTTGAAAATAAAATTCACACCTCAAGTTTTGGTAATCTGTTATCTCAGCAACCTTTGCCTTCATTTTGGTTTGTGGGATTCAAATGTTAACATTTCGAGCTCACGTGTCTTTGGCCTATGATTGGGGTGACACACCTCGGATCAAAAGTTCTAGGCCAGCGTGGTTGGCAAATCTGGTAGCACTTTGAGCTTACCACTATCGTTTGACGTTCTTTTGTTCTCTCTTCCTTGATTAGCTTGTTCTGAATGAGTTTACTTTTAAAGTTTTTTTCGGATTGATGTTATTAAAGACCAAGAGACTGTAGAAGGTGGTTAATTTGACATCTTCAGTTTTATGATTCCAAAGAGCACTGTTGCATCGCATACCCTCTCACGAAATCTATCTTCATGGATCATCGATGCTATTTACAGTGATATGTGATAGCCTGGCACATTTAGTGTTGTCAATCAGATTCTAGGGCATCGAACATGCCTGATGAAAGGATCCAACATATCCTAGCCACATTAAAGGTGCTAACTTTTGTATTGTTTCTGCTATCAAGATCCGTGCTTGTGTGACAGGGTGGCCTTGCATTAAGGCATGTCTGGGAAGCTTGGCCTCCTATAGGTCTTACCAGTAATATTGCCATGTTTGAATATGTTCTGGTATTGATATACTGCCATTCCTTTCAGGTTTTACCATGCCTATGACAACTACATGACTTATGCATTCCCCTATATGTTAGCAGCCACTTTACTTTTTGTTCAATTGGTCATTGACTAGCACGAGCTAATGTTCTTTATTGATACCTTTCTTGAGTTAAAAGTATTCATTCTTTTATGAGCTTTTATTTCTATGCCCATCAGACAACTGTGTGTGATTAGTAAAGCTCTACAATCTACATAGCATGCATCTCCAGTTTCCAGTTGGGCACGCAAAGGTTCATGAGTAAGATTATCACTGTAAAATTTGTTTCATGTGTTCCTTTCTCTTACCTGTACTTTGTCTACTATTACAGCTTTGGGATGTTAAGATGGATTTCGGTCCAGTTGCAACATTCTAGGTTCATGGGTATCTAAGGCCTAAGGTAATTTCTTCCATCTTAAGATAAATATTTAATGATTCTTTGTGGACAATGGATAGCACAAATTTTTCGCTGGAGCCAAACTGATCCACGTGTTACTTCAAACTGTTGTTAATGTCCTCTTATAATAATGACGCTGCAGTGAAGCCTGGTTATTCTATAAGCAATGAGGGGGGTACGGCTGTAGTTTTTGTCGTAAAACAGGAGTAGGCATAGCAATAATAGTACGTGCTTAGTAAAATCCAGTACAATTTAGGATCTGATGGTCTTTTGAGCTACCGGCCCTAACTGAGTAAGGTGACACCATTGTGTTCATGGCTGAAGCCCATCTATTTGATGAACTCTTCATTTGAGAAGCTACTATGAAGATGTGTGTTTCAAATAGAGTCAACCATTCTAAATTGCTCCTATGGTTGCCTCCAGTCTCAAGCTATGTAACAAACTCCTTACAAGAGAGCTATTTAAAACATATCAAAATAGATGTTATTTAGCCTGTGCAAATAACACTAACAGACATGTTGTAAAGCTACTTCCAATTGCAAAACTGTAGATAAAGAGCTGTAGGAAATATAGAATTTCCTCCGTACATGTTCTATATATTCTTCGTCTTTTGGGTAACGAAAGTGTAGTCGTTATTATAGCTGTAGGTTGTGAAGGAAGCTGCTACACGATAACTATCTGTTCCACTTAACTCTTGTTTCTAGAATTTTGTGCCATCAACATACGTGTGATTCCTTAGATTTGTGTCAGTATGTACTGAAGTTTTTCTTCTCCCATATCAGGTTAATGTTCTTGGCATTTTTATCATAAAAAAAGTTTGTCATTATCTGACTTTGATTTGTTAGGCGATGACTACCTTGCATGGTTAGATATATTTCTTTTTGTATTTGTTTTCATACTACACATTGGATTTCAAATTCTCCGACGTGCCTACTACTGCCTGATCAAACTTAGGTTCATAACTATTCACATGCCATCTGCTTCTTTCTTGGCCTCATGATTCATGTGTGCAAGGCTCTGGTTCCATAATCATGGGGGTTTATGCTTCTAAATTGCTTATGTTAACTAATATACAGATTGGTGCATGAATTCTAAGGTGCATATAAAAAATAGGGGCCAAAGCATTGGTATTTGTTGCTTTTAAAAAAAAAATCTTCCATATCATTATGGTGTGTTTGCAGCCATTGTTTCTTTAAAGAATGTATATTGCTCTAGCCAGTCCCTAGGATGATTACAACTAAAAAAAATCTAGAATGACTTTCAAATTATGTTCAGTGCCTATTTCAGGTCTGAACTAATGTTTCTTGACTTTGACTAGGTGCTTGCTGATGCCCATGGGCCACCTGCAGAAAAATCAGCATTAAACTTAGCTGCATTCTTTGAGTGAGTACAGACAAAAATATGTTCTCTTTTGGAGTGAGTGTAGAATTGTCAGAGATACATTGTCCACTGCCGATAGTCGCTGATAGTCGCTTAGCTGCATTCTTTGATGTTTGATATAGTGTCAGGTCCTCTGCCCTGTTGTCAATTGTGTCTATTTTATTTCAATACTTAGCTGCATTCTTTGATGTTTGATATAATGTCAGGTCCTCTGCCCTGTTGTCAATTATGTCTATTTTATTTCAATGCCAAAAAAAATCAGTTCAGTTGCCTGTCGTATCTACAACTGACCAAAGCATTTGTCTTCTGTATTTCAGGTTCACCAATCTGTTTTCCAACAGGTTCTCATGGCCAAACTGTTGCCTAGCCTCAACTATACACATTGACTCAGCTTGGAAGGTACAGATGGGTTAAAATTATCTCATCACCCTATTCTATGCCTCTCCCCTACTTAAAAGTGTATGGGCATATCTTATGATCCAAGGGTACCAGGCAGTTGGGTTCTAGAATTACATTTCTTCCAAATAAGAGGCTTAAACAAGGATTTAGGAAACACTACACAATGTAATTCAAGGATCACCATTGTTGTGTTCTTTTCAAACTCTTCAATACTCCGACCCAGCTTAGTTCTTGGACAACGACATCTACAAATTGTCTTGGCTTCTTGTCTGATCTAGAGTCACTTTTTTTAGAGTACATAATCTAACCTCAATATACATGCTTGTTGATTTTAGGGGTTTAGGGTTTGCACATGAGAAAAAGTTTTGCACATGAGGAAATTAGCTACCTTCTTATCTCGACATTACCTTGCTCTTTCAGGATGGTGATGTTGGACATCATAGCCTCAGTATATTGGTATGCCTTTTTGTCGTAAGTGTCATTGCTTGCCTCTTTGCTTCACTCTTCTATTGCACTATAACGTTAAATATGGTTGCCGTATTGATTTTTAGAGTTTTCATGAAAACCTTCATTTGTGTGACTTCAAATCATGCCTTTATATATGCAATGATAACCACTTTATTTGATTCTACATGAATACATACAGACTATATAATTATCCCCATTTATTGGAGATAGATGTACAAGCATTTAGCAGCCCAGATCATACCTCTGCCTTCAGATTCGATACAACATAATGTACAACTGTTAATTATAGAGTGAAGGCAGGTTACTTCTCCAGCAGGGATTCTGATAGTGTGGCCCAATATTTATTTTACTCTGTAGTTGATAAATCTACCAAACTGATTTTCTGTTATACCTTTATTTAAAATGGTTTGCTACGCATGTCAACGTTAATTGGGGTTGCTTTCGCGATCTTTTTACACATTTCAAAATTATATAGTTAGTGCTTACCAAGTATATTGACAATGGGTAAATTTACTTGCGTAGATTTGTTTGGTCCAAATATAGATCAATACAAAATTTAGTTCCATAATTTTCTGTATCCTAATAAAGATGTAGCTTGATACTATGTGTTGGTGAAATGAGTGAGGAATATTATGGGCTATTTGGCATGCTATTGTGATTAACCTTAAAAAAAGGCTTCAGTGCTCTTCTCTAAAATGACCTGGACTGAAAAAAAGTGTTGTACTCTACTAATGAGTTCTGACGGGCTGACCATACTGACTGGTTTGAACTAAAAATAGAAGTCATATACATGAAGTGTTGTTACTCTGTCCTATTTGTCAGCCTTGCGAACTATTTTGGGTGGCAGGAAAGTCATATGCATAATTCATTAGGCTTGGCCAGTTCATCATGTTGAAGCAATGAACACAAGGCGTGCTTTTCCTTTTTTATCTGACCGGAATCATCGTTGTTGACATTTTACAGGATGAGAAGGCATCAAATAAGTGCAACCTGTCCCAGCAAGCACCATTCGTTGGTTGAAGCTGCCATAAGTGCTGTCGTCTTGCATTACTGAATTGCAGCTTGTTTTTTGTTGCTCACTCTTTAGGAATTGTCTTGCTGGATTGCCACTTTTGCATAGTTCCTTATTAGCATTTGTTGCAGTGCAGAATGTATTCTTCTTAAAGGTCTGTTAGCTGCTGGAATTTTGAAGCTCATAAACCAATCTGAAATGGTATCCTCACATTTCTTCTACCAATACTCTGGTCATTTTTTCCCCTCGATATTCATCGTATATACATTATAAGTTACTGAATATTTTCGTGCTTACCTGTAAATAAACTGCACATGTGCTAAGTGGTTGGAGCTTTGAATTATCAGGTTTTAGTTACGAGTTTGGTACTATCCATATATATTTTTTAAAGTGAACAGGTTGGAAGGCTACATATTATATTGATAGAAAATAAGTTAGACCCTGAATAACTTAATATGGAAAAGCTGCAAAAATTTTATATATTGCATAATGTATCTAGCCACTAAAACCAAATTAAAACGGTTTGAACTGGACTAACTTTGAATATGTGTTGTGCCATGTTGAACTTTGTGCTTCAATCTATAGTCAGAGTTTCAATATTTCAGAAATAATATCTGAAGTTTGCTTCGATCTATCAGCTTGTCAAGTTTGCGATCCTGGTTTAGGTAGTCAATGGGTGAGTTGGTTGTTTTATAAGTTCAATTATAAACCCAGATTAAACCCTAAACTAAGGTTCAGACTGGAGAAAAGGCAAATTTAATTTCTAAATGATCATCATTCCATTATTTATGGAGTTAATCAGCTTGATAGAGCAATACATTTCCATATACTAGATACAACTAATTAAACACAGAGGCCATGTGCTGGGCAAAGGGAGGGGTTGTTTCTTGTTTATCGTGCACCACCGAGGTTTGACTGTTTGTGGGATGGATTGGTTGGTTCTTGCTTCCTAGACATGGTTCATGCTGAAGGTCTAGCACATGGAGCAAAAGCCAACTATAATTTCCAGTTTTTCACAAGAGGAATCCATGTAGATTTTCAATCCATATGGGTCCATTGTGAAGGTTTTGAGAGGCATTAATCTGAACAAACTGTACACTCTAAATTAAATGCCTTTCTTTTTTTTATCTTGATGGTTTATTTTTTTAGTTCTTAGGGAATATATTGGTACTATATGAATGAAACACCTAGAAAATTTAATAAACAGGGTTGGTCAGCTGGTCTCGTGAACAGGCTGGACATTTTAATATGTTTCCTTTCTGCACATCAACTTTGTCTAGACTATCAGCGCTTTGAGGATGTTAGGCAGAAGTAAGCTACAGCAGCTGCTGCTGCTATTTTCTGCAGCAAACACCCCTTGGTTGGACCTTTCCATCTTCTGGTTTGTTTAAGCTCCTGCACAAATGGCAAGTTAGTTTGCATCCAGTGCAATTTTCTTGGTGAGTTTTTAGCCATCCAATACATGTTTCTTGTGTTTCAGATGCTTGTGCATGATATGGATATGCTTGAGAAATAGTGTTGGTACGCAGCCACATACATTTGAGCTGAATCTTTATGATGCAGCCTATCATGTTTTTTAGTACTGAATAGTTCGCTGTCTGAGGATTTTTTGGCAATTGATATGTGATGCAACACTGATATTGCCAATCTATGCCAAATATATAGGGTGGACTGTCAAATCTTAAGCGCCATTATGATGTGATGAAATCTCAGCAGTTCCTTAGTGAGTTCCCCCAATTTATTCGGTCTGCATTTGATCTGTTCAGGTGGATTGTAATCACTGGATTCATCAGAGGAGCTGCCATTGCTATTGGACCGCAAAGACATTTGAATGGCCTACTCGGGCTTATTCATCGCACGCAGCAAAGACAGCGATGTTGTATTCGTCATCATCGCCGCCATCGTTGTATCCGGCATCTTGTGCTTTTCACCGTGAACGTAACATAAATTGTGTCTTTAATAGAAATTTGCAATGAGAATTATTAAGAATGGTGTACCATCTTGTACAACATGTTTTGTTATCTTTTGTAAGAAGGGCTTATTTCTCCTCGACAAAGCATGTCATATTCATTCTTTGGTAAAATTATTTCATTTTCCAAATATGATGGCCCATCACGCATAACTGAGACTATTGTATTGTGTATATATTGTTGCCACACTGTGTGTAGGAGTGGAACTAAGTACTCTGTCGTTTCTAGATTGTGTTTTTATACATTTATCCAAAACACACGCGGCCAATACATCGCGCCCGCGCCAAGTCACTAGTGAGATGCAATTGCGTGAACCGCTGTGATCATGGCTTCACTTTTGCAACAAATGTTTCTGGCACGAGTCTTTTCCAAGAAATTCAAATGAAATAAACTTTTGCAACAAATGCTTCTGGCACGAGCCTTACTTCCAGGAAGCAAGAATGAAATAGCACGGGATGCAAGATATTAGTAGGATAATGATGATATTTGTAAATGATTCGTATAATTAGAGACAATAAATTTCAAAGCAAATTAAGGTTTAATATGATAAAATAGGCTATATACAGTTGATTCATGCAAAATAAATATTACTTTGGTACTTATTATTCTAATTTAATTTAACATATCCTTAGTGCAGGCAATCAAACAAGTGTTTTGTGTTTGTGGATTTAGTGAGTCAAACGCGGGCAGTTTGTATCCCTGTAACTTAGTCTGGTTCTGTGATAATCTTATTTTCAGAAATATAACCAACGGATCCAAGCCTGGCCGGTGAAGTGAAGCAGCCGGAGGCTGGTCATCCAACTGGGCTAGGTTTGAGTGACAGCCTAACTACCACAAAAGTCTGTTTTTTCCTCCATCAACCCCAAAACTGGACAAACCACCTCTCTCGACCTTTTTAAACCATGCAATTTACCTCCCGGAGTGGTTTTGATGGCGGTTTGCTATAGTGAAAGGTGGTTCTGCTATAGTTAAAGATGGTTTGCTTTTCTCTTTCTTATTTATTTCCATTGAATATTTAAAAATTCATAATAAATCATACAAAAATCATAAAATGAAAAAAAAATTGTTGAACTCCACAGGAGTGGATCTACACAGTGAAACATATAATATAGTGTGCTTTAGTACAAAGTTTTTTGCTATGAAGGTTTCTATTTTTCATTTTTATTTATTTGGTGAATCTTTGAAAAATTATAGTAAATAAAAAATATAAAATAGAAAAAAATACAATTTATTTGGACTCCACAATCTACCTAGTAAACATATAATAGGATATGATTTAGTCCAACAAAATAATTATAGAAGCTACAACTATGAATTGTTTCAATTAATTATAGAAAATCGTAGATATAATACAAAAAATTTTGTACTAAAGCATAATATATTATATGTTCACTGTGTACATGGACTTATGTGGACTCCAACAAAATTGAATTTTTATTTTATGATTTTTCTACGATTTATTATGATTTTTCAAAGATTGAACCTAAATAAATAATAAAAAAAAGACAAAACCACCATTACTATAGCAAAACCACCTTCAAAACCGCTCCGTAAGATAAAATGCACGGCTTAAAAAGTTATGGGAGGTGACTTGTGATTTTGGAGTAGAGGGAGGAAAAGGGGACTTTCAGAAGAGTTAGGAAAAGTGGACCTTTTCCAAATCCAAACAACATCTCATATGGGCTTGAGGTTTCTTGGCGAGCTGGCTCGTGGCGGATTCCCGCTAACATCCACTTGTATTTCTGTTTGTGCTTTAAGGCCATGTACAATACAGTTCGCTTATAGACAGTTATGACATATTTTTGGCAGCATATACTCCACCATGCACCAAATCTGGCGATTAAGGACGACAGCGACGCTCCGCTAAGCATCGGCGCCAGGACCGACTCTAGCTCGATCTTATGGAGGCGAAGCACTCGGATGCGGCACATGCAATTAGTTAGTTGAATCCTAAAGATAGCTAAGCGCCTTCAATTTATTTTTTTTCCATTGTAAGTAAGTACGCTTGTTTTTTCTCCCAACTCTGTAAGAGCCTCTGCATTGTAGATGGGCCCTAAGTGTATCCAAACAGCGCCTCGTATGAGGCTGTCTCTATTGAACGGGGCAACCTCAAACGCCAGCGTTTGCTTGAATCAGTGGGCCTGACGAGAGGGAAACTGGTGCCTGGGACGACGGCGGCGCAGGGCGCGGTCGAGGTCTCGAAGACGAGGACGCGAGGCGCTGGCGGCCTCCTCCCTCCCGCGCGAGAACTGGCGGCGGGCGGAGGAGTGGCGCTGGCAATGGCTAACGGCGGGGAGCAACTGCCGGTACGTTCTGCTGTACTTCTGCGCCACCTAAAATCTTCACCGAGCTCGGCCACTGACCATCCCCTGTTGTCTCCCCAGATACGCTGCCGCCGCCTGTTGTTCTCCTTCCTCCAGGTCCGCCGCGGCATCCACTCCTCCGCGCCAACTTCGGCCGATGCCACTACAGACGCTACACTCCTGGGCCGCCTCACCCGCCTCCTCCTCCTCCACCGCTTCTCCGCCGCCGCCCGCCTCCTCTCCTCCTCAGGCCCACTCACCCCTGCACTCCTCCACGCGGCGCTGCGCCGGGTCCGCCTCGACCCCGATGCCGCGTTGCACGTCTTCCGCCTCGCCCCTTCCCGCCCCACCCTACTCGCGCACGCCCAGCTGCTCCACATCCTCGCCCGCGCCCGCCGCTCCGCCGACGCCCGCGCGATCCTGGCATCCCTCCTCTCCGCGCGGCCCCCGGCCCCGCCTCTCTTTCCGCACCTCGTCGAGGTGTACAAGGAGTTCTCCTTCTCCGCAGCCTCGTTCGACCTGCTTCTCCGTGCGCTTGCCAACGCTGGCCAACTCGACGCCGCCCTGAAGGTGTTCGACGAAATGCGGACGCTCGGGTGCCGCCCTAGCATGCGGTCCTGCAACAGTATGCTCAACAGGCTAGCACAGACTGGGGACCTGGGCGCCGCAGTGGCAGTGTTTGAGCAGATGCAGCGTGCAGGAACTCTGCCTGACAAGTTCACCGTGGCGATTATGGCAAAGGCTTACTGCAAGGTCAAGGGGGTGGTGCATGCATTGGAGTTCTTGGAGGAGATGGCAAAGATGGGTGTGGAGGTGAACCTAGTGGCGTACCATGCGGTGATGAATGGCTATTGTGAGGTTGGGCGGACCAAGGATGCAAGAAGGATGTTGGAGTCGCTGCCTGGGAGAGGTTTGTCACCAAATATAGTTACATATACATTGCTTGTGAAGGGGTATTGTAATGAGAAGAACATGGAGGAGGCTGAAGGGGTCGTTCGGGAGATTAGGAAGAATAAGCAGCTTTTGGTTGATGAGGCTGTTTATGGTGCAGTGATCAATGGCTATTGCCAAATGGGAAGAATGGAGGATGCAGCTCGATTATTCAATGAGATGATGGACGCTAAGCTTGAGGTTAATTTGCTTGTGTATAACACAATGATTAATGGATATTGCAAATTGGGGAGAATGGTTGAAGCACATAACATTTTGCAAGAAATGGAAGGTTTTGGTGTGAGGCCAGACACATACAGTTACAATAGTCTCGTTGATGGGTATTGCAGAAAGGGTTTGATGAACAAGGCTTTTCAAATATATGATACAATGCTAAGGAATGGATTCACAGTGACGACATTAACATACAATGCACTCCTAAAAGGTTTTTGCTCGCTTGGCTCAATTGATGATGCACTTAGACTATGGTTCTTCATGTTAAAGAAAGGTGTCGCACCTAATGAAATCAGCTGTAGCACCTTGCTTGATGGTTTCTTCAAGGCAGATAAAACTGAGAAGGGCTTAAACCTTTGGAAAGAAACCTTAGCAAGGGGACTAGCCAAAAATATAACCACATTTAACACAGTTATCAATGGGTTGTGTAAGATTGAGAGGATGTCCGAAGCAGAAGAGCTTGTTGACAGGATGAAGGAATGGAGATGTCCTCCTGATATTATAACTTACAGAACATTAGTTAATGGTTATTGTAAGATAGGCGATATGGATAGTGCTACTCGCATTATGAATGAAATGGAAAATTTTGGTTTTGCTCCTACAATTGAATCGTTCAATTCTTTGATAACTGGACACTTCAAAGCTAAGCAACATAGAAAGGTGAATGATATACTTTTGAAATGAGTACTAGGGGACTTTCTCCTAACACAGTCACATATGGAGCTCTGATTGCTGGATGGTGTAAAGAGGGGATTTGCATACAGCCTATAACTTATATTTTGAAATGGTTGAGAATGGTCTGACACCAAATCTGTTTATTTGCAGTGCTTTAGTGAGTTGTTTCTACAGGAAGGGAAAGGTTGATGAGGCAAATTTAGTGTTGCAAAACCTTGTAGGTACTGACATGATTCCAGATATCAGTGCGCCCAGACTTGAGATAGGGAAAGTAGCAAATGTCATTGATACTGTTGCTGCTGGAAGTCATCATTCTGCAAAAATCATGTGGAACATTGTTATTTTTGGTCTATGCAAATTGGGAAGGATTGAAGATGCTAAAAGCTTGTTTGCTGATCTAAAAAGCAAGGGGTTTGTTGCTGACAATTTCACTTATTCTAGCCTCATCCATGGTTGTTCTGCTTCAGGATTTGTTGATGTAGCTTTTTGATCTGAGGGATAAAATGTTGAGTGCCGGTCTCACTCCAAATATTGTAACCTACAATTCTCTTATATATGGTCTCTGCAAGTCCGGGAATTATCCAGGGCTGTTAATCTTTTTAAGAAGTTGTGGACAAAGAGTATATCTCCAAATGCTATCACCTATAATACATTAATTGATAAGCATTGCAAGGATGGTTACATAACCGAGGCCTTTAAGCTAAAACAAAGGATGATAGAGGAAGGTATTCAGCCTACCGTGTTCACCTATTGTATACTGATTAATGGTCTCTGTACTCAAGGTTATATGGAAGAAGCAATCAAACTTCTTGATCAAATGATTGAGAATAATGTAGAGCCCAATTATGTCACATATTGGACGCTGATTCAAGGTTATGTTAGATGCGGTAACATGATAGAGATTTCAAAGATTTATGATAAGATGCATATCCGTGGACTTCTGCCCACCAATGTGTCTGGGGATGTTAAACAATCATGTCCTGCTGTATACAACCAGAATATGAAACCATGTCAGTTGTCAGATAAAGATTCACAACCATTGCTAGCACACTCTTAGCATGTCTACTTTTCTCTTGGAAGATTCCAGTGACATATGGTTTGTATGAGGAGGCAAATCATGAGGAATCATTTATATCTAGGGATGATATGGTAAGTTATTTTGACCTAGCGTTCTTATATATCTGCAATCTTAGTGAAATTATGTTTATATATTCACTGCTCATGGCACATTAGGTACTGTTAAAAATTGGTTTTGACTAACCAGATATAGTACTACTCATTAAATAATTTGAAGATAACAATTGTCCAAGGAGAATCTTAGTAGCTTTACGTTATTGGGTTGGGGTTAAGATTGAAGCAGTTCTGGAAGGAGTTGATAGAAATTCCAAGTTCTGTATTAACGAGATGAAGGTTGCCAATTATCATGCAATACTTAAAGCACATTAGAGTCTTTGATTTGATGTGTTATCTAGTGTCCTTATTTTCTTTTCAGAACATGATAGTAAAAAGTACACTAATTAAGTTCACCTTTCCAACCGGCCCAGAGAAAATAAAACCAGATTATGAACTACAGCATGCAGGGAAATAAATAATAAAATTCAAAATTGCTATAAATTACATGCAGTGGTATGTTCATGATTTTTTTTTCTATACGTTGATATCATTTGCCAACTTGATTTGTATATTTCTACTGGGAGTGTTGATGACCCAGTCATCAAGTGAAGGTCACATGCTCTACTTCATAAGTTCATAGGATCTATCACCTAATAAATTGTCAAATTTTATTTTTCTAGACCATGTGCTCAACATGCAAGTCTCATGAATCATTTCGCAGCAATGAAATTATCTTCTGCAAAGGGACATGCAAAAAGGCATATCATGAGAAATGTATGGAACCTCCCTTTAGACGAAAGTGGTAATTATTTCTTGTTTTACTTCCACATATGTGGTTCTATATATGTTTGACATGGTTTTTAGTTTAAAGCCTAACAAATTTGTTTTCAACTCCCCACCCCTCTTCTCTGAAAACTTTGTTTCAGCCTTTCATGCTGTCTTTTTTGTACTTAGTGTAATAATATTGTTACACGTGTTGCGGTACATTTTGCGGAAAGGGCTGTTGCATAACCTTCTAAGTACCATTCTTAATGCAGGTCAGCCAAAGCGGTAGATTCTAACTACAGGCTCTTTGTAAGTTCAAAGAAACTCGTTGCTGGTGACTTTGTTCTTTTTTTATCTGGTACGTTCAAACTTCCAGTATTCAAAATAGTCACTTCCTATCCTGTTGTCTCCTTGCCGTCAGATGGTTTCTGTTTGGTTGATTTTTACATGTCTCATTGCCTTGTCAGGAATGACAATAATCATCTTCTGCTGAGAATTTGCCGGGCAAATTGGTCACAAACTGTCATGCCATCTTTGCCATCTTCAGTTTTATCAAGTGATAGCATGCATATCGCTCTTCCTGCTGCAGCTGCTCATGGTGCTTTGACAAATAGACGGTTTACAATTTCCTACAACCAGAGGTAGAACCTCTATAACCATTTATTTTTCAGGCGCTTTTCCTGTCAAATGTTTTAACATTTACTTTTGCAGGGCAAGCCCTTAAGAGGTCGTAATATAACTTGCAAACAAATATGTCGAGGCTGTGTACCATACCCGTATATCTGTGGGATGTGTTTCAGGATGCATTTTGAGACAGAAGACAGAAGAGTCTAGCGTTATGAGGTAAATTCAAATCTGTTTGCAATATCAACCTTGTAGGTTTTACATTTAGAGTTTGTTTCCCATTTTGATACACATTGTCTACTTTTGAGGATTAGTGCATTCGCCAACAAGATCTTTGGCTCAGGCCATATGTCAATATACCTCATTCCTTACATTGAATACTGAACTAGCGATTACGCAGTCATTAGTGGTATTATCAGTCTAACCAGACCAGATATATTCAATTCCAGATACATGGGGACAACTACTGGAATCAATGATTATGATTCTGTTCAGTGTCCAAATTCACTGTGGTGTCCTCTTAAGGTATATTATGGACTTGTGCTTCTCTTGTTTGTTGTTTCCTCTGCTTACTATAAGCTCTTGTCAACCATATCTGTTGCATATTTTCAGTTGAAAGGGATATTACTTGGTACTCCTTTTTTTTTTACAACATACTTGGTACTCCTTAAAGTTTGTTATCTCACAGATACCTACTCCGTGGTTTTGCATGATCACAAAATTTACCCGGTGAATAAATATTGGTTGGCTGGAATGAATGAACTGCTGGTGAGAGATAGCCAAGGGTGTCACTATGGGATGAATGCACTGCTGGTGAGCCCGTGACAAATTTCAACATATCCATCTCCTTTTCCCTTCATGCTTAAGCGTATATATATGGCCAACAAGCTTTGCATTCTCTGCACGGTATGAGGTGCAGTTATGTTTTAGCTAGCCTTCGTAGATATGTTAGCTTATTAAATAATTTTTGCAATATGCATTTTATCCGTCGCTTATAACCTTTTCATGTGATGTCTATCCATAGGTGGGCAGGACGATGATCTGGCTAACTCTCAGGCAAACCAGAAGGATAAATACCACGTGAAATCGGTGGTCAAAGGGCCACTTTCTTCCATGGAAGCTGTGGGAATACATAGCAAGCATAGGTTTTAGTGAATTATCGAAAAACATACTTGACGCAACATGTAACAGATTAGCAACATAGTATAGGTCATTGCATTAGAATACCTGTACATTTTTACCATGACAAACTGCTATTGTACTGCCAATGGGAATATATAGCGGCAAAGCATTCTTTTTTAGTCAAAAAGGGCACGGCAAGTTGATCGCTTACAGTTCAGTAACAATGAGGCTGAACTAATATATTTGATCACTGACACGGTTTTACTTTCGCAACAAATGTCTGTGACGTCATACATATATAACTATAATACTCCCTCCATTTCAAATTATAAGGTGCTTTAATTTTTTTGGGTTCATCCATTTTAGACATATTATTATATATAGATGCATAGAAAAATATATGTACTAAAAAAAAGTTAAAGCGACTTACAATTTGAAACGGATGGAGTATGTAACAACTATTGTACTCTATATTAAGCACTCATTGATCCTGTCCTGCCTAAAACTTTATTAGGATGTATTTGGTTTCGTATCAATTTCTATCAAAAAAGAAAAAAAAAAAAAGTTTTGTATCAATCGCATGTGTTGGTGTGGATAACGGTGTAATTTAGTTCAAATTTCACTTCAATCTAGCCCAACACATTGATGCCAAAACCGAAAACTCCAACGCCTAACACAGGATAAATTCGCAGCTAGAGTTTGGCTTTTTTCAAGAGGCAACCGCAGTTTCGTTGTCATCCGTTGAACGTGTCACGTGATCGACGTCTCCCCGCCTTCTGCCGTCCTGCGCGCATCACGCCGTCACCTGATCCTCCACGGCAGCACGAATCCCAAAGCAGAAGGCTAAAACCCCCGTCCTCCCCGCCCCCGGCCTCCCGAATCGTCCACTCAATCCCTCATTCCCCATTGCACTCCGCTAGGGTTTCTACTCCGCAGCCGCACCACGCCGCCGGAGCAGCGCGAGAGATGAGGCTCCTGACGCACAACATGCTGGCGTCGAACGTCCGGGGCGCAACCACCGGCTACCCGCTGACGCTGGAGGCGACCAAGTGGAGCACCAAGGAGGTGGACCTCAACGCCGACTTCATCCGCGGCCTCCTCCACAAGATCGACTGGCGCGCGCTCGTCGCCGCCACCCGCGCGCTCGGCCTCCCCGAGCTCCTTCCCGAGGAACAGCCCCCCGAAGAGGAGATCTTCGCGGAGGGCGCCGCCGACGTCGAGGGCAGCGCCATCCGCCGCATCCACCACGCGCTCCTCGAGGTCCACGTAGAGGAGGGATCCCTCGTCTGCCCCGACACCAACCGCTGCTTCCCCATCAACAAGGGCATCCCTAACATGATGCTCCACGAGGACGAGGTCTGATCCCGAAGGGTGTCAGGGCTTGTGAACTTCGTACTCAGATTGTATCTGTGGAAGTATGAATTGCAGTCCTCCAGATCGTGGCTTTATAATATGATAGAATAATATGATAGATAGACGTTTAGTACTCGGAATTGCTGTTTCGTGTTGATAATTTGGTGCACATCATGCTTTGTTTTTAAATGGTTTGCTGCCTGTGACACTGAGGAAATCGAAAGTGGTAGTTATTTCTCAGGCTCAGACCTCACCCCAGTAAATTCCAAATTGCGCACACCTTTTTGGCATGGAAATTGTGGGTGATTTGGTGGTACCTATTTTGTCTGATCGATCTGGCGTTTGCAATTCGTTCTGGTGAATCATGACTCCTATGCCATAGGCCATAGCCCATAGATAGGTGTCTGTAATCTGGTTTCCAGTGAGGAAATTAATTTTGGGTCGAGTAGTTTTGTACTGAACTATAAATGTGTTGGAAGCACTTGCTTATGGTTCAGTTAAATCACTCTGTTTTAAGATTCTGGCATTGTGTTTGTGTTTCTTAGCATTGAGATTTGCTTGAGGAGGTCAGTGAATATAAATTTTCCTGGTGTTTGAGCAGAACAGAGCATATGAAATTGCTTGACTGAAATATTTGATTTTGCTTCCTTCCAATGTACAAGTTGGTTGTTTGGTATAATTTGTGATTATTGACAAGCGCCAATGCACAAATCCTAGAATGTCTTCTCTATTCTCCTCATCTGTTTTGTATGGGAACTCATGATCTGTGTTCTAGGGTGTGTTTGGTTCCTGGCCAGAGCACACCTACAGTTTTCCTGTGTTCGCTTTTGTGGCCAAACTTGTGGCAACCTGCAGCATACTTCTCATGAAAGCTTCAGCATCAATGCTGGCTACAGCCTTTTTTTCATAGTTGTTATATTACAATTAACAGGCATTCTTTTGATGTCTATGAACAGATTCTTTTAACAGTTCACCTTAAGTTATATAGGATACTATTTCTGATAGGGTAATGGTTTTGCCTTGTCAGCTGCAGCAGTGGATTGCATTGACAAAGTATCTGAATGTCAGTTAACAATATGACCTTGGCTGCAAATTTATTGCGGTGTGTTGTAGCATCCTACAGTACTATTTATTGGTAGAAGCCACAAAAATTCAGTCATTGTGAGTTTATGAACAAAGATTTCATCCTCTTGCATTGAACTTGTAATCTTAGGCAAATATTCATAACTAGATGGGGTCAAGAATCAAAATAGCTATACACGTATATTGAAATTTGGATTGTAAATGTTTTTGCAACATGATCTGGATATTGTTCAGATGTGCCCGGTTTAGAAGAATAATAATGTTCTCATTCCGAACAATTGTGGCCTTTACAAACAGTGTGCTTTTGTACCATGTGTTGCATAGTATTTGCTCAATGTGTTGTGCGTCTATTCTTCTATGTGTTTGCTATTGAGCTGGTGCTGCCTTAAGAAACTTTGGTATTCTTAACGATGCAAATATATTCAAGCAATGGTCGACTGCTAAATCCGTGATGGATTCTCGCACTTAATTGGAAAGAGCCCTAGGTTTATTGTATTGTACATGGAGCCATCAGCCATCGGTTTCCAGAGACTTGCCAAGAAAGCAAGCTTGGTTTCATCAGCCGATCGAGGTTTTAACGACAGCATTGGTGCGACCATTTAGTGCTACGTACTAGATGATGTGAGTGCCATTTTGGGACGGAGGGAGTAGATGATGTGAGTGCTTCTTGGCTTAATGGTGCTGGTGAGCCCATCCGCAGGTAGGACACCGACGGCTGCCAAAAAGTCGATATTATCTGTGGACAGTCCTGGCTTTCTTTCGCTCGCTGGTTAGCCCTTTTTCGATAATACAACATCATTAATTTCTGTACTAGAATTTCCACGGAGAATTGGCAGATGAATTTATGCGCTACGACTAAATCACGGCGAGAAGTTTGGGGCAAATGAATGAAAGGCGATGGAAATATGGAACACGACGTGACCATGAGATGCCACATTCCTGTGGTCGTGATGCCTTGCCTTGTTTTGTTCATGAATCGTGACGGGTGTTGAAGCATGGTGGGCTGGGCTGTGCATCTGCTGATGCACATACATAGCTGACAGCGTATGACAAAAACCCTTGTCGGACAGATGGGGTTGATGTCAAAATAAATCGGATGTTGTTTTTGAACTTTTATAATTAGTTTAAGAACGATTGGCGACTCATTTGCGCAAAGGTGATTGGATAAAAATTAGGCTGCAGATTGTAGGCACATAGTACAAATGGACCAGGCTCCAGAATGACAGTTTCATTTCACATGGGGTGTGTTGTCATCCCAAAAAGTAGGCCCTTGGTCTGTTTAATGGCGGCATGGCGATGGCCTGGATGGCTTGCCTTGTTTTGTTCATGAATCGTGACGGGTGTTGAAGCATGGTGGGCTGGGCTGTGCATCTGCTGATGCACATACATAGCTGACAGCGTTGACTATGAAGATTTGTCGGACAGATGGGGTTACCGATGGTTTGATAAATCGGATGTTGTTTTGAACCGGTTGCTTCTCTGCGAATGCGATTGGCGACTCTGATGCGCAAAGGTGATTGGACCACGGCCGCAGGCTGCAGATTGTAGGCACATAGTACACAGGAGCAGGCTCCAGAATGACAGTTTCATTTCACATGGAGGAAACTGGTACCACGGCCCCCCTGCAAAAATTGCTGGTCGACTCTCTACGGCGATCACCATTCAAATTCCGTGGAACGTTTCAACCGCCCTACTTAAATGCAGCGCAATGGCGATGCACGACCATCATGGGGGCAAGAAAAAGGTTGTGTACTATAGCCCAACAGTCACATCTTTTCACACCAGAGCAGGGAAAACAGTGCGCCACAGTTCCAAGACTGCTTGCGGCCGTGGTTGGGTGCGTGTACGCTACATCGATCCATGGCCATACTGTTCTGGTGGTGGCAAGGAAAGGCCGTACTGTTCTGGAGTAGTACATTGCTACTGCTACAACTAATCTTTTGTACCTCTGCTGTCGCGGCAGTCAGCTGCATTGCTTTGTTAACGAAAGCTGTGAACTAATTTCTGTACAGCGCGAGCGTCCAAATTTGCCGCCGCGCGAAAAACACGTTCCTGCTTGAGGCTGCTTGAGGCCGGGGTCCCTTGGCTTGGAGGAACAGTTAGCACGCACGCTGCACGCGAGGCGCGTTCCCCATTCCCCGTCCCCGGCCGGGCCACGAGTCGGAGGAAAGAGAGAATTCCTTCCGCGTGATCCATCGCGGCAGCTTACCGGTAGGCCGGCAACCGGCGACCGATGGCCTGGCGCGTACTACTGGTCTATGAAAACGGACGCGTGCACGAAACCCGGGCGTGGAATCCTCGCGCGCAACCCCTCTACCTCCTCTCCCGAGGGGGCCGGGCCACCACCGCGATCTCACCGGGCCGGCGCCGCCGGCCGCCCAGCGGCCAGTGCTCGTACGCAGCGCTGCCGCCGGGATGCCGGGCTGAGCCGGAGATAGGGGGCACACCGGCAGCTACTGCCCCCAACGGGGGGCCAACGTGGTGGGGCTCCGTGGCCTGTCCTGTTGTTACGCTTGGCGCGCGAAGCCAAGTGGCATTGGGCGCGGTGGTTAGGCAAGGCCAGGCCAAGGCTGCCCCGCCGCCGGGCGCCGGGGTCGCTTTTGGTGTGCGCGATTAGGCGACGGCATGGGAGTGCCGCTCCACTGACTCATCTGGGGAGGGAGGAAGCGTGTTCCTCGTGATCAACCTTGCGTCGTACGTTGTGTGGTGCACGACATTTTTCTTGTCTCGTCACGTCATAACGTACTCCGCCGGCTGTCACGTCTTCGGAGGCGGCGGGATCAACTTGGGTAGTCGCGCCAACCACCTGTGCAGGCAGAGGCAGAGGCTGGAGATTTTCGCTTCGCCATGCAAGGAACAAGACGCGACGCACGCAGGCACGGCACGACTAGTCCACGCCAGACGGCTACACGCTATAATTGTGCTTTGCCTATGAGGCAGAAAATGGGGGAGAGAGGGTCAATTACGTATGCCCAGCACCGTATACAATGTATGTTATGGGTTGATCTATTTTAGCTTCTCCAACGGGCCCCACACCGTATACATACATTGTACATAAGTAGAGTTAGCTCAACCAGAATACCTAATAGATTCGTTCGTTCCGTGGATATTAACTACCTTCGCCAGTCCGATACTCTACTACTAATAACGTGATTAAGAGGACGTGAACACGTTTGCTACTTTGATTATCCACGACACACAAAGTCAATATGTCTTTAATGTTTTCAAATTGAGTATATTCCATACATTTATTGTGAATCATGGTATAGATCCAAGCGTTCACGTACACTCAACCAATCAAACCTATGAGTAGATATGAATTCACCCTAGAAGTTTCATTATCAAGAGACATGTAGTTTGCCACCGAAAACAATCAGTGGTGCATCTAGAAACACCTCAAGGGGAGGCTAAAAACAATAAAAGTTACTTCTAAGCTAGGGATAAATCTATATTTTTCATGATCTATCCTAGGCTAGATATAAGAAATGTTAAACAGATTTCTGGCCTGCGGCCAGCGTGTTGCTTACCATTTGAAAAATAATCATTTAATGCGGAATAAAAAGAAAATATGAGCAACAACGTTAGCTGAAGATATGTTCTCCTACAAAGAGCCTAACCAGACGAGTAGCCCAATTCATATTTGATATGCTGTCAATGTTTAACCAAAATCTTGTCCAAGACGTTTTAATGTGATATTTTAAAATTTTGAGTAGCCCAAGGCAAGTATAGACTGCTTCCATTTTATGAAGACAAGACATAGAATTGGTCCGTCTTGAAAGCGAGGGTTTCCAGCAAATCTAAAAAAATTGCTGAAAAATGTTGATTGAATACGAGAACGAGACGCCCCCGTACTTATAGTTGCATGTCAACCCATGTAGTTGGCAGTTGTCGCCGGACCCGCCCTGAAATTGCCCATGATGGTGGTGGTCAGTGACCCAGTGAACGTGTGGCGTGCGTTTGCTTTTCTCGGATAATAAGCCGCTTGACACGTGGGCTAATAACTTCATTAACACCTGACAGCGCTCCTGCATGGGCCTACGCGGGGCCCACATGTCTGTCTGCCAAACCCCACCTCCGCCCACGCCATAAAAATAGACCGAGTCCATGCATGTCACGGCGCCAGAGCGTTTCTTTACCCGCATTCACAGAGACCAAGCGCAGCAGCAGCAAAGCCACGGCAGCAAGCAGCCGAAGCGAGCCTGCCTAGCCAACCGGGTGGGCAGGGGAGGGGAAGGAAACCGAGGCAGGCGGGCGGGCGGCGGCGGCAGAAGCAGCGCAGGGGCAGGGCGCAAGCACGCGCTTCTCGTTTCGTGTTCCTCCAACCGAGGGGGAGGAGGGAGGGAGGGAGGCACAGGCGCACAGCTTCGAGGAGGTCTGTACGGTGCAGGCGTGAGGCTGGCGGCCGAGGGTCCGGGCGGCATGGGGAGGGACGAGCTGCTACGGCGGAGCCTCGTGGCGCTGGCGGCGGCCGTGGTGGTCACGGGGCTTGCCACGGCGTCGCTGCGCAAGGCGGCGGCCACGTACGGATTCGGCATCCTCGCCATCGCCGGCGTGCTGCTCCCGGACTGGGAGTTCTTCGACCGCGACTACTCCCAGTGGCTCACCCCCATGCCCGCCTCCCGCCGCACGGCCGCGGCGGCGGCGGCCGCCGAACGGGAGCACGACGTCTGGAAGTAAGACTCCGCAGCCTTTTCCCCTCCCTCACTCCTTCCCCCTGTTCTGTGATCTTTCGCCACGGTCTTGGAATTTATGTTCTTGGGAGGCTCGGGCAGTACTACCGGAAAGATCGCTTGCCTGCCTTTTCGTTTTTCAAAAGTAGTAAAATTTTGGTCGTTCTTGTTTTGGGGTACTCCGTATAGTAAGATCTTGCTTTATTTGGAATCGAGTCGAGGTACGAAACCACATGTTGCATCTTTGATTTCGGAAATTAGATGTAAGTTCTTGCTCGTGGAAGCACCTGCCTGGCTGTGATAAACTTCAAACCACTTCCCCTTTAATTTCCAGGATTCAACTTCTTTGTCAAAACTCGGTAGTTTTGATTTGTCCGGAAGAGAGTTAATTAAGCTTCTAATGCACGCTTGCCAGACAATAGTTAGGCATGTTTGTGCATGTTCAGATTTTTTTGATAAAAGATGCATGTTGTTTTAAACAAAAATCTAGTAGATCGGTGTGGCACTCAGATTTGTTCCTGTTCCTGTGGATTCGACACAACGGGATCGAATGCATGTCGATCTCTGTATGGCCCAGAGTATCATCGCATTAATTCTTGATCTACAATTCATAACAATTGATGGGCCCTGGAGATACAATATGATCACGGACACAAAACAACGGTATTTAGCCGAAAAAAATTGTTCACCAGTGCCATTTGCGATAGGGACTTGCTGTCCTATAACTAGTTTAGTTGCAGAATAATAGGGGTCGCTGGCCGGTGGTCCACCAGATTTTAATGCTGCTATCGATCTCAATCTCATAGGTTCAGCGGCATATTGTTTTTTCCCCCCTATAGCAGCTGGAAGTTGGTTTATGGTTGTGTCTACCAATCTCAGAAACTTTTTGAAGTCAAAATTATGTGGATGCAAGGTTTAGTCATTGATTATTTGCATGACCTGATAACAGTTGGGTTGTTGGTGTTTTAAGTGTTGGATTAGGTGTGTAGTTGGACTATGAGCAGCTGAAATATGGCCTTCGGCTCTATTTTCGTGTCTTATGTATATACATTTCTATTGGTGGTTACCAGATTGTCACTATTTCCATATAGAAAGGTGGAATAAGTCACTTCTTTTGACCTGGAAAAATAGTGTTTGGTTCACATAGATGTAAACGTGAGTTGATTATGGCAGGTAATGTGTCCCATTACTCTGTTTGTTTCCGCGCTCATGTAATCGAGTCCCTCCAGCAACCAAGACCGTTCTATAGAAAAGTGACGCAGCTCCAAACCCGATGTAATCAAATACCATTTCGTCGGTGTCTCCTGCAATCCTGTCACCTTTGCATTCCCCTTACCATTTCGGCAATCAAACAGCTCGAAGATAATTTGTCTAGAGACGACCTAACTATCTTATGTTTTATTTTAAGTAGTAAAAAAGCTCAAAATAAAAGCTTTTTTTTAGGTAATGGAAAAAATATGGCTGCAGACCTCATCAGAGAAGAGGCATCAGTCAGCACTTATCACAAGAAACCCCCAGCTCACACTGAGTTTAGAAATGAAAGGTTATTCTTAATGTGGTGCTGCTGTTTGCTTGGGCAATAGAATTCCAAGCATAACAGGTTTCAACATAAGTTGTAACTGTAATCACCATTGGGAGATGCAAATTGATACTCAGCCCTTGCTACAACTTAGTCTTTACTAATAACTTATCTAAATGAGAGCATAGTTTGGTACATTCCTGAATTCTCTAGACTGCTTGTTACTTATATGTAACTTATCAGACATTCAGACCTGCACCTCTTACAGCATTGTACATATTAGCACCCAAGATAAGTGATGATCTGATAAAGATTTTGAGTGGGTGTTCTGAACTTCTGATTGTGTTTAAGCCTGGCGTCAATTTAGTTCTGACTTCTGCTTTGCTTGTATGTTTAATCATCTGATGAAATCACTACCAATATGAACTACTACCATTGTCCAGATGTTTACACAGCTTGTTGGTTTATCTTTTTAGTCAGTGGGCATAAAGTGAAGAGCAGTGTGTGGTGCAGTAAGTGTGTTGAAACCTGCAAAATAAAACAATCCGTCCTTTGTAAACTTAACGTAAAATACTAATCTGGCAGCCATTCTTTTTCACTGATTTTATGTTGTTGAAAACAAGTGTATGGACAATAAACATGTCTGTGTACCTGCTTTTTGTAGATGATTGCCACCATTTGGTTTCATAAGTTCCACTTGGTACCTAACAATTAGTGTAGTTCCTATGTTGACAATAGCTATAATATTCAGAGCGCTATGATGTACTTGACCATGTCTGCACGAGACTCTGCTAGTTCTAAATTTATAATATCTAACATTATTTCTGTAGTTGGAGTAGGCTTTGGTTGCTCATGAAAATCTGATGATAGTGTCTGCGGCTGGTTGGTGCTTAGCTTTGTGATTTAATCAACGAAACACGTTGAAAATTTCAGCCAAGGTTTGGCTACACTAACATGGACTTTTTTATATCACCAGGTTGTTGAGCTTTCACCTAACTATGGCATGAGAGTTTGACAGGTATATTTTGTAAACATCTGTGGGACATAGTTCCCATCAGTTCCAAACAACTGCAAATCACGAGTGACCTCGTTTATTGAAAATAAATGGGCATCAACACCACGGACTGTACTTGACTCTGTCATGGTGTTTTGTGTTACCTTTTTGCATCGAGAAAAATAGACCTACCAGCTTTCTTGATGCCATGACAAAGATTATTTTGCTCTGATAAAGTATGGAATAATAATCATCCCTAATGATGGACGTGCTGGTGACTACCGTTGAATGCTATTCTTCACCTTGCCTGTCCATAGCATTATTTCAGAGTGTTGCATTCAGTATGTGTGGTGGAACTGAATCAGCAATTTCTAGTTCTGCTTCTGATGCATCTCCAATTTCACTTTGATATCATTCCAAACACTAATCTCCATGCCCTGTTTTCTTGCCTCCTACAGATTCAAGCCCTATCCTCTCAGGGTGGCCATGCTGACGACGATCTACGGGTTCGGTCTTTACAAGTGGTGGATGTACGTATCTAGCTAGTGGGTCCTCCCTCTCCCTCCTGCATCTCCTCCCCTTAGTGAAGTTCCTTTTTTCTTAAGAAGAAAAAAATACCATGATAGTGCCTAGTCATATCTCAGCCTGGATCAATATGAGCCGTCAGTTATATATTGCCTGGCTAATACGCTGGTGATATGAAAAATCTTCCAATGGGAACGAACCCTCGACACAAGTTGGTGTATGTAATGTAACTAGCGGGTTTTTTTTTTTGTAATGTGCAAACGCCAATCATTTGTTAGCTGGAAACATAAATCTAGGGTTGATTCTTTCTCCCTTTTGGGGTCTTCCTTTCGTGCTGGTGCTCCTGTTGATCTTGGTCATCATCATATGAACATGAATCTTACAGTTTGCACAACTTTTTTTGTCCGCCAGTTACCCCTACCGTGTATGTTTTGGTTTACTTGGAATTCTTGGAAATCGGTCGAGCCCGAATGGATGCAACACTGATTTGTTGTGAGAGGTGGCTAGTGGCTGATGCAGTGATGCTGATATGTTGTGACCACCGTCCGTGCCTCGCCGCACGGTGACGCGGCCCATGAAGGGGTTGTGTGAGATGCATGCCGGGCCGGGGGAGCACCAGGCAGTGCGGAACCGAGTGAGGGGTGAGTTGGGTCACGTCGTACTCGTGATCGTGACATGGTGGTGAGCGTGTCGGCTGGGTGCCATGTGGGGTTTGGAATTTGCTGGATGACATGGATCTCTTCCGCGGCCCGCACTGAAACCGCTTCCGTTCGTTCCTCCATTGTCTGGCTACACCAGATTGGCATTTGCGGTCTAGTAGGCGCTTTGCTTGTCCGGACACCCAAGGAATCAGGAACCGGTCCAGTTCCAGGCTTCTAGCAGGTGCTAGTACATGCAAAATGCAATGCCACATTGCCATTTCACCGCGCAGCGACCGAGTGACAGACACTCTCGCCTGGTCCTACGCGACGGTGCCGAGCAGACACTCTCGCCTGGTCCTAGCATTTTGTTACGCGACGGTGCCGAGCATCATATGAACAAAACTACCCACGGCCGACCGACGCCACCGCCTAGATTAACAGAACCCCAGGATTAACCAGGCCACCCCGCGCTCCAGCCTCCCCGCCCGCGCCCGCGACCGGCCGGGCCCTTCCCCTGCCGCCGCTCCCTCTCCCCGCGCGATCGCCGCCGCAGCAATGCCTCCCCCTCCGCCAGCGGCCGCCCGCAGCAGGGGTCGGTGCAGCGCGCTGAGCTTCGCGGCGGCGCGGGACCGCTGCTTCAGCCACCGGTTCCGCAGGGCGGGGCTGCGCCCGGTCGCCGTGCCGCTCCCGGGCCCGGGCACCGACCCCGACCTCGACGACCCGGCCACCACCGTCCACATGTGGGTGCCCGTGGGCCCTCCGCCGCGGAACCCGCTGCTCCTCCTGCACGGCTTCGGCGCCTCCGCAACGTGGCAGTGGGCGCCCTACCTCCCGCGCGCTCATCGCCGCGGGGTTCGACCCCATCGTGCCCGACCTCGTCTTCTTCGGCGCCTCCTGCACCCGCCTCCCCGACCGCTCCGACGCCTTCCAGGCCTCCGCCATCAAGGCCGCCATGGACGCCATCGGGGTCCCCAGGTTCGGCCTCGTCGGCGTCAGCTACGGTGGCTTCGTCGGCCACCGGATCGCCGCCATGTTCCCGGAGGCCGTCGACCGGGTCGCCCTCGTCTGCGCCGGGGTCTGCCTCGAGGAGAAGGACCTGGCGGAGGGACTCTTCCCCGTCGCTGGTGTCGGCGAGGCCGCCGCGCTGCTCGTGCCGCGCCGACCGGAGGAGGTGCGCCGCCTCGTCCGCCTCACCTTCGTGCGCCCGCCGCTCTTCATGCCCTCCTGCTTCCTCTGGGACTACATCAAGGTTTGATCATCACTTACTACTCGGTTTCAGTCTTCAGGATTCTGTCAAATTTGGTTTGAAATTCCCATGTACACTTCTGTTGGATTCGTTACACTTAAAACACATTAGAGGGGAATATTTAGGCACCTCTAGATGAGAGAATGTTGTGTTCTGTGTGCTTTGGGAGGCAAACTGCGTTGGATCGTAGTGTTTCACTTCTCTCTGGTGCACCGTGCCGTGCACGTGCAAAGGGGGCAAGTTGCCCTTCACACTGGGACTGAATGAACTTGCTAGGCTTCGGCCATCTTATTAATCCTCTGGTTTCAGTGTACCAGTAGTCCGTTGCATCTAAGCAGAGTAGTTAACAAGTTGTCCTGAATGAGAAATCTTCAGGAGGACGCTGGACGCTAGTGTTCAATCTTTACTTGTTATTCCACTTATCTGTGCGTACTCCTCTGTCTCATGGGGTTTGTCGTTTTTTTTTAACTTTTCAACTTCACGTGTTTGTTTGACCATCCGTCTTATTCAAAATATTTATACAAATCATAAAATAAATTAATCAATATTTAAGTATCTTTATTGATAAAATAAGTCGTAACAAAATAAATTAAATTTGTGTAAAATTTTTGAATAAGACGAAGCATCCAAAAAAGACAAGACGAAATCCAGGGGTGACAAACTCGGTGGGGACGGAGGAGTAGATTTGGTGCAGCCGACAAAGCCTCACAAACCTTACGCGTGTCGATAGCTTGAAAGCATATCATCGTTTTGCCTTTGTCCTTGTTCACATATTCGTATTTTATTATTCGCTTCTGTTGGAAGGCAGAGTATGGGCAGCATTACCAGCAACCATTTACACGTGCAAGGCCCGTGGTGGGCTGTGAGTGGTGACACCCATAGTAGTACTACTTCTTCCTACGAGAACATCACCTGGTGTTTCATATGCTGTTACAGAAAACATGCGATTCTCGTTTTTACGAGAAGTCAATATTTACAAACTATCGATAATTGTATAATAAAATATATAAATATTTATACTAAGTAATTAGTATCATCGAGAAAGATCTTTAAGTCTAGATTTTTAATAAATTTATTTGAAGATATAAATGTTGCACGTATTTTCTAGAAATCTAGTTAAAGTTTATAAACTTTGACTGGCATGTTTCCCACACTTGCATTTTTTTTTTTTTTTGGAACAGAGGGAGTACTAAACTGAAATAGCCACTGGATTTATACTTGTAGAAATATACTTAAAGTGAAGTTGATGTGCCTATTTCCTGAACATTCTTAAGTACATGCATGAAGCTTAACTCTTTATCTGAACTTTAAACTTCTGCTAGTGAACTTTTTTTTTTCCTAAACACGCAAGTTCATTTGCATGATGTGCCTCATCATTCTTTATTGCAAAGCTATTTCTTTCCCTCCTAAAAGACTCTACAAAGCTACTTCCCACTTTGCCTTTTTTTTTTTTTTTTTCTTTTGACAAGGGCTCACTTCCTTTTGATGTAAGGTACTTCCATGACTGGAAGGGTAACTAAAACCATTCTTCTGGTAGTGGCTCGGTGGTTATCTGGCTGCTGACATTAGAGCATTTTTTTGTGATCTCAGCGCATTTCGTAAGCTTACACATCTATTTGTTTTAACGCAGAGCTTACACATCTATAAGATGTACACTAGTGGCATGGATGTGCTTCTTAAAAGGATATTTTTATACATAAAACAATGTAGCCAACGAACTAATGAGATTAATTCCATGTAAACTGAAATAACATCTATTTGTTTTAACGCAGAGCTTACACATCTATAAGATGTACACTATTGGCATGGATGTGCTTCTTAAAAGGATATTTTTATACACAAAACAATGTAGCCAACGAACTAGTGAGATTAATTCCATGTAAACTGAAATAACCACTGCATTTATACTTGTAGTTGTGGTGTTCTTTGAGCTTTCCCTGAGTACCTTGCCAGAAATTTACTTCAAGTTGGACCGAGCCTTGCCCACGAATCTTACTTCAAATCAAGTTTAAATTGCTTTTATCAGATGTCCTATTAGGGATTTCAAACATTTTTAATTACAGGGATCAGGGATGTAGCCTAATTTTTTGTCTGAACTTTAAATGATTTATGATTTTGCCAGTGAATGTTTTTTTTTCTAAGCAATTGCAAGTTCATCTCCATGATTTGCCTCAGTTTTTTTATTACTAAGCTACTTCCCACTTCGCCCCTTTTTGACAAGGGCTCACTTCCCTTTTGATCAGGTACTTTCATCACTGAAAGGGTAACTAAAACCGTTCTTGTGGTAGTAGCTCGGTGGTTATCTGGCAGCTGACATTAGAGCAGTTTTTTTTTTTTTTTTTTTCAATCTGAGTGCATTTGAAAAACGGGTGATCACGAAAAAAAATACATCTATAAGATGTCTTGTCGATTCGGCTAGATTGGGCGGAATTGACACGTGAATTGGGGAATTGGGAGAGGAGGAGGAGGATGGGGGCGATGATGGCGGTGGCGATGTGGGCGGCGGCAGCCGCCGGCCGTGGAGGCGGGCGGCGGCGGAGGTCCGGGCGGCGCGGGCGCGGCGCGTGGGCGGCGGCGGGGGAAGACGGAGAGCTGAAAGCGATAGATATATTTTTATTGCTTGCTTATCCCCTAGAGATTACATGCCTCTTGCTTATATAGCCCGACTAGTGGGACTTGTAATCTAAGCAATCTCTATAAGGTTTCCTTATACAATCGGAATACCTTTTACAAGCAATTCCTATTTATTTATTTCCTAATAAGGGTCTCCCTTATAGATGAGATATCCCCTTGCACACCAAAAATTACCTAAGATAATCCTAACTTAAAGATGAAGCAAACTCGGACTTCGACGGGAGAGGGAAAGCGGCGGCGGGGGCGCCGGCCTTCCCCGCGCGCGCCCCCGGCCCTTCCTGGGCGGCGGCCGTCGCGTTGAGCCCAATTAGCCACTCCCGGGCTGGCCCAATTCTGGATCATGACATGTACACTAGTGACATGGATGTTCTGCTTAAAAGGATATTTTTATACATCAAGCAATGTAGCCAGCGAACTAGTGAGATTAATTCCCAGTAAATGGATACATCTCTACAACGTCGCCACCTGTGAACCAAATTTTCATTCTTGCTGTGATAAAAGCCTATGATTGGCAATGTTCCGAAGACGCAAATGGCTGAAAAGTGAAAACAAAATTGTTCCACTCCATTGCGTCAGATCCTTTGGTCTTGGAGTTTTGCACAAAGGAGCCTTCGACACGGGTTGACCCCATGTTGGAGCAGTTTGCTGCGTCGCTCGCCCTGGCTAGTGCACCAGTCGCCTCTTCGGAGGTGGAAGCGTCGCCAGCTGTCACTCCTCCGGCCACAGAGGTGGAGGGACACGAGGGGGATGCCGCGGATGGTCAGGTGCGGGAGTCCACGTTATGGCGGCCGATGACCTCTTCGCCGGGCTTTTCCTCGAGCTCCCGCTCCCGATCTTGCCGGCGCCGACCATACCAACGTTGCAGGCTGCTGGCTCATCTGCACCCCGGGCGCGCAAGTCCAAGAGAGATCGGATACCTACCCTTTCCAGCCTTCGTCAGGACGCTCGTCCTTCTTCCGTGCCGGTTGCACTGCGCGCCCAGTTCAAGCTTATGCGCGAGCTGGACTTCATCAATGGCGGGTCATCGGCGCAGGATGCAGCAATCACAGAGTACATTGACAGCTGTGGTTCTTGTGGAAGCGGTCAAGGCACTACGAAAAGCGGCGAGGCTTGATGACATGCAGCTTGGTAAGACTCTAGCTGCAGTTGCAGCGGAGCTGGGGACGGACATAACGGAGATCCCATGATAGTGCAGCTAGATGATGCACATCCGTTGTTTCTAGAATGTGAGTAGTCCGCTTAGGCCTCCACACCCAGCTTGACAGTCTATCGCGCCACTTGCGCATGTAACCTGACAATTGCTATCTTCTTATTTAATCAAAGCCGGGAAACTGGATCTTTCAAAAAAAAAAAAAAAAAAAAAAACTGTTTGAAAAGCTTGTGTCAATGTTTCATCGTTATAGTGGATGGACTAATTTACTCCATCGCTGTGACAAGTGTGGCCTTTTACTGCATCAGGTGATGGGCTCTGATCATATCCAGGAGAAGACTGAGCTGCTATACGCTTTGATTAATGGGAGACAGCTCTGTACTCTTCCAAAATTGACCCAGGTACATAAATTCTAGTGACTACTGCTGAAGGCCAGCATGTTTATATCATTATTACATTTGAGAGAACTGACTGCAACCTGCTTGTGACAGTATATTCTTGAACCGATTATCCACTCAGGGACCGCGACACACACACACAAAAAAGAAATATTTGCAGTCTCTTCTATTGATACTATCTTCCTCAATTCGATCTAATGCAGCCGACGCTTCTAATCTGGGGGGAGCAAGATCGGGTGTTCCCAATGGAGCTGGCTCACAGATTGAACCGGTTCGCTGATGCTACCTTTCAAACTCTCTTATTAGTTGATATGAAGTTTACTTTATCAAAAACCCCCCGTGAAATTTGTTACGAAACTGCTGATCATTTGACAAATCCACAGGCATCTCGAGGGGAATGCTCGATTAGTTGTCATAAGAAATGCTGGGCACGCAGTCAATATTGAGAAGCCCAAGGAAGTGTGCCGGAACATCATTGAGTTTTTCAAGGAGCCGCTTGCTGGAGCTACAAACACGGACGACAAGGTGGGAACCTTTCACTGAGCTCTGTCAATCTGCAGACTCGGTATGATTTTTTTTTTACTTGCTCAATCGGTCAATTGCTCAGCAGATGATGTAATCCCTTCTTTAAAACACACTTCAAACACGCATGCATGCTATTTGGTTCCCGGCAGCAGCAACTCTCATAACGCTGTGCTGTGGTTCATTTCATCTCGCAGGTGTAGGTTCGACCAATGGCGGACGGCTGGGCATCAGCAGACGGCAGACACGCTTGAGGCACGAAGACCAGGACAGATACGTGGCATTGTACATCTCTCCGCCATTGTCTGATGCAGTAGAGTCATTGCAGTAGCGATTCATAAATCATGTAATGGGAAACAGAGCAAACCAGAGTGGCTCAAATCCGAGTGAAATTCCTGTGTTGTTTGTTGCCGTTCTTGAATCCCTGTCGCTTCCATCAGTCCACCACCGCCGTGAGGACTGTGGCAAATCGCGAGTGAATCTTCGGGGGTGTTTGGTTCGGGCCACAGATCGACCCAGCGTTGGCAGCCACACATTATGTAGTTCATTTTCTCGCCAAAGGTTCGGCGGCCGTTTCCTTCACCGCTGCTCTTAGCCATTGATAATGTCCAATGAAGACAATAGATATGAAATCAACAAGAATAATAAAAAATAATAAACTAGACAAACCACCTCCCTTAACTTCTATGAAAGTCCGCTTTTCCTCCATGAACCGCAAAACTAGACAAACCACCTCCCTAAGTTTTTCAAACTGTGCATTTTATCTCCCTAGAGCGGGTTCGAAGATTGTTTTATCTTTTTTGTTTTTATTTTTTTCGTTTGAATCTTTGAAAAATCACAGTAAATAAAAAAATCATAAAATGAAATATGCAATTTGTTGGAGTCCATGTGAGTAGATATATATATTTCCCTATATATACATATGCTTTAATATAAAGATTTTGTTATAAATTTATATCTATATTTTATAATCAATATAATAATTTATAAATATAGTTTCTATGGTCTAACTGTGGTGAAATTTTTATGGTGGCCAAATTATTTTATAAAAATGTAGTTTCTATGGTCTAACTGTGGTGAAATTTTTATGGTGGCCAAATTATTGTAAGGAGTATGCCTGCACCGTAGGCTTTTCAAAAAATACAAAAGTAAAAAACATAAAAAAGTTAAAAAACAGACATCTTCAAATCAAAGAAACTAAAAACCGGCCCACGAGAAGCCCGTGAGTTTTTTTTTTTTCCACCGTCGATGCATCATAACCGTAAACCCTAAACCCCTTCCGTCCGCTGCATCCCCGCTGCATCCCTCTTCCCCTCTCGCTGCTACTCAGACAACTGTTGTGCCGCCGCCGCACGAGGCCAGGTGCTGAGGCTTTCGTTGGTCTCTTCTCTTCGCCGGCGATGAGCACCCACCAGGTACTCCCACCCTTTCTCTTCCCTTGTGCTGTGCGAAGCTGAGCACCGAAACCCTAACCTAAAGCTATTTAGCATCAACTACAGAGCTTCCCACCCCCGAGCGTCCTCGACAGGGCGACTCGGGGGCGCCCTCGCCGCCGCCCAAGCAATCCTCCTCCCGGCCTTCCTTTCCGGCCGCCATCGCCGCCCATCTGCCCGCGGTGGCGGCGGCCAGCGGCGGCCTCCAAAAACCGCAGCCCGCTCGCACCTCTCCCCCCCTCTCTCGCACGTCCGCCCCCCTCCACCATCTACACCTCCGGCGGCGACCGGCGGGGAGCAGTTGTGACATCCGTCGCTCTAGCATTGGGCTGGGGCTGGGTTACCCACCTTTCTTTAGGCCTTCCTCTTGATGAAAAATTGGGTAAAAGACCCGATGGAGAAAAAAGAAAACTATTTAGCTATTTGACAAGACTCCTAACTTCGAAGTTTTTGCAAAAAATATTGGGTGTACACCCATGCCCCTTTACTGGACCCCCCTGGCCGGCAGTATTGCGTCAAATGGTGGAGCGGTTAAGAAAAGGAGAAGAATACACATGATCTGGACCATTAGATTTAGATCAGGTGATACAAAAAGTGACTGATAAACAAACCAACTTTTAGTCAACCATTATGTAGATAGACCCATATGTGTTCTTCACTAGATATGATGTGTGTACGTTGCACCGATACGCCCGATACGGATATGGCGATACTTTTTTTTTTCTTTAAAATCAAGGTACGCCGATACGTCAAGAAAGACTACTAATTTATATATGTATAATATATATATTTAATAGTAATAAAAACAACAAAAAAGAGAACTAGCGCAGCTGGTCATACAAACTAATGTTCAATGGTCTAACAAATTCTATATTCATGTCCTGCCGGAGTTCTGGCTACCACCGTCAACATCTGTGTACTTATGTTCCTAGCTTGTTGTCTTCTTTGGTTTCCTAGATGGATTGGATGGTATGTGTAGGGCTTGGGAGTATCGGAGGTGTATCATGATGTATCGACAAAGTATGGAGATTAATTTTATTTATTTTTTCATCCCAATTTTCTGATACTTATCCGGTATGAGTATCGGTGTTGTATCAGGTTATTGGAGTATCGGATATGTATCCGATACCGGTACGGCACTTGGGTGAAGTATCGGTGCAACGTAGGCCCTGTGCTACTGCTACATTTACATTACAGTTTGCTTAAACTTTAGCAACTACATTGAGAGATCTATTCTTTAGCAGTAGCAACTACAGTTACAGTGAGCAACAAAAGATCTATTCTTAGCACTCAAGTTTTTGGCTGTCACTTTGTCATGAATTTCATATTTAAGTTGTTTGCATTTAGCTTGCTGCTAAGTCTCTGGACCTAGCAACAGCCGCTATTGAAGGTTTTGTGCAGTTTTGTCTTTTAAGTTTCACTTTCCTGTTCGCAGAATGCCATTGCTCTTCCATTTCTGATTTACTTCCTTCCAAGAAAGTGTATTTTCATTGTTTGTATCATTATAATCTAGTTTTTTAGGCGGTAAGGCATGGTGTGGCGCCCGAACCCCTTTCAGACACCTATGTGCTTAGGTGCGAGGCGAGGCAACGCCATACAAACATCTTTACCCACTCAGAGTTGAACAGAGCATGCAACAAGAAGCAGAGCAGAGGCTCAGCAGAGGCACATCTAAGCACAAGAACCAGAGGAGAGTAGAATAGAGCAGAGGTACAGGAGAGTAGGAAGGGACATCAAAACAAGAAGAGGATGGGGGCACGAACCTGTATGACATTAGATTGCAGACCAGCGGGCATGGAAACACAAATCAGGGAGGAGTCGTCGAAGAAGAGGAAAGTTTTGCAGATCGATGGTTTAGACAGGGAGGGAGCAGCTAGAAGGAGGATACGTTCCGCTGGCGGGGACTCCATGTTCGCGCAGCCTCTCTCTATTCCCTCCTGTGGCCACTTTCCTTCCCTCTGGCAGCCGCAGCCTCTTTCCTCCCCTCCCGCGGTGGATGGATATACTCCGCTTCACCCGCCTCTTTCCTGCCGCTTGCAACTCTCCCGCGCTTGTTTCCCCGCCGCACGCAACTCTCAACGGCCCCCCCTCCCCCCCAAACCCCACCCGTGCACGCATTAGCTCCCCGTTTCTCGCCCATGCGCACGCATCTACTCTAGCGCGGTGTTCACCTGGACGCCCAATTGTGCCTAAGCTACGCCTTCTGATGCAAGGACGGCAAGTCGCCACCTAGGTCGTGGCGAGCCTGACTCCCAGCTTAAAAAATCGCCAGGACGGCAATTTGCCGCCTAGGCACCGCCTTAAAAACTGTGATTATAGTTGAAACTCTTTTTTAAAGTTACTATCTGCAAACTGCTACTCTGCTAGTTTTAGTTTCTGTAGACTTTGGATGCCACGTTATGGCCTTTTGTACTCTTGTGGCTTATACTTTCCTAATAATAGTTGAGTGGCTGAACTGAAGTTACATTATTTACTTCTTGAGCAGGCAGCATCAGAGGAAGTGGATTCACTCCACTTCAGCTTCTATAGTGATGATGAAATTAAGAGGATAAGCATTAAAAAGATCACCAAGTCGGAGCGCCTTGATGCCAAAAACCTTCCTGTGACAGGTGGATTACTGGACCCTGCAATGGGACCTATCAATGATACTGATATGTGAGTTACATGTCCCACTTTTGAAATTCTGGGTCCAGAGTCCTTGAGATCAATTTACAAGGAAGTGACATTGAATTTTCTTATGTTCTAATACACATTTCTATATTTCAACCCCAAATGAAAACCGTATGGCTTTGCCTCAGTATATATAAAATGTATCAGTATCTAAGAAGCTGAGTACCATTGTATCTTAAGTTGCTGTCTTGTAAGATTATTACATGGTCGGATTTTATTAAGCCAAACACTCCTGATGTGCTCTCCACTTCTCGCTGGTGAAGCAAACTGGCACCATAAAATTGATGATATACAGTGGCTTGATAATATACAACATTTTGTAGGGGCATAGTAGTTTCAATAATGACTGGTTGAACAAATTCATGAAACAGAACGAGCATGTATACATGTTTTTGCATCCGGCACTGGGGAGAACATACTCTATGCTATGGAATACAGTTTTGGTGTATGATATATCTGTTTGAGTAAATTGCACCGTAGGTACCTAAACTATTGGGTGGGTAACAGATGGGTACTCCAACTAAAAAAATGTAACATCTAGGTACTTAAACTATATTTTTATGTGCCCAGAGGTACCAATGTGGCCATGGTGGCAACTCCACGTCAGCTGCTAGTGCCTGCATGGTCACATTGGTACCTCTAGACATAAAAAAATATAGTTTGAGTACCTAGATGTTACGTTTTTTAGTTGGAGTACCCATCTGCTACCCGCCCAATAGTTTAGGTACCTACAGTGCAATTTACTCTATCTGTTTTATGGGTCTTGGCAAACAATAGAAGTGACATTATTACATTTATTACATGTTTTGATAATTGAGTTCATGTTTTTTCCAGTTTTTTTTATTCAAGTGAACCTTGTGGGTGTGCTCCCTTTGGATGTTTGAATATTGGTGTAAAAAAAAGACATCTCTAGTTTCTGACTCTGTCCAAATTTAATGGTCAGCTGCAAGAGTTGTGGTCAGCTTTCTGATCGTTGCCCTGGTCACTTTGGTCATATTGAGTTGGCAAAACCATTATTCAATCCTTTGCTGTTTATGAGTCTGAAAAACCTTCTCCATGTCACATGCTTCCATTGTCACAAGTTTCGCTTGAACAAGGAACAGGTGAGTCCATTTCATCTTGCTACTTAGGTTTTCATCTTGGGCTAAGGTCCTGCATGCCAATACACAATCTTATTGTGATTTGATTTTATTAGGTTGACAGATATGTGAATGAACTTGAACTTTTAGTAAAGGGTGATATTGTCCGTGCTAAAAATTTGGAAGACTCAGTTAAAGAAGCATATCTTTCTGAGGAAGATCCTGTGGAAGACAAGAAAACCTGGACATCGATTCAATTGAAAGAGGTTTTGTCTATTTTTTCCAAGATAATGAAAAAGAGGCAGAAGAAGTGTGCAAAATGCGACATGAAGAGCCCAACAATCTCGAGTCCTATATTTGGTTGGTTGGTCAAGGTATACTTGATTTTAGCAGTTTTTCGTTGGGGCTTAGTGGTTAATTTAAAATTTTGTGAACATATTCCAAATTGGACTTACTTAATTTTGTTTGATATTTGCTTAAATCACATGTTTCTGATTAAATTGCGCAAGATACACATCAGTTACATGACACTTACGAAATTTAGACTACTGTTTAAATCTTAAAACTGAACCATTCAAATGTTCTTTAGCAATTACATCTCTATATTATCACTAAGAAACAAAATCATTTTGTGTATCGTCATCGGGACTGGATCACAGCCTGTGAGCATACAAACCCGGTAGTGTTGGTTTTATTGTTTTAAAGCCATAAAATTTCAGTATTTGAACATTAGTATACATTGAAGTATGTTGACACGCATGGATATAAAGTTATTGAATTTTCCATTACAAGTATTTGTGTAAGCTCTCCTCATAAACATAAAGATTCCACCCTATAGTTCCATGTGTTGTCATACACCACTAATGCTGCACTGGAATTTACACGCATAAATATAAAGTTATTGAATTTTCCATTGCAAGTATTTGTGTAAGCTCTTCTCATAAACATTAAGATTCCACCCTATAGTTACATGTGTTGTCATACACCACTAATGCTGCACTGGAATGTCGACCAAGCCCCGTCAAACACACAATTAGTGATATTATGTGTAGTGTGGTTTTTCAGTGGCACATCATGGATTCTCATGATGCCATAACTGTTGCAAGTACTCACATGAAATCCCCTAAAACTTGTAGACAATATACATGCAGGAAGGACTTATTAACTATGTCTATATTTTGAGTTGGGTTTTAATCTTCATGTCCCTCATATTGTCCGTTCAAATTCTTAATGGGAAAGCATTTGCTGCATCTTAATTTTTCATTGCATGTGATTGCATCTTTTGGTTTGTAGGATACAGGTGCTTCTGCTGTAAGAGCAAATGCAATTGCTGGTTTCAAACTCAAGGGAGATGGTGATGCTCACAACTCAGGCGAAACAGGCGGTTCTGGTCTTGATGAAGAGCCAACTTCACCTGGAATGGTGTCCAAAGGATCAATCAATGAAGTTAGACGTCTTTCTGATGATACAATTAAAGAAATGGTAGCATCATCAGGAAAGAAGCATCTATTGCCTAGCGAGGTATGTTTTATTGCTTCTTGAGTTTAAGAGGGAAATGCAAGCTTTGGAAGCAGATCTCTAAGCATTTTATTACTCGATTTCTTCAGGTTGAATCTATTCTCAAGGACTTGTGGAAAAATGAATCCAGGTTCTGCATGTTACTTTGTGACTTCCAGAAGAATATGTCAAGTGAATCAGAAAAGAGAAGGGGCTATGAAATGTTTTTCTTGAACAATCTCCTTGTGGCACCAAATAGATTCCGCCCATCAACTAGCTCTAGTCTTGGAGTAAGTATCTCAGTCATCTGACTGAATTTTGTTCTAAAGCTGACCGCTTTTTTTTTTTTTCTCTGTTGTAGATTATGGAGCATCCTCAAAGTGTTCTGCTAAGTAAAGTGCAAGAAGCCAATCTTGTGCTACAGCATAACAATGCATGTTCAAACCATATGGATGTTCTTCGAAGATGGATGGATCTACAACGAAGTGTAAATGTGTTATATGATAGTAGCAAAGGCCTTGGTAAGGATGTATTCTTTTCATAATGATTTGAACTGGTGACGTTCACTTCCTGTTCCAATCCAGTGTTACCACCTTACCGGGATATGAGTGCAAGTGTTGGCGTCTGACTTGGGTTTTGGTGTCTGATTCGGCTAATATAAAATAGGATCTGTGGATTTGTCTATTATATTTTTATTTATATTTATATGCTATTTTAATAAGTAAAGGAAATAAATTCATATCACTAATCGTCCTGGACGGTCTCCAGAAACGGAATCATTTCTGGAGAAGGCCCGCCCTAGCAAACCTGCCTCCAGAAATGGCTGCTGAAGCCAAAGATCCCAAGAGGAAGGCTAAATCTTCAGAAATAGTTATATAATAATTTATATATATGGTATATATCAGGGCACGACCAGGATGACCAGGGGACTCGTCCAGGGTTGATTAATCGTCCTGGATGACGACTAATCAGCTTAGTGAGGAAACTCGACTTCAGGTCCATAGGATCTGTGATGCTAAGCGTCCTTCTTTCTTATTTTGTATAGATTCCCTAGCCTAGTTTCATTGCCTCTCTTAGGCTTCTAGATTTTGCTGTTCTTTGTTTGCTTGTACAGTTGTGTGCTTTGTACAGCTTCTTTTTATTTTATTAAGATAAAAGCTTGCAGTGGGGGCTTCCCCTGCTGTACCATTTCAAAAAAAAAAAAAAAAACTAATCGTCCTGGACGTCCTGGATGATCCCCAGGTGACCAGGCTCGACCAGCTGTTTATATGCTGCTAAAATTGGCACATAGCAACATCTACCTTGCTTTTTTTTTTTTAGTAGCTACTAGCTAGTACACCTGTTAGTAAGTGGCATGTTTGGTTCCAGGCTTGCTAATTTCGGTTCCTAGCTATTAGCAACATGGATCCCAACCGAGCGTAATCTATATGTGACAAATCCATAATCAAATGTGTTAAAAAGGAGAAGGGATAAAGGAGAGATGCTCCTGTGTGTGGTATATCAGGGTCTTACCTCTTTTTCTTATTTCACATAATGACAAACAGCTCTCCTGTGGAAAAAAATTGCACCACTCAACCACATGGGCTAAGAAACCCCCCTGAACCTTGGCTTCATCCTATAGGACTAGGACCATGAAATTCTGGGTGACCACTGCAACTGCCCCTGATACGTGGGCCCAAACGAACCACAAGCGGCACAGGCTGGCTCTCT
This sequence comes from Hyparrhenia diplandra, assembly GCA_015847255.1. NCBI lineage: Eukaryota > Viridiplantae > Streptophyta > Magnoliopsida > Poales > Poaceae > Hyparrhenia > Hyparrhenia diplandra. Next base: position 336,749 of record JADLZK010009479.1, read on the forward strand.
GCCACTAATACAATGGAGAAGGGAATTTTTTGGTTTGCCAGCAAGGGGATTTGTTTTGTTGCCATTACGACTGTCTGGTGTGCCCCTCAACTGGGGAGCTTACTGCTACACTACTGGAGTGTTGTTTGCAAGTCTCACTGTAGATAATAATAATATATATGAATACAAAATATTTGGTTGACTGATCTTTGATGGCCTAATCTAACCATGTTAGTTACATTAATCAATGGAGGAGTAAATGAATAGTGTATACCAGTATAATAGCCCATGTTTGAACCTGAATAGTGACAACCATGCGACTTCTGGGACTAGTGCACAATTCTCTATCTTGTTTTTTTTTTTAATTGTGGTTGGTAGTGGCCCTTGCTATTATTTGCCAATGGACCGTCTCAGTACTCAGCTTCATGGTATTTTGACGCTTATAAGTGCACTTTTGATTTAAAATGTCAATTTGAGAGCTGCTTTAAAATAAGTTGGGATTCATTTAAGATGCAGTTGTTCTTTCTTTCGTGGGAAGGGTTAGGTTAGGTATAATATTTCCTCTACATGTTATCTCTTTGTGCTGTTGGTTTGTTTGTGAGCTGCTTCGAAAATAAATTTCTGTTCCGCAAAAAATAAAACTGTTAATTTAATATGGAGTTGTCTTGGGAATGTTTAGGTCTAGTATATATGACCTCTAGAGTAACTGTCTTTGCGTGCTGGTTTGAATTATTAATTTGCGAGCTGCTTTGAACATAAATTTGTGTTTGTTTAGTATGCAGTTCTTAGGAAGATTTAGGTTTATAATATCATCTCTACTAATCGTTGTTCATTACCTTGAGTTCTTTATTTGTTTTATCTACCCCCACTATAAAAGGATGATGGCTAAATGTTTATGTTGACAAAAACAGTAAGAAGCGAGAAGAATGCTCATGGAATACGACAACTATTGGAAAAGAAAGAAGGAATTCTTCGACAGAAGATGATGGGGAAGAGGGTTAATTATGCATGCCGATCTGTTATATCTCCAGATCCGTACTTGGCTGTTAATGAAATTGGCATTCCTCCTGTTTTTGCAACACGGTTAACATATCCAGAGGTATGTGCTCTATGCATTGATCTATTCTTGTTCATCATCCTGTATGATTCAATTTGGAACAGCTTTGTTTATGCTTCTGTTCTGACTTGCCTTGGCCCCTGCAACCACCCTTTTATTACAATAAATTGCCTTGACCAATAGATCCTTCCGATCCCTTTTTAACCATGACATGCCTTAACCCCTTCATAGTATCTTAATCTAATCTATTAATACCGGAGACATCAAGGTTATTGAGGCACTGCCTTGTTGTTTGGGCGGTTTTTGAATCGTGGTGTGGTGGTCGCCGCGGCCCAAAGTCATCACCAAGGCGTCGAATTAGCTGAGGCGGATGCTGCTCGACGGAAGAGACGTGAGGGAAAGAGCAGCGCGATGCTCGTGCGGGGGAAAAGGATTGAGCTGTGCGCACGGGGGAAAGGAGGGAGCAGGTCGCGCAGGGGAAGCACACGCACACCTCCCGGAGAAGTCTTCTCATCTGACTTGCACCCAGTTGAGAGGAGTGGGAAAGGGAGGGGAGAGGGAGAGAGGATCCGACAGACCTGAAATCTGGCGGCAGCGGCAGTGCTCCCTCTCCTTCCTCTGTTCTTCCTTTTCCTCCTATTTACTGTGGCTCTGTTCTTCCTCCCCTTCCTCCTCTGCTCTGCTTCTTCTACTCTGCTCTGCTCTGGTTGGTGCTTTCTCTGCTCTGCTTCTTCTACTCTCCTCTGCGCTGGTTGGTTTCCATTTGTGGCTGCTATGGGTGCATAAATCCATCTTTGTTTTTACAGCTGATAGACTGCAATTAGAATGAGACGAAAGACTGCTTGAATGGTCTTGCCTAGATGATGTTATCTCACTGGAGTCTAATTTGCTAATTGCTGCTATTGAGAGAGCAGAGGTATCAGATTTGCTATTTTTGCTACTATATGTTGTGCACTGCTACTCTAGCAGCACTATTTATTATGGTATTACCTAACAAGAAAAACAAATAATTTTTTTATCTTGTGATCCAAATTTTCGTCTGGATTGTCATGCAAGAAACCAGGTTGGCACAAGAACCAAGAAAGGGAGAAGTGGGGATACGGAGAGGATAGGATAGAGAAGGGATCAGATGAGAAATCATTTTGAATAAATTATCCATTGGGAATATAGTTTGTTATATGTCTAGTGTCTACATGACATGACAAGTATGGAACCTAACAGTTTATGGTTGGGACAGCAGTTACCCACATAATCAGCCAGTCTGGACCTTCAGAATTTTTCAGCGCCTGATGAACACCGGTACTGGTTCTTTGTATTCACCCCATTCAGGTAGTACCTGATAGACTGGACATGCTACCTGGCACTGGAGTCTGGATACAACTGATCTTGAACATCTGATTGTTCAGAGTGTACCATCCAGGCTGCAGGTGCACCTGTGATCTCTCTATGGATGCAAATTCTGTAAGGTTTCTAGCCCGTCAACTGAAATGCATGCTCGATTGAGGCTGAGACACTTGAACAAATTGGAAGTATTAAGAGTGTCCGCAGTGGAGGGGTTGAAGCCGGTTCGATAGTTTTAAACCCAAGTCTATACACTGGGGCCTCGGTACGATACAGAACCCGAGTACGATATAGAACCCGAGTCTCTAGATCAAACCCACTCCTTCAGATTAAAAAACACTTCTTTTCCTCTTCCTCTCTCTCGCCTCTGCGTCGTCCCCACACCACCTCTTTCGTCTATGCCTCGTCCTCGGAGGGGCGCTGGGGCAGGTGGAGGAGAGCAAGGTCCCTGTGCTCTACCGAGCTCGGCCTGAATGCGGAGGAGAGCAAGGTCCCTGCGCTGATCTTGTGTCCTCCATGTGGGTCTGCAGGTTGGTCTCCATGCGCCGGGGGACAGCAGCGGCGAGCGGATCTGCATGCGGGTCAGTGGATCTGCATGCGGCAGGGAGGAAAATCTGGCAGTATGGGGAGGAGCAAGCAGCGGGGGCATTTGCATGCGGGTCGCCGGCGGTTGCGAAGAAAGGGCGAGGAACAACTGGACGGGGAAGGGGAGCTCGGTGGATTTGTTTTCTTCCTGTGGACCCAAATTATAGATTCAGGGTAGGTTCTACACAACAACAACTTACAACTTAGCCTTTTGTCCCAAGCTAGTTGGGGTAGGCTAGAGATGAAACCCATAGGAAACAAGTATAAAAGAGAAGGGTAGGTTCTACACACTGCAAGTCTGCAACCATTTTAACTTGCGACCTCAAATCATTGTATAGAACCGGCACCGGTTCTATACACCGGTTCTATACAGCGCAGATGCTCTAACAAATCATTCTCTAGTCCAACAAGCATAATTTTCTGGACAAGTTCCCAACTAAGGGACAGACCTGATTCAGGTTTTGTACCTGTTGGGAAAAGAAAAACTGCTACAACTAGATGTCCTATTACAACCAGAATGAGAACAGCCAAACCACAAAAGTAAAAAATACACAAGACATCACATGGCAATAAATTCCATTTCCACGTGGCTTGTGGAAATCATTTGGATCAACAGGGCCCCCTTCAATTCTTGGCACTCCATGGGAATGGTTGAAGATTTTTTTTTTTTTTTTTTTTTTTCCGAGAGAGAGAATAACACAAAGATACTCATAGTCATAGTAGTCTATCATAATAGATGCATGCCTTCTATCACCAATACCTGCACCTCCCTGAATACCTAAATTACACGGATACGGATACGTGTATCGGTATCGGATACGGATACGCCAATTTCGCAAAAAACCCGATACGCGGATACGTTTAATATTAAAAAAAAATACAGGACAGCAGATCTAAAGGTCTCAAATAAGTACTTAAGTGTTCTACAACATGTATGAATGTCTCAAATTGATAGATATAGTAGTCTCAAATTTAGGAAAATAATAAAAGGCATTTAGGCTTGCAATTCATCCACCAGCAAGCCACCAACCAGCAAGTTCCTATTCTTCATTTGGCACATTGTCATCCACAACATCAGCCTCCTCAACATCCAAACCAAAAGTAGGGATTCAACTTACCGGAGCTTGATCCAGGGAGTTGGTGGGCGACGTGGCCGAGCAGGGACGGACGATTGGACTTCTACGGAGACGGAGAAAGAGCAGGGACGGATGAGGGGCGACTGGAGGGCCGGACCCGGACGGATTTCGCCGCCGGGCGAAGCGGAGGCTCGTCGCCGGTGGCCGGCGGCCAGCAAGCTGGGGTCGCGGGCGTCAAGCAGAGGTCGCGCGCTGAGCCGGCGGGAGCGGCGTTGCGGCGCGTGCGACTCTGCGAGGGGCGGGACGAGGGCGACACTAGGGCGCCGGATGTTGCTCTGTTTGTTGGGCTTCTGGTGGGCTGGGCCGTATCCAAATACACAGATACGTGTATCGCCATGCTGATACGTATCAGCCATCCCGTATCCGAATTTTCTAAAAATAATAAAATTCTGATACTTCGTGGATACGTATCGAACGCGTATCGGCCGCGTATCCGTATCGGACGCGTATCGGATACGCGATACGCGTGTTCCCTGAAGTATCCGTGTTTTGTAGCTGAATACAGCATGTCTATTGTTGTGCTTAGACTAGTTGTTCCTTTATAATGACTTCATCAACAGGTGTACTTGTACTGATATACATGGTAAACTGGATCTTTCATTGTGGTTTGATAGCTTGTGTTGTGATTTATTATTTAATTTATAGACCACACTATTCCTAAACTTCTCTTGAAGATGCTACAGCTAAGAACAACAAATGCTGAAACAGCTTTATATCAGAATAATTTATTTTTCCTGGTTCAAATATTGTTCTCTAAATGAATAATTTTTTGTTGCTCTGTCCAAGCACCTTTTATCTTTGAATGGTAGACTTGCCGGATTTTCCAGTTTTTGACATTGTTAATCTTTTTCTCTGCAGAAAGTAACACCCTGGAATACCAAAAAACTCCAAGAAGCTATAAGTAATGGTGCTGATATCCATCCAGGTGCAACACATTACAGGGACAAAGATGGGATGTATAAGTTACAGGCAGCCCCTGCCAAACGCCGTGCATTTGCTAAGAGGCTACCTGCATCCAGAGGCTCGATTTGTCAGCCAGGGAGAGATCCTAATTGTGAATTTGAAAGCAAGATTGTACATCGGCATCTTCAAGATGGTGACATTGTACTTGTCAATAGGCAGGTGTGACTCTCGCAGTTCCATACTCTTGATTGGTAATATCTGATTGTTCCCCGTCGAGTCCCATTGAGACACCATTTTAGCAAAGTGGTTTTGTTTTGTGATCGATTGCCATTTTGTTTTTCTATATGCAACTTAGGCTTTCAAATATCTGCAGTACTCATTCTTAGTATTGTTAAGGAAAAGGATGGATGGTTGTTGAGGGGAAATTTTGCTAAAGGTAGTTCATAATGCTGTGTTGTGATTCTGCAATAAGCATGAGATGACATTAAATAATTAGGTCAGATGAAATACAATTTGAATGTTTTAACTTTATTAACATATCTAAAAGGGTCAGCCCAGTGCCAGAGGCTCCCACACGAGTGGGGTCTGGGGAAGGGAAAAAAAGCCCCCGAGGCCCCACCCCCCACCCCCCCCCACACACACACACACACACACACACAAAAAGTTTCGAATCACCTTGGAAACAATTCTGGGCTTGATTTTGCAACCATTCACCATTATTCCCCTAACCATACTGCTTATGATTTTGCATGGCATAGTTGTTGTGGCTGATAGGACTAATACTCTTTTTGTCAATCAACCTTGAATCCATCATATAGCTCTTCCAGTTTATGGATCATGAATTTCTGTAATGTCTCATTTTTTTTTTTTTGCTTGTGATTCAAAGCCTACTCTTCACAAGCCCAGCATGATGGCTCATTTTGTTCGTGTGTTACCTGGAGAAAAGACGTTGAGAATGCACTATGCCAATTGCAGGTACTTGGATATTACTTATCTTTTATTCCATGCTGTGTTGTTGCCTACATGACATGGGCAAACAATTGACTGCTATCTTTTTTTAGCACCTACAATGCTGATTTTGACGGAGATGAAATGAATGTGCACTTTCCACAAGATGAAATATCTCGGGCTGAGGCCATGAATATTGTTGATGCAAACAAGCAATACATTGGTCCTAGGAGTGGGGAGGCTGTCAGAGGTCTCATACAGGTATAGTGTATGTGGAATACATTTTTTAGCACCTTGATTCTTTTGTGCACTGATATATGGAATACATTTTTAATATGCTCATACTAATACCCATATGCACTGGTATAGTGTATGTGGTTTAATGTCAAATACATCTATCATCATTAGTAAATTAATTCTTCCTGTCTTGCAATCATATTTTCTGTAGTACCTTGCTTTTAGCTGCTCATTTTTTAAACTTGGTTGTTTCTAACCCCTCTCAATGAAACACTTGCAAAGCACATCTTTACAAATCATATTTTTTCTCGGCATTTAAGTAACAAATAATTACAGCTATTGTTTTATGTTAAACTTGTTTTATTTTCATTTATAGGACCACATTGTTGGTGCTGTACTACTGACAAAACCAGACACATTTCTAAGCCGTGAAGAATATAGTCAGCTTGTCTTTGGGTCTTGTGTGCCATCCTCAAATTGTGGCTCTCGTCACCCTGGTAAAAAGGTGTCTGCTATTGAGGATTATGGTACACTTGAACTTGTCGAGCCTGCTATTTTGAAGCCAGAGCCCTTGTGGACAGGAAAACAGGTTGGATGTTTCGAGTTCTGACAAATAATTCTATGCTGTTGATGTTGAGTCATTCTTGGAATGGCTTAAGAACCGTCTATTTCACTTTTTTGTTTACAGGTTATAACAACCATCTTGAATCATTTAACAAAAGGTCGTCCTCCGTGTACTGTGGAGCAGAAGGGAAAAATACCAATAGAATATCTCAAAGGTACCGCTCAAAAAGAAAAAAAAGATCCTTCCGCTGAAAAAGAAAAAGGAGATCCTTCTGCTGGAAAAGGAAAAGAAGATCCTTCTGCTGAAAAAGAAAAAGATCCTTCTGCTCAAAAGGAAAAAGAAGATCCTTCAGTTAAAAAGGAAAAAGAAAAGCAAAAGAGAATAGAGAACCAGAAAAAAAAGCAAAAGGAAGACGATAGTTCTGAACTGGTCTTATACATTCATGATAATGAGCTCATAAAGGGCATAATAGATAAGGCCCAGTTTGGGAAGTATGGGATAGTTCATACAGTTCATGAACTCTATGGTGCAGATACAGCAGGGTTACTGCTCTCGACATTCAGCCGCTTATTTACGCTGTTCTTGCAGGTAAACTTACAAACAAAGCTACCTTTTTTTTTATTATTGTGGGGTGACATCTGCAGTTGTTTTAATTGTGAATGTAGCCTAATTGTCTAACCTAACTAAAACATTTATCGTGTGGAAACTCATTAGCAGTGAACTGTATACCCTTTCTAGACGTACCTGCTTATTTTTTGGATAATGGAAAATAATTCTGGCTTCAGCTTTCTTCAATTAAGAAGAAGCCTCAGACCAAACTTATTACAGAAACAGAGCCATAGTTCAAACTTATTACAGGTTCCAAACTAAATTCCAAGACGGTAAATGAAAGACCAGCCATTGGATGCGAAGAACTCCATGGCTCTCAATTCTAGTAGCTTGCAAGTGTCAAGAATCTGTTCCTTGGCATAATCCGAGCGCTGCAATGGAGCCCAGAACCGGAGCCAGTGTGTTCCCCTGAAAAGAACCTGCAAAAAGGTTTTTGGGTGACCTTTATCAAAAACCACATCATTCCTTGTGATCCATATTGCCCAGCAAAACGCAGCAGCTCCAGTCAATAAAAGATAATTATGTTTGGACCCTCCTAGTTTTGACCAGCTATTAAAAAGATGGTCAGTGTTCCTTGTGGGTTACTAAACAACATAAACACAGCACGCCACAAAAATCTGGCATTATGGCATTCAAAAAACAAATGCTTAATGGTTTCAGGTTTGCTACAAAAACAACAGGACTGACTGCCATTCCAATTTCTTTTAGCAAGATTGTCCTTTGTAAGTAACACCCCCTTTCTTAAGAACCAAAGAAAAATCTTGATTTTCAAGGGTACTTTCAAACGCCAAATTTCCTGCGTAACTCTAATTTCCATTATTGACTAGGAACTTGTACATGGATTTAACAGAAAACAAGCCATTATTATTTAAATTCCAAGTGAAAGTATCCCGACCCTCATTTAAGTTAATAAGAGCAAGTCTCGCAACTAAGCTTTGCCATTCCACCAACTTGTTCCCAACTAGAGCCCTTCTAAAAGACACATTGAGAGGGGTGGAACTTAGAACATCAGCCACTGTTGCATGTTTCTTGCGCACTATTAAATAAATCCGAGTATTGGATTTTCAAGACTTGGGAGCCTAACCATTTATCTTCCCAAAATCTAATTTGAGTACCATTTTCTAAGTTAAACTTCCCAAGACTTAAGAAGATGTCTTTGACTCCCATCAAACCATTCCAAATGTGTGAGGGGCCGTTTTCCTTTACAACGTGACTTAGTTTCTTGTTCTTTAGGTACTTGTTCCTAGTCGTACCTGCTTATTGAGTGTCTTTATGGAACCAAGGCATATTTGTCATTACTTTTATGCCTACTATGTTTGGCCATAGGACATTTGACGTGTCATTTATCATTATTTTTCTTTTGTAAATAACAAGACTAGCCTATAACAGACATTACCAACATATCCAAATGGCCGTATCAGTGTTGCATTTAATGTGTTTGGTGCAAAACATGTATATCTAGTATCACATCATAAACTTCTAGATGGGCCATGGGGGACATGAAGAAAGGGAAATAAGAGGTTTGGATGAGTGGTTCAGAGTTGTTTTTGGACAAACACACTATTAGGCTGGTTGAGTTTGTCTTAATTGAATCATTAGAGCAATCATATGGCAGTCATAAAAGTTGAGCTTTTCCAATACAGTTTCTGTGCACTCTGGTACATATGACAATTTACTTATCTGGCACTAACCTCAATTTACTTAATTTTGTGTTGACCAAGTAGTGTGTATTAGTGTTTTGAGTAACAGATTTTGCTTAGCCTCCAATCTCTCTCTCTCTCTCTCTCTCTCTCTCTCTCTCTCTCCATATACCATGTAACACCAGCTCCTGCACATGTGTACTAAGGCGTAGCTGTGTATGTCTGCTCCCATCCTGGCCTGTTCTGATTTTTTTTTTTTTTTTGATGTACTGGTACCTACTAGGAGTCATTCTGAATATGATATTTAAGTTGTAACTAGAAGGGTATTTTAATCACAGTATCATCAGATGCAATTAGAAAGTTCTTCAGATTCTATTTTTACCAGATTTATTGAAATTTGATGGTATATCTGTTGGATCTTGTAGGAGAATAATCTCAACCTTATACGTTGTGACAAGCATTCCTGACATCTCTAGTTCCCACTGTTGAGGATTTTTTTTCTCAGACATGCAAGAGAGTTGTGTAACACTATATTAAGAAGAAAAATGGGGCAACGCAACCGCAAACAAGCATAGACAACCCCCCTCCGCCGCACACACGCACACTACACACGCCACTCTAATGTTTTGTGACTACAAGCGTGCCTGTTAGAACTGAGACAAGCGACCGAAACCCGTAGACGCCAACCTACTACTCTTCATGCGCCAAACCAGTCGAAGAAGAGAGGCTCCGTGCGCCTGCTATCTCCCATAGACGCCGGTCATCACTAGTGCAGCTGAGAGCATTGCGATGTGTCCAGATAACCCAAACCCCTAGCAAGACCAGGGAATTAAATCCTTTCTTGTGGTGTTCCGGAATTATGTGATGTCACCATTCATCAACCTCTGTATCAGCTGGCTGAGGTGCAAATCGCCCACTGTTCAGGATGGTCTTGCAATGTTTTTAAGTTACGATTTATTTCTGCAGTTAGCTCCGTGTCAGTTAAGCTGACCAAAATGGCGTATAATATCCTATTTGTGTCATCATTTTCCTAAGCTGTTCTGTATTGCACGTCTATTTTTTTTTTGTGCCTTTGACAGATGATTCTTTTAGTCTTTCTACTAGTACAAATTTATTATTGGTTCATGACATCGTGATTGATGAAGTAAAATGACGTAATTTCTTTCAGCTGCATGGGTTTACTTGTGGGATAGATGACCTGCTACTATCGCAAGGGGCAGATAAAACGAGAAGTGACATTCTTAGCGGAAGCAAAGAGTGCAGCGAAGAAGTCCACAGGAAATTTACTGAAGCTGGAGAGGATGTTAATGGTTTGTGGAACGTTATACAGTAAAATAAAATAGTTGCTTATTTTTGTGGCCTTTCCCTATACACTCTATAGCTTCATGAGTTCATGTTGATAATTTTTTTAGGTATAAAATTGCGTATGGAGGTGGAGAAGGCTGTAAGAAGTAATGGTGACACGGCTACCTTGGACAATCGAATGAAAAATGCTCTAAGTAAAATAACAACCGAAGTCAATAAAAAATTATTTCCTGCTGGTCTACAAAAGCCCTTTCCTCGAAATTGTCTCTCTCTTATGACTACAACTGGAGCCAAAGGTGGCCCGGTATGTTTTGTTTTCTTCAGTCAGAACTTAAAATTGTTGTTATTAATTTACCTGAAAGCAGACCAAGGCTAATATGGTACCGTTTTATATGTCTTGGTAGGTTAACATGAATCAAATATCATCATTGCTAGGCCAGCAAGAGTTAGAAGGAAAGCGTGTTCCACGCATGGTTTCTGGGAAGACTTTACCATGCTTTCCGCCATGGGATATTTCTTCAAGAGCTGGTGGTTTCATCAGTGATCGATTTTTAACTGGTCTGCGCCCTCAAGAGTATTACTTTCACTGTATGGCAGGCAGAGAGGGGTAATTTTCTTCTCAAGTCTTCTTTCTGATACATAATATGTTATGATCCATAGAGCATCAGGGGATAACCATTGCCAGGAAGATGGTCAAAGTCGGCGTGGAGGAGGACTAGAGTATTTAGGGGAATTGATTGTTTGTCTTCATTCCTTTCCTTCTTGGTACATTACCTCTCTTTATATAGAGAGGACTCGTGGCCTCTGGGCCACTAATTGATGCCCCATAACACTCCCCACGACCCCACCCTTGGGAGACAGCTCACCCTTTAGTTGAGATCATGGTGGCAGGCCACACTAGATGCCTAACCTGACATGCACACGCAGGTGCAAATTTATAACACGATCTCGGTTTCGTCTCATTATTTAAAACTAAAATATAAAATAAATTTGGACTGCAACTATGTTCTCCATCCCATGGAAAGAGCCCAACAGCTGACTTCATATGGGATGAAGAGTGGAGGATATACCAGTCCGCTAGTAAGCTGAGCCTGTCCAGCACCAAGGTGGGTGCCAGAACAAATGAGATGGCCACCACTGTCGGTGCTCGCTGCTGCATTGCATTGGTCATCCGTCGTGCTGGGAGACGGCATACTCGGACCTCTACTTCAGTTTGATCCGCAGGAAGTATAGGCGATCCCAAGTGGTTGAACGTGCATTTTTCTATTTTCTGCTGCGGTGGGCTAAGCAGCACGCGCACCATTCGCCGGACAAGGAAACCTTGCCCTGCTGCTTGCAGGTGCACCGCTACCTGCTCCTCTGAAGATGGCCACAAGAGGGGCCCTAGGGACAATGGCCGGACACTGTTGCCGACGGAGAGACTGCACCCGCTGCCGTGCTAGGAGTCCACTTGCTGCTGCCTGTAGGTGTACTGCTGCTAGGCGTTCATGTTCTTCCTATGCCTGTAGCTGTGCCTCCACGCGATAGTCCTGTGTAGACATTATGGAGCTGCTCCTCAGAGATGTGACGGTGCCCGCAAAAACCATGGGATTGGATCGAAACCAAAGCAATCCGGGAAGATGGCCGGGCAAAGTCAGTGTGGAGGAGACTAGAGTGTTTGTTCTTCATTCCTTTCCATCTTGGTACATCTCCTCTCTTTATAAAGAGAGGACTCCTGTCCCCTAATTGATGCCCCATAACATTATAACCATACATTTGCATCTGCACTATCCTCACATTAGGTCAATCTGATTATAAATAGTTTTAACAGATTAATTACAGCATGAGATCTAGCATATCAAGGCCGTATAGGGAAACATAGGTCCTCGTGAGGTTAGTATATGCAACAGATACATATCCGTGAACTATCGGTGCCAAAAATAAAAGCAGAAAAACTCCGATACTTGGTCTGATCCGTGCATCCAAATGCACAGCGGCACAAGTGCCACAGCCTGACACACGGCTTTGTGCCAGTACGCCGATGACGCGCTGCCTGATCAGTGTTTTAAAGGCGACTAGGCATCCAGGTGAGTGCTGGGTCACCTGGATGCCCTATTTCGCTGGGCGCTAGGCGGATTCTAGGCGCTAACCGTGAGTAATCGCGCCTAGGCATTGCTAGGCGTTTTTCTAGGCGATGAATAATACATGTATAAATAAGAAAAAAAAAAAAAAGGAGATGAGTGGTCATGAAAAGGTAGAAAGGGAAAAAGGCCCAGTTGAAGGCCCAAGTCTCCACATAAACCCTGCCTCTGCCTCTCTCCCGCACCCTCTCCCTCTCTCGCATCTCTCCCTCCCGTCGCGACACGCGCCGCCGCGTCCTGCGCCCATAAGTCCACCTACCCCCATAGACGAGGCACTGACCCTTCTATTCGCGATTAGGCGCGCCTAATCGCCGCCTAGTCGATGCCTAGCGGAACAGGGCTTGGACGCCTAGGCGACATGGCACCAGTGTTTCTCAAGGCGAGCTGGGTACGTCTGGACGTCTAGGTGACACCTTAAACACTGTGCCCGATGCCTCCCTCCTGGCGCCTACCTTGGTGGCCACAACGACCTCCAGCACTTTCCGGTGGTGATTCAGTAGTGACTTCCGGTGATCTCCCCTCAATTTCTTTCTGCCCCCTCCTGATCTACAATACAATGAAATGCAGGGCTCCTGTGTTTAAAAAAAATCAATTTTGAATTACATTGCTATCCAATATTCATGCATCTTCACAGCCTAAACTGTATGAATATGAATTGGCCGTCTACATCTTTCTGAAGAAAAAGTGATTGTCATATGTTCTAAGATTGATATGTTCGATACTCATTAGGACGATCTGAGTGTTTCTGCAACATATATTCTATATATTTACGCTATGAAAATTTTCTGTGTTCTTTGCAGGTTGGTTGACACAGCAGTCAAAACATCCCGAAGTGGATACCTTCAACGCTGTCTTATCAAATGTTTGGAATCGTTGAAAGTCTCCTACGATCACACAGTTCGGGATGTCGATGGATCAATTGTACAGTTCCAGTATGGGTCAGATGCAATTGATGTGCTGAAAACTAGCTTTCTCTACGAGTTCAAAGAACTTGCTAATGTAAGAAATTCAATACTCAACTATAGTTTAGATCCACCTTGAATTTGAAGTATCTCCCTATGCTTGTTTGATAGGCTTCCTAATGGTGTGCTATATTTGATCCAAATTACAGAACAGAAAAGCTGTCCTTGCCAAGCTCGGTGGCCACAATATGAAACCCACATTTAATGGATACATTAAGAAACTGCCAAAAACATTGACTAAGAAAGCGAAGGAGTTTCTTGAGCGTTCAGAAGAATTTCAACGCTGTCGTCACAACATTAAGAAAAAGGAATTAATGGAGTTACTGAAAGTCAAGTACCTATCTAGTCTTGTAGATCCTGGTGAGGCTGTTGGTGTGGTTGCTGCTCAGTCAATAGGAGAACCTTCTACACAGATGACGTAAGAGGTTCTCTTCATTTATAGTTTCTGACATTCCCACATTCAGTTCTCCATTTTATGCTAGTCTTGTAGTTTCTGACGTAAAAGAGGCAGTAGTATTTATGTGGTAACTAAGTTTTTTTGTTCTCTCTTTTTGCTTGTGCTGTACTACTGTGTGTCTATGCTATATTTCAGAACTTAGATATAACAACTCAAATATTGTTTTACTATGCATTTCAGGCTCAACACTTTTCACCTTGCTGGAAGGGGTGACATGAATGTAACTCTTGGTATACCTCGGTTGAAAGAAATACTGATGACTGCATCAGCTAGTATTAGGACGCCTGTTATGAAGTGTCCTCTGCTTGAGCATATTTCTATGTGAGTTTTAATTGTGATTACTTTTAGGATAATGAATACTCTGAGTTTTATTTCTGCTGTATTTTCATTACTCCAAAGCTCATGCATTCGTAACTTCCACGTGCACCAAATATGTTAGATACAGAGTTTCATTTGTTCTTTCGTTGAATGTGTAGGGATGATGCTAAAAATCTGGCTGCAAAGCTTACGAGGGTCCGTGTGGCTGATATAGTGGAGAAAATTGAAGTGTGCACAGTTCCTTTTTACAACTGTAATGGACATGTTTCAACCCTTTACAAGTTACAGATGAAACTCTATCCACAAGAGCAGCTTGAGCCAGGCCTTACTGTAGATGTGTGTCAGGAAACCTTGAGAACAGTTTTTGTTGATGCAATGGAACATGCAATTGAAAAACACCTAGATCTGCTGCACAAAATAAATGAAATCCGTGCTGTTAAGGTAACAGATACAGAGGGCTCATTATCAGATGGTGGTGAAGAATCTGAAAGTAGACATGTTGATGGAGGAGACACTGGTACATGTGATGATGATGATCAAAATGATAATGATGATGACTTGGGAACTGATGCAGAAAAGATGAAAAGGCAAGAGAAAGATGAGATGGAGTATGATGATGATACTGAAAACGAGGAGGAAATGGGTAGCAAATCTGAGAGTGATGAGGACCCAGCTGAGTCAGGTGATGAGTCACAAGAGGCTGACAAAGAACATGAAATCTTAGAGTCTGAGACAACTTCAGTGGATGACCAGAAACAGGATCAGATAACGAAGCACAGGAAAAAGTTAAAACGTACTATCCATGTTGATTCCAATGGTTTGGATTTTGAGATTCACTATGCCTTTCTTGATGAACCTCATATTTTACTAGCTCAGGTAACAAGTGAAACTTATTTCTTTATAGGACTAGTTACTTTGAAACTCAACATGTTTCCTTCATCTGGTTGACTACGTTTAACTTGATGGCGTCCATTTCACTATTTAAAGCTAAAATACTGGTGCTGGTAGTAATACCACGTTTTGCAAGGGCCAGCATACTGCACTTGATTAGCTGGAGTAGCTTTGCTGATTTTTCTTGTCCAACACTGCGTTGGCGATTTATATAATGCCCCTTGTTCACATGATCTGTTCCTCTTTCCTATCCTTAATTTGTGTTGATCTGTCATGCTCATGTCATTGTCAGACTATATTAAGTTTGTGTTAATTTCAGTAACACAAAGCATGTTTTGCACTTTATTTCTAAGTATATTTATTATTGTGCGTGATTACTGGGGGTAACTCCCACCATATAACCTTTTAGCACTTCTCATTCTTGTAGATGACCATTTTGTTTGGCACTTCATGGTTTTTAACATATAGATTGGACCGATTTTTACACCATATAACATACGATTATTATATAATTATTAATGCTCCAGTTGGGAAATTCTTAATGAATTCTTATTTTTTCAAAAAAAAAAAAAATCCTCTTGTTCAGATTGCCAAGAAGATAGCAAGGATTATTTTTGTGAAGGCCTGCAATAACATTGATCATTGTAAGATCGTCAAGCCAAGGGACAACCATACTCGTATAGAGACGGCTGGAGTGAACTTTGAAGTGGTTTGGAACCTCTACGAATCGATCAGCGTCAATCACATCACGTCAAATGACATCCATGCGATGCTGAAGACATACGGGGTGGAGGCTGCACGGGAAACCATCATCAACGAAGTGAGTGGCGTGTTTGCACCCTACGGCATCGAGGTTGACAAGAGGCACCTGAGCATGATCGCAGACTTCATGACCTTGGATGGTGGATACCGGCCTATGAACAGGCTGGGGATCGGCCAGTTCAGCACCTCGCCATTTGGCAAGATGACTTTTGAGACAGCAACCAAGTTCATTGTGGAGGCAGCCACACATGGGGAGGCAGACTTTCTGGAGTGCCCCTCGGCGAGTGTCTGCCTTGGGAAGCCCCCGAAGGTTGGGACCGGGATCTTTGGGCTACTGCAGAATCTTGAATTGGAGGAACCCATGGAAACCTAAATCTGCATTTGGTGCACGCCTGGCCAAGCTGCCTTCTGAAGGTTCACAAGTTTTGGTCCTATCAGCCTTTGCACGGCAGTGAAATGTGCCTATGGTTTGGCACGCTGTGTCTATGGTGGGGTCGTGGCAACATGTCATTTCATATGGTCATGCTGCTGGAAAAACTAGCAGAACATGTCAATTACCAGTCACTGATCTAGATTATTTGTTGTGTATGTTAAGGTATAATATAGTCAAAGGGCATCATGGTAATCTTCTAGTGTAGGAATTTACTAAGTTTATCTTGTACTCTATATATTCTCCCCCTCGGGGCCTCAATAGTATCAAATCAATGGAGTCATTCTTTATTTGTAACATGGTACCAAAGCTCTAGGTCTAAGATCCACGGGCTTCAGCCACCACCCTTCCCTGCTGCCCTCGGGAGGTTCAATCTCTACTCCTATATATTTTATTTCATTGCTTCCAATCCAGTCGTCGGTCATGCAGAAGCAGTCGCCGTCTCCTTGTCTTCGCCGCCCATCGTCGGAGTCGTCTGCGCGGCCGTCTACCCGTCGCAGTGCAGTCCGCCTGTCGCGGAGTGCATTCTCTCTTTCCGGGGACATCAGGCGCGTCCATCCGCGCAGTTCGGGAGTCGGAGACTCGGAGGTGCCCTGTCCGCCCACCTCGATCCGGCGGGAGGAGGCGTGTCTGTCGCACACTGGGACTCGGTCCGGCGTGGCGCATCATCCGTCGTGGCGTGGCCTGCGTCGAGTCGCCGACGACGATCCACTTCTTCACGCGAGGCGTCGTGCATCTTCATCCATCCTTTATGCGCGCGGTGCGGCCCAACCCATCCGCTCATCGCGGCCGCCCGCCCGTTGAGAAGGCCACGGTCGTCTGCACGTTGTGGGTCTTCGCCCGACCGGGTCAGGCACCTCTTCCGTGTTGCGAGTATAATTGCGAGTAAAAATGAATGAGACACAGATAGGCAAATGAACTCGTCGTCTTCTTTCATTGATCATGGTGTTACATATATAGGGAGGAGAGAAGGAGGAAACTTCACCGTCAAGTCACGCACTGCAACCTCTCCCGTGCATATAGCCATGCAGGGAGGGACTCCCTTGTCCGAGAGATATGTGGTTGTGACTTGGCAGCTAAGGAACCACATGAGGTGGTTAGGATGAGATTATCCTGTAGAAAATATTCATAACACTCCCCCTTGATCGAATCCGTCCTTGAGATCAATGTATTAAGAAATTTTTCCAAAAACCCTGTGGAAAAAAATGAGGAGAAATATGTGTGGATATGCCATTAAAAACTCCTTAAAACCCAGTGGGGAAAACAAGGATAAAATGGTATGGCATATTTGATTATTGTCTCATTGTAAACTTATATGGGGAAAAACCTTGAAAGGAAAACCCATGACCAAGTTTAGAGAACAATAAATATGATCTGAGGATCATAATTGTAATAATATGTCTTTGATACCTTCTAAAAAACCCCTGTGGGAGAAAACAGAAGATATGACATAGGCTATGTCTTTGATATCCCAAACAAAAACCCCTGTGGGAAAAATAAGAGATATGACATATGAACTTGTATTGATATTGCCTCATTAAAAACCTCTTATGAGAAACCTATGTGAGGAAAAACTCATAGGGGGAAAAGAGTACAATATGATGTTTTGAATAGGTTATAGTTTCAAGAGGAGTCTCCCCCTGAACCTTGCAACTCTCAAAGTCATCGCATACCAATTTCAACAACACATTGTGAAATGTGGGGATTGGTAAGGGCTTTGTGAATAAATCTCGTGAAGCTATCACTTGATTTAGTTTGCAAGGTGCTTATCTCCTCACTTTTGTAGAAGGCAATATAGTGATATTGCCCTTATATAACCTGTATACATCCATGCAACACAAGTTGCATTATCATTGAGGATAATGGCTAGTGATTGCATGAATCAAATGTGATCATTCAATAAAGTGATACATGTCTATGTAATACTTTAGAATGAGGAGTGGAAGTAGTCATTAGAGTCAAGTTTGATGACTCCTATGATAACTTTACCACTATAACATCAATATGTGATCTGGCAATATAGGGGATTAAATAGCCAGTGTCTTGATACTCCACATGATCATATCTTAATTTATATAATAAATCAAGATCCTTTATGCCATATAGATATCTGTGGATATCCACTTTCACTCCCACCTTTCGGTGTTATAGGAGTTGCGCTATTTTAAGCTATAGTAAGTATCTACAAATGCAATATCAGGCCTATTGCAATATGCAAGATACATGAGCGCTTTGATGGCACTAAGGTTGTTATCCCAAGGGTCATAATGGATATTGATCCATATTTAGGGATTGAATGACCATATTGTTGGTAGTATGATTGTCCAATATTATTTGGATATTGGTATACAATATCAATGGAATATTGGAGGACTGATGTGGGTGCTCAAGTTATGGACTTAAGCATAATTTGGTTTTACCCAAATCTTTCATCTCAAATTATGTCTTATCTGATGACTACCTGTTTTGATATGTACCATATGAGATGTATAAAATCCATGAGGATTTGACTATGGTCATACAGGTGAAATCAATGATGGGAGACATCCTTCTGTGGAAGGAACTCACCTAGTCAGTTGTACCACAATCAACTTGACTATTTCAAGCCATGGAGTGACTTGATTCATACACAATGTATGTTGCGATTTATGTTTTGATTTAGAATACAAAGTCCATTAGGACTTATAATCCAAACCTATCCAAATCATGTATGGTCTGCCAATTATCAATATAGGAACATAATTTTCACACATACCAATGGGTATGTCATGCTAGGTCTCTGCGTGAAACCATGTGCTACAAGCTCTCACTATTCACCACCTTATGGATTTGTGAATCCATAGTGCTTCCGTTAAGAAAGCTTTGTGAGGAGAAATCAGTAAAGACTTCTCACTTTGAGTGAAAGCAATTCTCCTTAATTGCCACCTTTGATTGACCCAATATGATTAGTGTTTGAACACTCTGCCTAGGACTTGTGGTCTGGATCCAGATAAGGTGCATGGCAATATTGAGGAGTTTGTCGACAATTTGTAGTCTTTTGGTATGATTGATTCAATGGAACCAATTTTAGCATGTGGAAATATTGACCCTTTGAACTCCATGTCATTTCCCATAATAGTAGAGTTAGGGTGTTCCAATGATGACCCAGCGCCTAAATTTGTGCACAAGTATGCTGGGCTTTTGGATGTTAAACATCCATAGGCTTTGGATAGTAAATATCCATGTGTCGTCTATCAACTTGAGGTTGACATGCATGTATTGTCTTGGATAATTGTCTCCTCCTGATCCGAGAATGCTTGCAAGAAGCTGAATCCCTATGTGGCCATACTTCTCCCCCTCTTATTCAGATTCAGGAGTTGAGTGGTTTTGTTAGGTACCTCCACACTTTTTGGCACATTAGATGGGAATCGGATCGGGTCACAATTTCATGCATCTGGCAGAGTATTTGCAATGTGTTGCAAATGTAAGATATTCTGAACTGTTGGTTCAGATTCTTTGGTACGTGGATATGAGGACCGAATATCAGTAGTGACATTCTCTTTTTGATTCTTGGCACTCTATGTGTGGTAAGTATCTCCCCCTAATGCCTGGAATCTCTTCAAATATGTGTTCAGCATACGGGCAATGAATGAATCCCCTAGATGCCCGTTGATGTATCTTTGGTGGTGATGATATTGGTACGTGCAAAACGTTACCAATTTCGCGCAGATGGGAATTGTTTGGTTGTATGGCCAACTATCCACGTACTAACCGCAACGGGGAGCCGTATGATGCAGTTTAATGAATTTGGATTTATGATGCGTTGTGTAAATCCGCATGTCACCAACTAGATGTTGGAAAATTGCAATTCTATTTTGGGTCATCAAATAATAAACTTGATTCTCTCGACGAGAGATTTAGTTGTGCCATTATGTGTATGAACATAAGATACTTAATGATGTAGTCCCTAAAAACCAAATAATTCCATGTAAATGGATTAGATCCCGCGTCCAGGATCATTTGCTCTAAATTATATAATTTGAGCAATGAATTTAGTAATTGTGGTACCTTATGAGTAAAGCACACATTTGAGGACAACATTGTAGATGTATGTGTGCATTACATAGTATCTTTATGGTCCATAAAATGGCAACTCGGAGTCACATGTATGTTCTTGAATTTCTTCAAGAAATTTGGTGGCTCACATTAATGTTCTGACCAATAGAATTGATAATAATTTTTCGTCATTCTACATGTCGAATGATCAAGGAAGATATGCCAAATCTTGATGAGATCAAGAGATAAAATTATTTTATACGCAACATGTAATATGGGATTGATGTATGTAATACACCCCAAACGATATGGAAGGAATTTGCACAATCTCTCATAGTTGTGTTAGCGGTACAATGGTCCACTAAACAAGATTCCTTTCCATCTGGTTGGATCCCAAGTAATTCTATATATAGAGTGAGGCGTAATCCAAAAGAATTTGCACTCATATAGAATATGTATACCATGTATGTGGTACATGATATTATCATACTACATGTGGAAGTGTGGCATTAGGCTAATAATAGCTCCAATGGAAATATAGAGACTTTACAAGCGCCCCGCTTGTTGAGGTGAACTCCAAATTGATCCAAATAACCTCGCTTACCTCCAATGAGTTGGAGGGATATTTGAGCCAAATATATGATTTGGCATTTCGTGTACATGGATAGTACAATCACATTTTTGTGAAAATGTGAGATTTGTCATACTTTGCCACTTTTTGAAAAAAAATGACATTTGCGTTTATGAGAATCCATTATGTTATAATTGTCGTGGACCAAAGATCCCGGATAAATGAATGAGTAAACAATCATTTATGTTTAGGCAATATTACATCCTTTGTTGAAATCCCAATGAGGGACATGCAAAAGGTAGATGGATTTCACTCCTTTTGAATACATGGATTTGAAGAAATCCAAGTTTTTGGAGTTGCATAAAAATGCATAAACACTAGTGTCACAATATCGAGAATGGATTGAGCATTTGGTTGAAATTTGAGCAATAACTGTTGTCATGTCATACGACCCCAATGATATCATTGATATCGCTCATATGAGGAAAATAAATTCCATCCAATGCGAGGTTGGAAATATTCCAGATTGGAAATATTAGCCAAGTCCAACATTAGTATATCATGTATGAATTTACTTGAGAGTAAATTGTATAGCATAAAGGCAAAAATTTGGGGATTCAAGGTGATACTTGATTGTAGATTTTCCATTCTACAGGCGACAAAGAGTCGATGCTAATGTTTTGGGATCCATTCCTGTGGGAATAGATGATGTAAAACCTTTACCCAAAACATAGACTCTGTATGTGATAGAAAGTATCCACCAAAAAATGCACTATATATTGCTATTTATTTAAGCAAATGATTACTTAAATAACTTCAGATTCAAGATGTGTCTTGAATTGGCATATGCAAAATATTGTGAAGTCAAGATGAATCTTGAATCACATGTAGTGTTTGCCTCATATTGGATAGGTGATAGAAAAATCACTACTATCATTACAATGTATCATAATTATTGCCAAGATATAGTCTCAATTAGATATTAGCGATTTAACACAATGAAGGTACAAACCAGATTGGTGACCTTATAGTAGGGGAGCATAATCTGCAAATATGTGTATGTGCAGTAGATGTCATCCCATTACATTGTGTTCATGCTAATAGGACGAGTTGATCACACTTTTAAAAGTAGTTCAACTCGGAGGTAGTCACTATGTTTGTAGAAACACGGTGTAGACCTCAAATTGTGAGACTATTGCTTTGAAAGTAAACATTCAAATGATGTAAACCGTATGCAATTCACATTTAGATTGGATAAGCACATGCGGATAGTCACTATGTGATGGACATAGTGTAGATCCTGCAGTAGTATTGAGATACTAGCTTGTGTATGGCCAATCTAAAAGACTAATTATGGCAATCACCTGTAGGTGTAGACCTCTTTTGTAGTTCACATTCAAAATTAGGTACGCACAATGAGGATGAAATCCTATGGTAGTACTGTGGTACACCATGCGTGTATGACCAATTTTGTAAGACGAACAAAAGTTGTCACCATGGAGGTGAAGGTCATTTGTTCTAAAAAAATGATATTGGATACACACGTTGGAGATAATCACTATGTATGACATAGTGTAGATCTCATGATAGTAGTATGGGACTACCTTGTGGTTTACCTATATGCAAAATTTTAGAACATTATACATAAATCACGAGGTAATCACTTATTTTGCATGGAATAAAGTAAGCACTTAAAACTTAAAAGTAAATAAATGTGCTTAAATAAAATAACGCAAAAGTAAATTGCATGTAAAGTAAATTGCATATAAAGTAAATTGCTTGAAAATAAAGGGATTTTATCTCATTTGATGGAACTTAGGTAGTCACCATGAGGGTGTAGACCTTTTTAATTGTTTCACTTCAAGATGTATTCCTTGTAAGTTCATAGTCAAATTGGAAGTGCACTTTGAGAAATAAATCCCACAGTAGTATGGATACTACCTTGTGATTGCCAATTTGATAATAAACAAAAGGTGACATCGAGCGAATCAAGTTCCAATGAGATAAATCGACCATAGCATTTGTGTACATGTTATGATGCAATTTCTGATGACATGTGGTCACAAAAAGTATTTATTTACATGAGGTAAATATTGTGCATCATAGAGTATTTACATGAGGTAAATATTGTACATTGTGATTCTGTTAAAACCTGAGGGTTAAAACAATATTTCTAGAATACATTAATAATCCATTTGGACTATCACAAAATTCACAGAAACAGGAGGAGGAGGCTTGTGCAAAATGCACAAATCCTATCCATCCACTCCACGGACGGTTTTCCTGTGGGAAAACGTCGTTCGTCTGGGCTGTTTGGGAGCCACTGCGCGACTGTAGGAGCGCCGTCGTCTCCTGGCTTGGGGTCGGGCCGCCGCCTGGCTTTGCTTCCGCGCCGTGCGGATGGGAAGTGGGGGCGTGCGTCGCGTGGGGCTTGCGCTCCAGGTGGGCCCAGCCGCAGAAGCCGGAGAGCCAGTTGCCGCCTCCGCGTCGAGCGGGACGTTGGCGCGCGGGCGAGTTGCGCGCCTGGTGGGGAGCAGCGTCGGGCGCCGTGCCGCACGGGGCCAGTCGCGCGCGTGGGGCGTGCGTGCGTCGCCTCGTCGCGGGGCAACACGGTCGCGGTCGCACGGGCAGTCGTGGGAGGCGCGGCCATGGAGTGGCCGAGCGAGAGCCTCCGGTGCCCAGCTGCCTGACCACCGAGCCGGAGCCGGCAGTGGCGACGCGAGGAGTCGGCCATCGTCGGGCGGGGCTGCAGCGTGAGGCTGCGCGGGCGTCGCCGATGTCCAGCCGCTCGGGACCCGTGCGCAACGAAGATGAGGCCGCGCCACCGCGCGGGTGTCGTGCAAGGCCACAGGAGCCTCATCGGGCGTACGCGGGCACGGCGTGGGGCCGTGTGGAGGGCGACCGTGGGGCCGCCGAGCGCCGGTCGCGGACACGGCGCGAGGCCGTGCGGAGGGCCGCTGTTGCCGCCGTCGTCATCGGCGGAGCTCCGGCGCGAGGAGCCATGGCCCCGGCGTGAGACCGTGCAGAGGGCCGCAACGGTCGTGCAAGCCGAAGCCGCGCGGACCATCCGTGGTGCCGAGAAGTGTCGTCCGCGGTTGCGCCGAGGCCGCAGCTTGAGGCCGTGCGGACGTCGCCGGTGCCTGGGCGAGGAGCAGCCGCGAGATCGGGGCAGCCGCGCGAGGGTCGGGTGCAGTATGGGGCCACAGCCGCGGGCCATCGGCGTCATCGAGCAGAGTCACAGCGCGAGGCTGCGGGTGCCGGTACTGGTGCGGGCTGCGTTGCAGCCGCGCAAAGGTCGCTGGTCGCCGTTATCTGGCCGCAGAGGGACAGTAGTTGTTGCCGTCGAGCGCAACCACCGTAGGGTCGCAGCGAGGCATTGGTTCGGCCGATGGCCACTGCGACGGTGGTGTGGTAGACACTGCGAGGTAACCACTGCGTCGCCCTCGGTGATTACCACGAAAGGCGTTCACTGAAGGAAGATCACGACGTGATCCTATGGTTGGGGACATCGTTACCTCGATCCGATTGGATTACTGAGCTATTCTCTGTGGAGAATGTCGAGAGCGAAGGTGCTGATACCGTGTTGCGAGTATAATTGCGAGTAAAAGTGAATGAGACACATATAGGCAAATGAACCCGTCGTCTTCTTTCATTGATCATGGTGTATATATATATAGGGAGGAGAGAAGGAGGAAACTTCACCGCCAAGTCCACGATCGCAACCTCTCCCGTGCATGTAGCCATATGCAGGGAGGGACTCCCTGTCCGCAGAGATATGTGGTTGACTTAAGACTTTAGCTAAGCGAACCACATGAGGTGGTTAGGATGAGATTATCCTGTAGAAAATATTCATAACATTCCGCACGTCGCGGGTCCGGCACGTCCCAGCGACATTTCTTGGCACGAGGCGTGTCCCCCAACAACATTGGTCAGACCCGTCCGTCCTCTGTTTTGTTGGGACTGCTCTGCTCCGCACACATCTCTCCGTGGCACCTCTACTTCTGAGGTGATTTCTATTCCGTTTCCACGGTGATAACTGCTTGCTGCCTTGGTGGCACTGGTGCTCTTCTGCTGCTGACAGGTCCCCTTGCTTGTCCTCTGTTCACCGTTCTTTCCCGTCATGTTATTCTACTGCATGTGACGGTTCTCAAATTTGGAGTTGGCATTCTCAAATTTTGCCAAAAACCCTCCAAAAGTTTGACATTTGAAGTTGACAAATTAGTGAGCATTGGCAAATCAGACCCTGTGCGGCAAGAAAATGCGCGGCTCTACGATGTTCTGCATTCATGGCGATCCGCACGTATTAGAAGAGGTGGAAGGGCATAAACATAATTTTGTTTCTACCTCAAGGTTCCTAACGTAAGTTTTTAAGAGGTGGAAGAACATAAACATAATTTTATTTCTCTCTCGGGTTCCCCGATATAAGTTAGATCTAAGATTGGCAAGTGAATTATGTCAAACTGTTGGAGATGAGCTCTTTTTTTGATTTGGCATTTGGATTTGGGAGTTGGCAAACAAGGGCAATTGCCAAACAACAAATGGGGAACTGTTGGAGTTGCTCTTATATATGCAATTATTCTAGGCAGTGGCGGAGCTAGAGGAAATTCAAGGTGGTGCAACTTGTCTTATGGGTGCAAATATGGTGAAAATTGCCTTTTTCTATAGGTTTTTGAAATTTCCATGGGTGCGGCCGCACCCCACCATGAACAATGTAGCTAGGCCCCTGGGCCGAATGCAGCACGAAAAAAGTCCCCTAACCTAGGGTTTCTCTATCCTCTAGTGGCGGCGCCGGAGTCAAAAATCTCACGCCGCTGTTGACGTGATCCCTACTTCGAAATCCTCCGTGGAGGCGGTGATCCCCCGGCGAGTATTGCATGGCGTACTCAGGAGGACATGACTAGGCGAAGGGAAAGGAGAAGGACTATGATAAGCAAGGAGGGATGCCGAGTCTGGAGGAGCATCTAGAGGGGATGAAGTTTCATGGGGAAGAGGAAGCAGACCTCGATCTCTCAGGGGAACTAGAGGATCTTGTCAAGGAGGTACGCTGGCTTGCCCTATTTAGGGTTCACACGACAAAACCATTCAGCCACGCGGCTCTCTTCAGTGCGATGAGGAACGCGTGGGCAGCAGTGAAAGAGGTACAAGTCGGTGAGTGCAACCATGCTCATAAAACACCATGGATTTTTACGCAATGTGAAAGAGATGTTTGAACAACAAGTATTAACCGCCAAAGAGGAAATTTGTGAGTACCTCTTGCTTCTTGGCTAGCGACATCCTGTCGTCGGTCACGCATACAATCATTCGACAATTTGTGTCCTCTCGGTAGACACATCCGACTATGCAAAGTGAAGTGGAGGGGCCCCGAAATAGTCAATTTTCACTCGCGATTGTATAATATGTGGGGATCCGAATGAGTTATACACACATGTGAGTGTGTAGTGCAAGTGGATTAGAGGCTCGGCCAGAGGTTCGAACCCCCACAGCCGCCAGTAGCATCACAATTTTACGCTTAAAAAATACGCGACTTTGAAGGCAGTGATTTTTCTTCCATCAACAGTGTAGTATAACTACTTCCTGTTTCTACAACAGGGGGACTAGGGGTAGCACTTGCGGATTCTTTCATGCTTCACACATTTGTTAACTTCAGGAACAACATGCATGGTCTTGGCGTGGGAAATATCAGGTAAGCTTTTAGCTGGTATTGGGACACTAACTGTTGATACATTAGGCCCATTATGGATACTATTATTTGTTAACATGTCTATTGTGTGCCAAGTGAAGACAATAATATAGTACATATCAGGAGGTATTTATAGGGGTCCCCTGACTTCGTATCTCATACAAGATGTGAACTTTTACATTTGATACTTTCTACTAAATCTTGATTCTCTTATCTTGGCAAAGGTGTCTTATTCACTTCGCTTGAGTCATTATATAGGGGTCCCCTAATTTCGTATCTCATACAAGATATAAACTTTTACATTTGATACTTTCTAATAAATCTCAATTCTCTTATCTTGGCGAAGGCGTCTTCTTCACTTCGCTTGAGTCTTTACTTTGCCTTTTCTCTCTTTCATCTTCGCGAAGAAGCCTGAATTCCTATGGTTTTCTTCGATATCACGCAGAGCCAATTTCTCTGAGTGAAGTTGTTTCGCTTAATTCGCCTTTCCACTTCTCATGCTATGTAAAATTATCAGTAACTTCAGAGTTTCTGGACGAAAGTTTCAAAAGCAAAGTTAGATCCCAACAATGTAATAATTCAAATCAAACCTAGTTTTACGGGGACCTTGGGGGTGCACTGTCGGTCTTTTCAGATTCAGCACAACTGATAACTAGTCCAACATTTTATCATTCTGATAGATTTGCCCTTTTTTTTAGTGTTGCTAAGAATATTTTTCTGGGATATTTCTGTAGGTTCTTTCTCCACAAAATTATTAGATGGGTGCAGGACACACGCGGGTATAGATGCAGGGTGTCACATACGGCTGATCAATTCTAAAAACAATTGTTGATATATTATTTTAGGGATTGCATTGCAGGGCACGGGTGTTACAATCTTCTCAACAAAGTGTCTTATTCTGACAAAGTGTAGAAGCAGCATCCTCACTAACCTTTTTGGAACTTCCAGCAGTCCCAGGGTCAACTAAAGCATTAGGGTGCTAAGAGAATTGGGCTCATCCATAGGCTTACCAAATAGAGAGATACTCAGTTCTAGAGCAGGAGAAAGTTCTTTCCAATTTCACTCACATTTGTATAATATGTGGGGATCTAGAATGAGGCAATGGAGGGGAGGCTCCGCACGAGGGGCGAGGTCGCGGGTTCAAACCCCCGCGACCACGTAGCGTTGCAACTTTACACGAAAAGATGCAATTTTGCTTCAGGAACAGCAACCCTGGTATTGGAACACTAACCGCTAATACATTAGACCATTATAGGCGTTGCACTTGGAACACTAACCGCTAATACATTAGGTCATTATGGGTGTTGCAATTTTACACGAAAAGATGCAATTTTGCTTCACGAACAGCAACCCTGGTATTGGAACACTAACCGCTAACACATTAGTCCATTATGGACTATTATTTGAAGGTATTGGAACAAACACTTACCGCTAATACATTAGGCCATTATGGATACTATTATTTGTAAAGATATCAAAATTCAAATCAAACCTTAGGATGCGTTATTAGTCATTCTGATAATTTTCAGAGCACATCTGATAACTTGTCCAACGTTTTGTCATTCTAATATATTTGCCTTTTCAGTGTCGTCAAGAATATGCTGCTAGGATATTTCTTCAGATTCTTTGTTCATAGAATTATTAGATGGGTGCAGGCCACAGGTACATCCCCTTGGGCACGAAATACCGAGAACTAAAACCGAAACAAAAATAGCTTAAACCGAAAAAATCGGTTCATGTTCGGTTCCCAGCTTGCATGTACGAATTTACCAAGGTAAATTCAGTTTCGGGCCTCGGTTTATCGAACTAGCTGCCTAATTGGCGAATTTCGTGAGGCATCAACCATTCAACCCAATAGCAGCCCCATTACAAACCCTAGCTACACACTCCACTTCCCTCCCAGCCTTTCGGCTCCCCGACCCCGACACCCGCGCGGCACGTGACGCACACACCGCATGACCCCTTCCTTCGCCGCTCCGCCGCACTGAGTGACCGCGGACCGCGCCACGCAGCGTAGGGCGCCGCCCACCGCCGTCTCTCACACAACGCAGCCGCCGCCCGCCCCCGCGCCGTTGACTTCGTCTGCCGCGACTCCACCTCCGCCCCTCTCCCACGACACCAAGCGCCCGCGCCTCCCCCCCCCACCCGTGACCCGCCACCCAGCCGAGCAAGGATCGATGAAGACACTCCGCCTCCGCCCTCTCCCATGGCAGTACGTTGTTCGGTATTTACCGAAACCGAACCGAAACAACTGGAACCGAAATCCATCGGTACCGAGAATTTTTTAGAATCGATCGGTACTGAGTTTGCCAGGAATCGAATTAGTGCCATTACCAAGGAACCGAACCGATCGGTTCAGTAGTACTGAACACGTAGAGTGACGGGTACATATACGGGGTGTGTCACAATCGTCGGGCGGGTGGCTGGCCAGTGGGAGCCTCGCCCGATTAAAAAAATGTTTTGCTATTTCTTTTTGAGTTTTAAAAACATGAATTCCGAGAATGGTTTTTAGGGGCGGCTCGTTTCTTAAGTGTGGTCCATCACCAACCGCACCTACAGAGCCCACCACTATAAGAACGGTGATTTAGGGGCTGCTGACAAAACCGCCCCTACATAGGGTCGCCAACCGCCCCTATAGTTTCATTTTGGCGTAGTGATATACCCCTGGTTCAATCAGTTGCACTTCTCCATGAGTACCAAGCTTTGGTGCCATGTCACTATTACCTCTCGAGCTGTTTTTCATGATACGATGGCACGGAGACTCACTCGCCATTTCGCCCTACTTGCATTTCCAGTGCTGCCGTCCTGTAAAATTACAAGGTTCCCCATACTAGCACACTTACGATGTGTACCTTTGACTTCTAGTGGACGAATACCTTGTTCTGTAAGAAAACTCTCTGAATGATTTTGTATGGTTTTTAAGCCGTCAGCAGCAGCACTGGCCGGGCACCCTATCTGCAATACTCTTGAGCTGAAGAATGAATGGACGTGACACAGTGAGCATCCAAGACAGATCCAATAAACATGTAAATCAATAAGATCCTTTTTCATGGATGCCATTATAAAAAGTGCACTACTCACCAATACCCCTGAAAAATGTTTGTTTTCACATATGACATCCACATTTTGAAGCTTTTCGCGCGCGCCCTTCCGGCTCCCCTGGGCTCTTTTTTGTTTTCCTCCGTTTGTCCTCCCCGACAAGCGGGCCCGAGGCGGCAAAATGACCACCGATGCCCCTCATCTTGCCCTCCTCTTCTTTCTCCTTCTCAGCTCCGTAAAAGTCAAGTCAGACCAGTTTCCACGAGCCTAATTGTGCATTAAACAACACTGCTAATTAACTAATTGCGCATTAAACAACACTAGTAATCACAATCACCGTCACAAAGCAGCACATGCTGGTTTGCTCCGTCCACACAGTGACACAAGAACTTCCACGAGAAAGTTCTTGGTTCATCAGCACGCCCACGTCTGGGGAGCGCGGCGGTGCTGCTGTCCAACCGGCTCCGCGACTTCCACCGCGCCAAGTACCAGCTGGAGCACGTGGTACGCACGCACAAGGGCGTCGACGACCGCGCCTTCCGCTCCGTGTACCAGGGCCTGTCCATCAGCCGCGACCTGCTGGAGGTGCGCGGGCACGCGCTCAAGATCTCGCCTCCGCCTTCCCGACGCGCGAGGGCCGCGGGCTCGCGAAGCCCCTCGACGCGGCCCCGACGGCGACGGTGCCGCCGTAGAACGCCGCGACGCCCTCCTCCGCCACGCGCTCCAGGATGCCCGCGAGCGCCGCGAGGGACGCCATGGCCGCGCACAGCTCCATTGTTCGCGGACACGACCTTGGGCGCCGTGAAGAAGAGCAGCTGCTCCAAGAAGGGCAGCACCAGGCACACGGGAGCGCCGGCGAGGTGGAGTGCTCCCCTAGGCGGCGCACGGCAGCAGGGGCGCCCTGCGCCTGGGCGGCGGCGCTCGCGCCCGCGTCGAGCCAAGGGAGGCCATGCGCCCGTGCGTGACGGGGCCGTGCCTGCCGCCGGGACCGTGCCACGACTGCTGTTCGAGAAGGCCAACGGCGCGCCCCTGCTCCGCCTCGCCGTGCGGCGGCTCCTGGTCCGCCTCTCCGCGCACGGCGGCGCCGCGCCCCCGTTCCGCTCTAACAAGCGCCTCGACGCTCGGGAGCTCACCCAACCGCCATGTCCACGCCTTTCCCCCAGCGCGCGCGCGCCAGCAGCAAGCAGAGCTCGGCGGCGGCCGGCCAGAGCTCCCCCGCGCGCCCGCCTGCGACAGCCGGGCGGAGTTCCACCGTGCCCACGCCTGCAGCGGCCTAGCGGGGCTGCTGGCGCGCTGTCCCCTCGGCGGCGGAGCGCGGCCGCGGCGTGGCAACCGACAAGGACGGAGGGGATGGACTGACGCGTGGGTCCGTTTGCAGGTGAGAGAGAAGGAGAAAGAAGAGGAGGGCAAGCTGAGGGGCCTCTGTGGTCATTTTATCGCCTCGGGCCCGCTTGTCGGGGAGGTCAAACGGAGGAAAACAAAAAAGCCACCCGGACGGAAGCAAGACGCACGAAAAGCACTTCAAAGTGTGGATGTCATCTGTTAAAACAAACATTTTTAAGGGATATTGGTGAAGTAGTAAGACTTTTTATAATAACAAGATTCATGAAAAAAGGCTCAATAAAGAACCCCTATCTTATTTCATAAGCCGGAAAGCTTATATCGACTCCTGTTATTCTCTATCCAAATTTAAAAATAAGTGCTCTTAATACTATGATTTTTCATTCACAATACACAACATTTGATTTTTTTTTACTGCATTAGGTGATGGGCTCTGATCGAGAAGACTGACCTGCTATACGCTTTGATTAATGGGAGACAGCTCTGTACTCTTCCAAAATTGACATAGGTACATAAATCCTAGTGACTACTGCTGAAGGTCAGCATGTTTATATCATTATTACATTTGAGAGAAGTGACTGCCACCTGCTTGTGACAGTATATTCTTGAACCTGTTATCCACTCAGTGACCGTGAGACACACACACACACACACACACACACACACACACACACAAAATGATTTGCAGTATACTACCTTTCTCAATTCGATCTAATGCAATTACTTTAAAAAAAACCGATCTAATACAGCCGCGCTTCTAATCTGGGGGGAGCAAGATCGGGTGTTCCCAATGGAGCTGGCTCACAGATTGAACTGGTTCGCTGATGCTACCTTTGAAATCCTCTTATTAGTTGATATATGAGGTTTACTTTATCAAAAACCCCCGTGAAATTTGTTACGACGCTGCTGATCACTTGACAAATCCACAGGCATCTCTAGGGGAATGCTCGATTGGTTGTCATAAAAAAATGTTGGGCACGCAGTCAATATTGAACAGCCCCACGGCCCGTTGGCCCGACAATTACCAAAAAGAAAAATAAAAAATTGGGGTGAGAGAGGCTCGAACTCTCGACCTCAGGATCACTCACGTTTAGCTATGAGACCTACGCGCTAGCCAACTGCGCCACCACCCCATAGTGATAACTTGTTCTAATTGTTCCTATATGAAAGATTGAGACTTTATTCTTCTCTTAACCTATTTTGTTTGTGCATGACACGATGTTTATTTGAGTTTATCACAACATCGTAAGAATGAAGTTTCCAGATTGACATACGCAAAAGAAATTTTTATCTTTTCTTTTTTTTAAAAATGGAAAAGATGGGATGGTAAACAAGAAGTCTTTGGAATGATTTAGATGTTTAGATTAACGTGGTAATTTCTAGCATTTTAGTTATGGTTGCAATAGGAACGCTGTAGCAATGGTTGTCAATTGTCCATTCGTGATGGATCTAGTATCTTTTTCTTCTCCACATGCCTCATCTTTCTCCTCTACCTATGAGGAGGCTTAAGTTGCGAACAACATGATAATCAAGTTTGGGAAAAATCCATTTGGTGATGTTGCTCCTAAAGATGACAGTTGATAAATCCTTGTTGTCATTATCTGCAAACGTGAATTTTGCCCTTAATAGTTTTGTCCCAAGTTGAAAGTCCATGTTTAAATCATAACTGAAATATTATAACCTAAATTAGTAAGTTATGTATGTGATTATTTTAATTAAGATTATGAATTATAATAATTAAGTGTTTGGATTCCTTAATCAGTGTTAGTTAAAGTGAGAAATGGCTACAATCCCAAACTACAGATCTCACCTCATTATAGAATCATTACAACATGGCGTTTTGATTATAATTAATCCACCCTACAATCCATAACGTTTGGATCAAGACAACTTTATTTTAGTTTATTGTTATAGTCGCAATGAATCCAAGCATACCAAATTAAGCTTGACTTAGATAAAAAAATATCAACACTTATGATACTAACTATAAAAAGATGTTCTAGCTAAATCTAGTAAAAAAACACTTATT
The DNA here is from genome assembly GCA_015847255.1 of Hyparrhenia diplandra. Classification (NCBI taxonomy): domain Eukaryota; kingdom Viridiplantae; phylum Streptophyta; class Magnoliopsida; order Poales; family Poaceae; genus Hyparrhenia; species Hyparrhenia diplandra. Next base: position 369,689 of record JADLZK010009479.1, read on the forward strand.
TACGTATCATAAATATTTGTTACATTTTTTGTGTAAATTACTCAAATCATAAATAAATACTGATACATTTTGTGTAATTTAATCAAATCATAATGGTTTTCTTTTAGAGGAACACAAGAATATTTTGTTTTACATCAACCATCTACCGGCCCACAAGGAAGCACGGCACATTTTACAGCACACGTCCTGAATAATTTCAGCACTCGGCGCGCCTCGTGATCTCTTGGATGAACCTGTCGAGGTTGACGTGCGACGACCCGCCCGGCGCGACGGCCGCCTTGGCCTTCTCCTTCCACTCCGCGGCCCTCCTCCTGGCCGCAGCGCCCCTCCCCTGGGCGCCCATCAGCTCCCTGACGGCGGCCTCCACCTCGCGACGCCCCGCCTCGCGCGGCATCTCCAGTGCCACCCCCACTCGTCGCACGCGTACCGGCAGTTGGTCACCTGCTCCGAGAAGAAAGGCCAGCACAGCAGCGGCACGCCGGCGCGGAGACTCTCCAGCGTGGAGTTCCACCCGCAGTGGCTGAGGAACCCGCCCGTGGCGCGGTGCTTCAGCACCGCCTCCTGGTCGCACCACCCCACCGTGAGCCCGCGCCCGGCCACCGCCTCCGCGAACCCGTCCGGGAGCGCCCACCCGCCGGCGTCGCGCACAACGTCCGGCCGGACCACCCACAAGAACGGGCACCCGGCAGCGGCCAGCCCCACGCGAACTCGTCCATCTGCTCGCCCGTCACCGTCGTGATGCTCCCGAAGTTGACGTACACCACGGAGCCCTCCTCGTCGGCGTGTCCGTCCAGCCACGCCGCGCACCGGTCGTCGTCCCTCCACAGGCTCGACGTTAGAGAGGGCAGGTACGACGGCGGGTAGACCTCCGGGCCCAGCGGGCCGACGGTGAAGGTGTTGGGGAGACGGTCACGGATGGCGTCGAGGGAACGGCGCTCCAGGTCGTCGAAGGTGTTGAGGAGGATGCCGTCGGCGACCGGGGAGTCGAGCTCGCACTGCTTGATGATGATGTTCAGCATGGTGTCGTCGGGGTCCGTGGTGCGGATGAACGTCGGGAGGTCGCGGAGGCGGGCGCCTGGCAGCATGCCGGCAATCCAGTCCACCGGGGTGTCCAGGTACCCGTTGGTGAAGCACGTCTCATCTGCGTGTATATGTGCGAGTTATTAATATGTATAATGCCGCCTTCAAAATATATGTATGAGTTATGCGTATGATTGCATGAATGTGTATGCGATATTGCTGCTTATCTGTATTTGTAATTGTACGTAGTACGTACAAAGATATGTACTAAATTCATTTTAAATTGTAGTTCATTTGATTTTTTTTAACCTTAAGTTTTGACCACTCGTCTTGTTTAAAAATTTGTGCACAATATCATTTCTTTGGTTGTGTGATGCTTTATTAACAGAAGGTACAATGACTTAAATTTGACTATATTTACACAAATTTTTTGAATAAGACGAATGATCAAATTTAAGGTTGAAAAAGTCAAATGTATTATAATTACCTTTATTCTTAAGGTACGTGTAGAAATCACCACACGTTAACCAGGGAAAATAAAATCAAAGTAGTCTCCTACATGCATCAGCAATCACTGTCATTACACAAAATAAATAACCCAATGCAAAATTACCCTCAATATATTTCGTCTAGCTATGTAATTTGACCAATTTGTGAGTTTGACATTTGTACAATATATATGCGCACCCCGGTGGATACAACGAAAAGAAGCTACACCTATATATACTTCATTTAAGAAGGGGTTGTTGCATCTATCAACTAATTAGCACTTAAAGTTTGTACAAGTAGTACAGTCAAACACGCTTACTAATACAGTTATTAAACATTGGTGTAGGCGCTAAATAAATAGGGCCTATAATTTTTTTTTAAAAAAAAAAAGAGAGCGGCTATCACATCTTAAAGTAGTATTAAGTAGTACTAGAGCTAGAGTGTACCAATCAGTCTGATCTGATGTGATCTGAGCTTCTTTTTTTTTTTTTTTTTTTTTTTACCAAGGATGTGATCTGAGCTTGTCTGGTCAACCATCTCTTACTGGGCCGTCCCAATGTGAAACCGTGACCATTTTAATTAACTTGCCCCACCGGACCAATATTTTATTTAAATTCCTTTTAATTATCTTGTTTTATGTGGAAGATAGTGGAAGGGTTGGACTTGACGATGGGTAATGGCATACAGTATTACTATCACTGATGACTGAAAAGTCTGCAAGCTGGCCAGGAAATGCATTAGATAATGGCGGCCAAGTGCGCTAGCTGTGTGTTAATTTAGTTAAACACGGCCGGTACAATGTTTATCTCCCTAGCTTGTGGTTTTTTTTTTTTTTTCCTAATCTCAAATATATTCTGGAACTAGTTGGTCCTCCAAATCATTTATTCTATTCGAAGTTCAAACAATATTTTGTACATGATGCGTAAGCCTTTGGTACTTTAGCTTTTTTTAATACATTATCTTTGTTATGCACCTAGTTATACATTATGTTTAAATGAATAGCAAAACAAATACATCTAGAAAAGTCAAAACCACCTACAATTTAGAACAGATGAAGTAGTAAGTTCCATCTTTTTTCTTTGGTGCTAGTACTGTGGTAAGTTCCATCTTTCAAGTCATCCAAAGTGTTTAAGCCTTGCAAGCAAAAAATCAAGTGTTCACAAAGAAGATTTTTTCAACGAATAAGAAGAACAAAATTATTATTGAGAAAGTGCATTTCATATATTTGGATCATATAATTTAGTCATCGACCGGATCAATAACAAGCTAGATCTCAATCAATCTTGAGTTAGTCATGGATCAACAAGCTATAGATCAATCAATATCATATAAGCTGATGATGAATTAGAACTTTAACTCATAAGAATGCCATCTATACTACTGTAGTTAGCATCGAAATAAAAGTTGATGGTCAAGTCAAAGCTGCAGATCTTGCAATGCAAAGCATCATATCTGATTACCTTTGAAAGGGACGTAGCCTCTCTTGACGAGCTGATCAAAGTTGAGGTACGCCACGAAGCCGCAGGCGCTATGCGTGAAGAAGAGGTAGGCCGGCAAGCCCATCTCCTTGGCGACGTGCGCGGCGTAGCCCATGGCGCCATCGCCGACGACGCAGCTGACCGGCGGGACTCCATCCGTGCGGTTGAGCCGCTCGACGAGCGCCCTGACGGCGGCGGGGCCCGTCCGGCGCGTGGCCTCGCAGAGCGCCCAGATGTCCTGCGTGGCGTCCAGGTCGGAGGGCGGAGCCCGTCCGGGATGGTCTCGAACCGGAGGCCCTCGGCGGCGGCGCCGGCGTCGAAGGGCCCCCGCGCCACGCGCGCGGAGGAGGCGCCCGTGGTTGTACTCTGTGTGGACGAAGGTGACGTGCAAGCCCCGCGCGTGCAGCGCCTTGGCTAGCTTCAGGAACGGGTTCACGTGGCCCTGCGCTGGGTAGGGGATGAGCAGGACGTGCGGCTGCTTATTGGCCGGCGGCTGGGCCTCCGACGACGCCATGCTGCGCCTGCGCTGCGCTTCTCCTGCCTCCGGCTGTGCTTTAGGAATGATGAGACTGACTGGGGGGTGGGTGGGTGGGTGGGGAGGACGAAGATGTCAGTTGATCAAGTAAGCTAACCTTACTGTCTTAATTTAAAATGTTTTTTTTTGTTGGAAGCAACCTGGAACGAAGGGAGATTGTAGGCATGCTATGCTCTGGCGTGGAGGGTGATTGAGGACGTCAACTAGCTACATAAATTTACCTGAAATCCCATTGATACACAGAAAACATGTAGTAAAAGAATTTTGTAGGAGCTGGTATTTGGAACAGAGGAATAAAATCGCGCAGGATATCGAAAAGCAAATCAACCGCTCCGGTGCATGTCTGAATAAAGACTGCTTGGCAGCTTCTGGGGAAACAAGTTCAGCCTGCTGGTCCCATATGCATGGAAACAGAGCAACCACACTGATCTTGACATCAATTCTCTGTTTGTCTGACAATTTAACCATCAGCAAGGCCATGATTCAAATAATTGATCTGTCTTATTATAGATAGGGCTGAATTGATTGTATCTACCATTGTTAGTGCTATTACAATCAAAATTTGTACGGTGATGCGAAGCGTGAAAAAAATAGATTTGCTTTGGCTGGGGTGTGCGGCAGCAATGCAACGCCCAAGCGACGCTTGAGACTTGAGAGCCCCAGTGGTAAGCCATTGTGCTGGACCCTCTCCCACAAAAAACAAATTTAATATCAAAGTGGACAATGACCCACATATCAGCTACTAAAATTGATCTTAGCCAAAAGGTATGAGTTTCATGAGAACTTTAGATTAATAAAAGTACCGGTTCTGAATTTTCTGATTGCCATCGGCTCTGCCGTCATGCTATTGTGTACTGTGAGATTCCTGTTAAAACAGGCGTTCTCAATTTATTTAAGAGTGGGCTGCAGCACCAGAACTAGGAGTGCTTTTTTTTAATCACTATGCACGATTTGACATCTCAAAGCTTGTGATGTGATCAGCACTGAAATGGTCAGGGTCCCCACCTGCGGCTGCCACTAACGGAAATGCAGGTGGTTCAAACGCGATTTTGATTTAAATAATTTCCCTTAGCCAAAAGTAAGAAAAAGCGAAGGGGTGCGCCAGGCTTTGAAGCCCAATCAAGGCCGACGAAGCCAACATTATTAGTAAAATTCGTTTTTGAAACAGATTCAGTGCCTTACCTTCTTCAAGGCACCACGTACCTTACTTCCTCATCTGTACCATACAACAAGCAAAGGGCTAAGAAAGGTTGCCGCTTCTTTCTCACAAGTAGTCAAGCAGCAGCAGTATAGAAATACAAACTTATATATTTAATGAAGAAAGAGGACGTTGTACTCCCAATTTCCAAATTATATATTTTTTACTGCTGCTAAAACAATTCGTGCATACTTGAGCACTAACAATTTTATGGCAACGGAAAAAAAATCGTGTGTGTCCGATGTTACTGATTTTCTCATCGGTTGTCCAAATATTAGTAGCAGTAAAAAACAATATAATTTGGGATAGTATTAGTAGCAGTACAAAATAATATAATTTGGGAGGATAACCCCTTTCTTCATTAAATAAATTTGTTTTGTGAACGGTGTGCTGTTGTTCATTTTTATTTTTATTATTTATTTATTTATTTGAAAAGGGTGCTGCTGCTGCTGCTTGACTACTAGTAGTATCGCTGCTTTTCTTAGTTTTGGGATGGTTGCTGTACAAGTGTACAGTAGAGACAAGGAGGTAAGGTACGTGGTGCCTTGAAGAAGGTAAGGCACTGAATCTGTGTCCTCAAGGGAAGGCCAACGAAGCAAACTTGTTTTAAGCTTTGGTTGGGGTGCGCCAGGCTCGGACAGCAGTGGCTCGGACAGCAGTGCAACGCCCGAGCGACACGCGAGGACCGCTACTGTGGTAGGCCTTCTCCCACAAAAATAAATTTAATATCTGAATAAACACATAGCCCACATATCAGATATTAAATTGATAAAAATAGATATTACGCTTGACCTTAGCCAAAAGGCCGAGAAAGGTATGAGTTGCAGCTGGGCACCCTCGCCTTCTTTTGTAGAGCGCCTCGCGCCTCTCCGCGGCTCAGTAGGCGAGGTGGGACTATCGCTGCGGTAGTGCAATGGCTCTTTTCCCCGGGCGAACGGTGCGCGGCGAGCGGAAGCGCTGCGCTGGTTTGGGCCCAATCTGTTTTCTGTTCTTGGCGGCCCAGGTTGGTAGCCTGCCTCATGGGCTGTCCTGTGTTCTCTGTCTCTCACGGAGTCACACACGGTCACGGCCTGACGAACCCATCCATTGGCGTCATCATCACCTGTTAATCAAACAACAGCTGAGGACAAGTTGTCGCAAGCCTCCGGGTGACAATGGTCTCCGGCCACACGGTGTGGACGCCTCACCTACGGTCCTTCATAGTCACTTTGATAGTTATTTTCATACAGAGACTTCGTTTTCTTTCGATAACAACCATATATATTATCATTATCATGTATGAAGACATAGTATTTGTTGTATTTTGTTTTCTCATCTCACCTCCAGTCTCGTTTCATTTGATATATAAAACAATTTTCTATGGATTTTCTCGAATTAAACCATAGTTCTAGATTTTTGTCACATGGATTTTATAAGAAAACTGTATTAAAAATATATATTTTCTTTGTTTGATTTCGGTTCAACCCGTTCCTGCATAATGTTTGAGGAGAGTAAAATGCGCCCAAGGTCCTCGAACTATTGGCCTCCTCCCATCTAGGTATTCGAACTATCAAAACGACTATATGGGTTTTGTCCATGCACACCAAAGGTCTAAAAACCCGCCACGTCATGGATAAATTTTCAAAAAAAAAACACTATCTATTTTCTCTTTCTCGCAACTAGCTCCTTCCTCTGCGTGTGTCTCCCGCGCTCCTCCTCCGCGGCGCTCGACGACGCGAGGAGGAGCCGGACGCTTCGCGCTGGGCACGGCCGCCCCGCCCTCGAGGCATGTCCGTCGCCGCCCCGCCGCTGTGGGCGCTCGAGGGCCTCGCACCGACAGACGGCGGCCTCCGGCAGCGGGTGCCTCACCGGCCGAGGGGGCGGACGCCCTTCGCACCGGTGCCTCACGGGTGAGGGGCCGCGCGGACGACGACGGAGAACGCTGGCGGGCGGGGGCGCCGCCGCTCTTCGACCCGCATGTAACACCCTGGTGTTAATTATCGATTAAGCAATGGATTTGGCCTAAGACCAGTGTATTAGTTCATGGTCACGTCGTTGGTCGAAGAAACGCGAAAAGAATCAGATTAGGAAAGCATCCCTCTTGTGTCGGAAACCCTAGATTTCAAACCCTAGTTTGTCCCCTTTTCTTTTATTCAAAATTTATCAAGATTTTGGGTATGGTCATTAAAGCATTTTGGTAGAGTTTCCAAAATTGAACAAAGTTGGTATTTTGAGTTTTCAAAGTTTAGTTCAAAATTTTGAAGTAATTTTGAATTTCATTCAAACCCTATTTACCCCCTTTTCTATATTTCAAAATTTATGCAAAATTTGGGAAAACTTCCAAAAACCAGTTTGTAGATCTTGTTGAGAGGAACAAAAGGCATGTACAAAGTTTTTTAAGTTTTTACATGATTTTAAAAGTAATTTTGAATTCAAATTTCAAATTCTTTGACCCCATTTCAAAAAGTCAAACTTAGAGGTTGAAGTTGAAAATGGTCCAATTATAAAATTTGTAGATCTTGAAAAATTAAGGGGGTTACTTTTTGAAATTTTTGAGTTTAGTTCAAATTTTATGAGTAATTTGTAAAATTCAGGTTGAAAGAGAAAGTCAAACTTGGGACTTAGAATTTTTCTAAGTCTGAAATCTGTGTCCGACAGGATCGACGTCTCGCGTTCTCGAGATTTTGTTAAGCAACTTGAGTTGGACCAAAAACACGGATTTGAGTTTATACTTTGAAGACCAACATATCAAAAGTTGAGATCGATCGGATTTGATTTGACAAGGTTTTGACAATCGTTTCCCAAGCATCATTAAGTCGTTGACAATGCAAGTTTTGGAGATGATTATCTCTTAATCTGAGCAGTTAATGATCATGGGCCTGTTATGAAAAATGAAGATTGATCTGAGGTGAACATTTTTGCCTCTTGGCCCATGTCGAGATTCGGCCCAGAAATAGTCCAAACCGACACCCAAACCGACCTTCTTTTACACGTGTCAACTGTTCGATGGAATGCCGCAAAGGATTTTCGCGTCGGGAGCGCGTCCACTCCATTGCCGCCACCGACGTTTCTCCGTGTCGGCTCGTCCGGCGTTTGGCTGCCCTGGTTGGAGGCCGAAGCCGTGTCCGAGTGTGCCACTGCCCCAACCGTCTATCCCTCGCTCTTTCTCGCTCTCTCGCTCACCTTCGCGGCTGCGCCGCGCGCGTCCGCCATGGACGGCCGGCCAAGCTCCATGGCCGCCGTCGTTTTTCTCCGTTCCAGCCACCACCATCCGCCTCGCGCGCGTCCCCGCATCGCCTTTGCTCCGTTTTCGCCCTCCAGCCGCCTCCTCGCCGTGCTCAACCGCCGCCGACGCCGATACCGCCGTGGCCGTCGCCCGGTCGGCCGCGTGCGCGTGGCGAGGCCTCTATGGGCTATTTCCAGCCGAGCCAGAGCCGGGCGTGGGTGCGGTTCGGCGCCACCTAGCCTCGCCGCCGTCGCCCGTGGCCGGGAAGCCGCCTCGCTGCCAGCCGTGCGCCGTCGCCGACGCCGCCGTCCGCCCCTGCTCTGTCTCAGCGAAGAAAGAAGAGGAAGAGGAGAAAAAGAAGTAGAGGAGGACCTGTTTGTAAAATCAGAAAACTCCAGGGAGCTAGGTGAGAAGTCCTGTGACTCATATGAATAGTGCTTTGTACCTATTTATAATTTCATAGAAGTCCGAGGGTCTTTTTGTAAAAGTGCTAAGTCAAAGTCTGGATGGGCCGCTGTTGGGCCGGCCTTTCACTGTTCCTTTGGGCCGGCCTGTTACTATTACAGTGGGCCGGACCATGCACAGTGCCAGGCCAAGCACAGTGCTGGGCCGACTTTCGGCCCGAAGGCCTTTTTCTTTTTAGCAATTGATTTTCCAATTTCTATTTATATGAATAGTACCTGTTTTTGTTAATTTCATATAAATTCAAATAGAGCTTCTAAAATTCTGAAATTTTTTGTATAGCCTTTTCTTGATGTCTAGTATTTATGAAAATTTTGAAACTTTGATTTTGAGTAGTTCTTGCATGATTTAAAAATACAATTTTTAATTGAAAAATGCATCTTCTACGATTTTTAATAATTATTTTATTTATCCAAAAATCATGAAAATTATTTTGGTGCTGTTTTATGATGTGACCTACTTGTGGAAAAAAGTTTGGGGTCCATTGGAGAAAGTTAAATTATTTTCTATTTTATGCTTTATTTATTAATTAGAAAATGAGATGATTAGAGACTTTCGACTTAGGTTTTTGAGTGAGTTTTGGGTTGTTTTGTGAACCCTAAACCGTACCACTATCAGATGGTCCTTGAGAGCTCCATAAGCAATGGTGATGATATCTCGTAGAGTAGTTTAACCAGTTGGTTTTGTTGGGTTGCAACTTTATCGTAAAGGAAAGTTGTACTTCGTTGTTTATCATTTCATGCATCATCAAGCATCATGTTTACCATTCTGTCATGCTAAAACATGCATCATCATCTACGTGTAGAGTATACGAGTGAGTCGGATCATGTTGATGAAGCTTTGGAGAAGGCGTTGATATGGTTCGTGATGATCAAGCTTCAGAGAAGATTCATCCGTCGACAAGGATAGTATCAAGTTTGACTTCGACAATCTTTCTTCGGGAATCGACTTTTCCTCGCAACACGTGCAAGCCCCGGTTCATTTAAACCTTCCTTGTGTTTTTACAAAGCTTTATATCACCTTTGCTTTATGCTTTGCATTAGGTGATAGGAGTTGAGTGACAACCTAATTGATGCATTACCATTCCTTGAATATTTCAATATCTACCTTGATAACCTGTTTTGCTAAAATACTAGAACGCTTTAGCCTGGCTTTTATTAGTTAGACTTTTGAGTCAAAATGTGATGAGTCTCTTATGATAGCCCGAAGTGGCATTTGATGAGAAAGGATGCTATATGAGAAAACCATCTTTGGGATATGGTGTTGAAATTGAGACCTGGCCGGGTAATTTGCATTGAGAATGGAGTCTCGGTGTAGTATTTCCGGCTTGTCGATTAAGGACCTGGAAACGTAAGATATGTGGATCGAGACTATGGAACGCACCGCGCCCGAGGTCGTTGGACCAATGGCACGCGTCTGTCATGGGTGTCATCCCATCACGGTCGACCCTAGTTCTCGACGCATACTCCAAGTAAGCCCAATCTTGGGGGTGTCAAATCGAAACGTACAAATCGCAAGACCGGAGTGGAGAGATGGCGGGAGTACAAGATACCCTCGGTGGGTTAAAGTCCGGTGACGAGGCGCATCAGTATTCTCGGGTGGCGTGAGGACGCCGTTCCGTTTTGAGTATCGGGGAAAGGGTTGATATATGCAAGCTTAAGTGCTACATATGTCGTGTGGAAAGAACTCCCAAATTGGGTTAATCGATTCGAAATCGCCGTGCTTCTCGGATATGGAGACTTGGTTTCCCCTTACATCGTAGTTTAAATTATGGAACAAAGTGAAGAGATGGAATAAGTGATGGAACTTCTACAAGTGTTTGATATAGAATAAGATCACCTAGATTAGGTGAGGCATTCTTGCTGCCTTCCTTGTCCGTGCCCGTAAAGACTTGTTGAGTACTCCGCATCAGGGTTCCGCTTGGGGCCCAAGGTTGGGTGACACGGATGCCTATACAACTTCGCAAAATAAGTTAAGTTTACTCAAATGACTTATTCACAATTTGTAAAATTAAGGTCCATCTATATTTTTGTAACAGACTTTGTGTATGAGTGATTCGCATGGATCTTCAGCCGCCGTGGTCACGTGCAGGATCTTCCTTCAATTCAGAGAGCAGTTGGCACAGCCCCTTGCAGATTCAGGATTAATTTAATTAAATTAAACGAATTAAACAAAGGGCCATCACAGGGCGTGTGTGTAGTATAGGGCAGGCCCTGCACGTTGTTGGTCTGGTGTGTGGGTCGCAGGCTCACACCCAGTACCCACCGGCACCCGCTGATGAGTCGCACACCGTACGTGAGGCCGTCGCTTTTTGCTTGATCTGTGGTGTCTGGTGTGGGACTGTAGTAATAGAGAATTTATCCGTTGAAAGAGGAGAGTTTTTTTTTTTTTTAAAAAATTTGTCACTAGAGCTGGTGCTGCCATCAGTTGTAGATAGGTAGTTTGGTATTTTACTCTTTGGAATGATGGCATGCCACGTAGGATGGACCAGGAACCAGTTGAAATTGACATCTAATTGTCTAAGATGGAAAAAAATGTTTTAAAGGTTAGAGATGTTAAATATTTTGGTTTTTTATAGATTCCATGAGAAAAGGAAAATCGGACTTTTCAAATATAGTTTTTTTCTTTTTGAAAATTGACTTTGCAAACAGCTGGTAGGGTAAGCATGGGGTAAGCATGTTGCAGTCGAGGTGATGGGGTAACATGTGTCCGTGCCCGTAAAGCCGCTTGGGGCCCTGGGTGCGGGCCACGGTAGAGTCGAGGTCCAGCCCAGACCGCGTGATTCGCATGGATCTTCAGCCGCCGTGGTCACGTGCAGGATCTTCCTTCAATTCAGAACATGCCGGCCTTGCAGATTCAGGATTAATTTAATTAAATTAAACCGATTAAACAAAGGCCATCACAGGGCGTGTGTGTAGTATAGGGCAGGCCCTGCACGTTGTTGGTCTGGTGTGTGGGTCGCAGGCTCACACCCAGTACCCACCGGCACCCGCTGATGAGTCGCAGCCGTAAACCGTACGTGAGGCCGGCTTTTTGTTGATCTGTAGTGTCTGGTGTGGGACTGTGAGAACGTGAAGGAGTGTCAGAGCGGGTTGCCATCAGTTGTGTTGTGGTCACTGCCTGACGTGGGACCAGGCCAGCAGTCCTAGCATATTCGTATATTCCATCACCTTCCTATCCCAGAAGCACTGTAGGACAATCAAAATGCATCTTTTGGCCCACTGTCTGCGCATGCTCACTCCGCCGCCGGTGCTCAGATCAAACATGCCGGCCGAGGTCTGGGACGAAAAAGACGAACCGACTTTCCAGGCAGCCTCCTCCTTGGTCTGCACTTCTCATCAGCTAGTAGCAACACCAAAACGTGGTTCCGGCAGTTGACCGGCAAGTTACCGGCAGGCCGGGTTGCCGACGACGACGGACGTTCAAACAAAATGAAAAAACAAGGGCCGGCACCGCACCATGTCGACAGAAAAACGGCCGGCCGGACACGTATCGTCGCGCGCGGTCGGCATCGTATCGTGCCTGATTTGTGATGGACATGATGTATATTCACACGGATTTGTTGGTCCATTGATCTCTCTATTTCTCACTTTCTGTTTCGAGCGAGGTAGTAATCTCCCCATCTCGACGATTGACGTCACACGAGGATTTTTAATCGTCGCACGTTTGCTTAGATTGGCCGTGCACGATAGTTAAACTCGGTCGCTTGTGCCGCTGTTTGCATTGGAGGCAAAAGGTTTTTGGATTTTCTGTAAGTATGCCATCTTATGTGTCTCGACGTGTTGTACTAATCTACTAGTAAGTAGTATTAGGAGAAGATGACACTAAAGTCTGCTGTGTCACTACGCTTTTTTGTCGTGCCGTGCCCCATGGTAGCTTGCTAGCAATCTATGTTCAGCTACAGTAGTAAGTGTGTTTAGATCCTCTCTTTTATTTTTATTTTTATTTTTTGAGTCAAAAGTCATTTTTGGTCCTTGTTGTAACACATGGGCTGCTCATCTTTACGGTGCGTGTCCCTTGTCCTTATTATACGCGGTTTTTCGATCGGTCGTGCCAGATTCTTTTCCGAGTCTTTTTCGCCGGAATTTCCACCGAGCATCTCCGTAAGTAAACATGCATCGTGGTCAAGAAATGACAGTGAAGTCTAGTATATGTGATCTCTCCTTTCACGTGGCGAATCTCAATGAAGTCGGGAAGCACGCGCTGTTTTTTTTCCCTGCGCATGCGACGTGGCTGGCCCTGACCGGCCCGGGAAGCGAAGGCACATGAAGGGCCACAGAACTGATCTGGGCCCGGGATCCCACACTCCGACGACGTGGCCCGTGCCCTGCGCCTGCGCGCCACCAACCAAGCCCCACCCAAGTGACCCAACTCGTGGAGTCGTGGTCGTGTCTCACTCGTATGGGCGGGCCCTGCATGGATGGTGGCCCCTCGCAGCTCGGTGGCAGGTGGAGCCCGACAAAAGTGTCTGGGTCCACACGTCAGTTCATGCATGCAACACTGGAGCCGATAGCTGGCTCTGTGAGCCGAGCCGGGATGTGAGCCACTTCGCCGGCCCAGTTACTCCCACCTCCTCAAGTCAGAGGTCACGTTTTCACGTGTACCCGGGCGTGAATGATGGACGGATGCATCTTCACGTGTGGTGTGGCAGCTGCTGAGAGCAAGCGAAAGCATTTTCGCAACCTTCACCAACCACGACCAAAGGCATGCACCGTTTACGGTTTACTCGATCTCGTAATGTGATCCCATTTCGTGACCGTTGACATTTATACACTTGCCAATGTTGCCATGTACCAACCTCCTTGGATGTCTGTAGATTCATAGTACTAAAAGATAAGATTGATGTTGTGTATTCCTTGCTAATTAATACTTTTTCTGTTTGATACTTTGATGTAATTTATTTTCCTATATAATATACTGGGTGTAGTCAAAATTTCATACTAAATGATACCATGTCGATTTCTAATTTGCTTACATTTGGTATCCGAAAAACTAGCTAATTAGCTTTTTTGTGACTAAACTAGCTAATTAGTTGCGCCAACCTCTAGATAATGTCAAGTTACTCCTGTCCTATCATGATGAAACATAGGGTATTTAATTTTGTGTTAAGTCAAACTAACTTACATCAAATATATATAAAAAAACAAAGATATTAACATGTACTATATCAGGAAGGTAAATATAAAAAATGCATATTTTCATAATAATGTATCTATTGATACTCATTTGATGTCATAGCTATCATTGTTTTCTATAAATTTAGTCAATCTTGAAATAGCTAGTAACTTATTACAACTCAAAATCTGACTTATATTTCACGACAAAGGGAGTAAGAGATTTTGTAATAGTTCGATCCTAAAACGTGAAGCATCACAAGTTCAATCCCCCATCCCCGAGTTATATGGTATTCTATATTGTTCAACACCATCCATGCATACCTTTTGAATTTAGTCTATGTTTGCATTCATGTGTGCTTTCTAAAAAACATCTTACATAAAATGGCACACGAATGGCATACATGTTTGCCTTTTTAAACTATGTCTTACTAGAAATTTAACAAAATTAACTAATTCGTGAGGGATAAATCAGTTCTTTAGCATGTTCCTTACTTGATTTTAAAAACTTGATACCTTGTATATGAGGATGGAAGGGGCAGATATTTAATTCGCATTAAAGAAAAATCATCGTTAGGCTATAATATGGAGAGGACAATTTTCTCGCACTAATTTAGGATAACGTTTTTGAACAATGCATTTTTTCCCTAACCCAATTAAGCTGATATACCAAAAAAACAGACTTACCTCACCGGTTAAATAAAAAAACTAAAAACCGCTACGTGCCGGTGACAAGAGCTTGATCAGCCATTTAAGAAAGCCGGCGTCAAGCATTTGAACTGGCTTTTGTGGTGTACTAATAATACACCGGATTTTGTTAATAGAATGCATGGTCGTCTCACTTATTATCCGGCCGGAATATATTTAGGAAAACCCTATTACTACTCCCTCCATCCTAAATATAAGTTATTCGAGCAGTTTTGAACCTGATGCAGCGAAGTTGCTTTGGTCTGCTTGTGTCCATATGCATGGAGGAGACCTGCTTGTGCCCACATGCATGGAGGAGACAGTGAATGCAGGAGTACTTTACAACTGTGTCAGAACAAATAGTAAAACGGGATTAAGGGAGTAGTGTCTAAAAAAAACTAATTTAGTCCTCAATAGTTAGTTAGCTTCGCTGTGAACTTGTTTAATGATTGTATAGTAATGCATAGTAGTTGGAAAAGATACAAATACTGAATGTCATTAGTTTCGGCCACCATAGTAGGAAAAGATCCAACCCTTTTCCCTCTCTGACTCTGATGATTTGAATTCAAAGGATGCAAAAATTCGTCGCACGTGTTTGTTGCAAAGCGCACACGAGCGCGAGCCCGTCAACACTGGTTGCATCAGCTCGGCGGCTGTAGCCAAGCCGAACATCCAGGCCGCACCTACCCTTTTTCCTCTGCCGTCACGGCCCCACATTGTCATTGACGTAGACTCGCCACCAACCCTGGGAAGTGGTACGACCGCTCTATTCGCAGCTATAATCCCCAAACTACCCTTCCCCCTCCACCACCTCCTCCTATCGTCCCCGTCTCGTCGCCACCCGGCGGCAATCGCAACTACCCCCACCACCGTCGTCGCTCACGGCTACCAACCCCTCCCTCCTCCGCCCGCCAATAAGTACCGCCCCGCTCGCCACCTCCATTTCCTCAGAGGAGACGCCCTGCACTGCACGACTCCTCCCCCATCTACCACTACCTACCCATCCAGGCATCCACCACCCCCTCGCTCGCAATGGCGCTGGCCAGCAACGCCGCCACCGCCGCCGCAGCAGCGGCCGTATCCGGAGGCGCGGCATCCCAGCCACGCCGCGCGGCCGCGTTCCTCCCGCTGAAGAGGCGCACCATCTCCGCCATCCATGCCGCCGACCCGTCCAAGAACGGGCCCGCCGTCCCCGCGGCCGCCAAGTCCTCCGCCTCGGCGGTGGCCACGCCGGAGAAGAAGCCGGCGGCGGCGCCGGGGAAGTGGGCGGTCGACAGCTGGAAGTCGAAGAAGGCGCTGCAGCTCCCCGAGTACCCGAACCAGGAGGAGCTCGACACGGTGCTCAAGACCATCGAGACGTTCCCGCCGGTCGTGTTCGCCGGAGAGGCGCGCCACCTCGAGGAGCGCATGGCTGAGGCCGCCATGGGCCGCGCCTTCGTCCTCCAGGGCGGTGACTGCGCCGAGAGCTTCAAGGAGTTCCACGCCAACAACATCCGTGACACCTTCCGTATCCTGCTCCAGATGGGCGCCGTGCTTATGTTCGGTGGTCAGGTGCCGGTCGTCAAGGTAACCGACCAACACATCAAATCCACCACTAAATTCCGGTCACCAGGCATGAAGGTTTGCCAGATCTGATCCGACCTGTTCCAACTTTGTTGTGCATGGTAGGTGGGGAGGATGGCTGGCCAGTTCGCCAAGCCAAGGTCCGAAGCGTTCGAGGAGAGGGACGGCGTTAAGCTGCCGAGCTACAGGGGCGACAACGTCAACGGCGACGAGTTCACCGAGAAGAGCCGCGTGCCGGACCCGCAGAGGATGATCCGCGCCTACGCGCAGTCGGTGGCGACGCTCAACCTGCTCCGTGCGTTCGCGACCGGAGGGTATGCTGCATGCAGCGCGTTACCCAATGGAACCTTGATTTCATGGATCACAGCGAGCAAGGTGATAGGTGAGAAAATCGCCCCTTTTCCTGCGTCGTTTTTCAGTAGCGCCTTTGTTGTGGTGTGGAGGTTGTGAAGTCGCTGTCGTGTCAGAACGAAAACCTCTTGCACATATCTCGTTATCACCATCATATGATTGATGAAAAAAAAAACTAGTTTGCAATATAGGATAGCACGGATCCGCCTCTTTTGGTGCTAATTTCAAAGTGGAAGTAACTATTCTTAGATACTGAGCATTTTGATGAAAGTTTAAAATATGGATGGAACTAGAACCACTCTTAAAATGGAGCAATGGTGCTCAGCATTTTTTGTGGTTCTTGATCATTTGTTGGTCGTCAATGGTGTAAAAATGACGTGGCTCTTTTGGGCCATAATAAGTCAGTTGTACGAAGTTGGGTATAAGTTGTTGTAGTAGAACATGTTGGGTCTTTCCCTTTACATGTCCCTTTCTTTCGAGGAAGCTGCTAGCAGGGCATCACTGTCTTTGAGTGCGTCTCCTTGTTGCATATATTGTTTTTTTTTTTTTGGGGGTGGGTGGGGTGGGGAGGGGGTAAACAAGGTATCATGAGAAAGTATTATTGTCAGTCAATAAAACATGTCACTTGTAATCTGACCATAAAATTCCTTTGTCGGTCATATTTAATGCCTACATTTTTCATTTCGGTTCAAGATTTTGATTTACTCCCAATGTAGTCTATATTGTTTAATCAATGTACTTTATACTATTTTGTGGACTAAGTATTTGGATTTTCCTGGAAAATTGTTGCCCCACCAAAGTTCTAACAAGTCTCCATCAGAAGGGCCACATGTAAAACAACAATTTGTAACCAGGGATACAAGAATAGCTTCGCTAATCATATATTATTGCTACATGATTACATCAAATGTCTATCTAGGTTGAATTATAATTTTGTCCATGGTAGCATGGATCTCTTATGGTGCTAATTCTAAGTTGAAGTAGCTATCCTTAGATACTCAAAATTTTGTTGAAAGTGAACATATGAATGGAACTAGAACCATTGCTGAAATGTTTAGATATTTTTTTTTTCCAATAGCTTGACCATGTAAATAAAGCAATGGTTCTCAGCATTTTTGGTGGTTCTTGATCGTTTGTTCGTCAATGTGGTAAAAATCACGTGGTTTTTTGGGGCCATAAGTCAGAATTGGTACAAGTAGTTGCAGTAGAATATGCTAGATCTTTCCCTTTACATGTCCCTTTCTTTCGAGGAAGCTGCTAAACAGGGCATCACTGTCTTTGAATGCATCTCTTTTTGTTGCATATGATTTTATTTTATTTTATTGCATAAACAAGGTACCATGAGAAAGTATTACTATTGGTCAATATAACATGTTGAGAAAGTATTATTGTTGGTCAATAAAACATGCTGAGAGTATTATTGTTGGTCAATAAAACATGTCACTGGTAATCTGGTATTTTCTACGGTGCTTCACCATGAAATTCCTTAATGGATCCTCTTTAGTGCATACAATTTTTTTCTTTTGTTTCAAGGTTTTGATTTAGTCACGGAAGTGTAGTCTATATTGTTTAATTGATGTGCTTTATAATATTTGTGGACCAAGTATTTGGCTTTTCCTGGAAGTTGCTGCCCCACCAAAGTTCCCATAGGTCACCATCAGAAGGGCACAAATTTGTAACTAGTGATTTACGTGTTATGATACAAGAATAGCTTAGCTAATCATATGCTGTTGCTACATTATTACATGAAATGTTTATCTAATTTTGGTTGAATTAAAAATTTGTGTTTGCAAATGGTCAAATGAATATCATAATCTAATGGTTTGAGTATTTTCATTGGATGGCATATAGGTACCGTGAATTGGCCCATAGGGTGGATGAGGCTCTTGGGTTCATGACTGCAGCAGGGCTTACAGTTGACCACCGATAATGACGACTACTGACTTCTGGACCTCGCGACGAGTGCCCTTCTCTTACCCTACGAGCAAGCTCTTACCCGTGAGGACTCCACCAGTGGCCTTTTCTATGATTGTTCAGCCCACATGTTATGGGTTGGTGAGCGCACTCGTCAACTTGATGGAGCTCATGTTGAATTCCTCCGTGGTGTTGCCAACCCTCTTGGCATAAAGGTCAGCTTTAAATCCTTTTTTCCATTGGTTAAGTGAAATCTAGGCACTGCACTTGTCCTGTGACCCTGACTGTCAAAATTGGCATGCAATTTGTGCAATGTAGGTGAGCGACAAAATGAACCCCAGTGACTTGGTGAAGCTGATTGAGATTCTGAACCCTTCAAACAAACCTGGAAGGATCACCATAATTACAAGGATGGGGGCAGAGAACATGAGAGTGAAGTTGCCTCATCTCATCCGTGCTGTCCGCAATGCTGGATTGATTGTCACATGGATTACTGATCCTATGCATGGAAACACCATCAAGGCCCCTTGTGGCCTGAAGACTCGTCCATTTGACTCAATTCTGGTGAGTGAGCTTCCATCGGGAACTTCTTGTTCATACTTTGCTTAGTATGCATTTCTATTATGGTCAATTTGAATGAGTACCCTGTTTTGTTTGGGCATTCATATGGCTGTATTGGGAATATGGAATGATATCTGAAGTTCCCATCTATTCTTTTGCTATGTGTTTCTACTTTGTACTCCCTCCGTTCCAAATTGTAGTTCACTTTCGCTTTTCTTGATTTTGCTATGCACCTAGTTATACACTATGTCTAGATACATAGTAAAAGAAATGGATCTAGAAAAGCCAAAGTGAACTACAATTTGGAACGGAGGGAGTATAGGATTGCAGGACTTAAGGGCATATGTCATACCTCTGGAATATTGATAATTAGTAGAAGTAGGAGCACTAGGCTACTTATCCTCAACAGGTCAATAAAATACTTGGCTGGGCTGGGCCTAAATGGTTATCTTCAAATTATCAATTCATTTTTTTAAGCATACTTTGGGTCTGCATTTTAGGTGCTGCTATTAATGAGTCTTCACCTTAAGTTCTGATAGAAGCCATTTGCTGATGTCTTTTCAGCTTCATGAATGAATGTTAAAATGCCACTCTAAGGGCAGTACATTTGATCAGTCAATTGGTTGACACAATGGATTTTGTATAGTTCTCGTTTACTCTAGACATGTATTACACTTTATCTAGAAACATTCCATCTTGGCATTCCAACTGATATCAGTACTCTAATCACGAACTCCATCATATCTAACAGGCTGAAGTGCGCGCATTCTTCGATGTGCATGACCAAGAAGGAAGTCACCCAGGAGGCATCCACCTTGAAATGACTGGGCAAAATGTGACCGAGTGCATTGGTGGATCACGGACTGTGACCTTCGATGACCTGAGCGACCGCTACCACACCCACTGTGACCCAAGGCTGAACGCCTCCCAGTCCCTGGAGCTCGCCTTCATCATTGCAGAGAGGCTCAGGAAGAGGAGGATGCGGTCGGGGCTCAACAACAGCCTGCCACTGCCACCACTGGCTTTCTGAATAGCCGAAGCTGAACAGAGAGGATAGGAATAGTTGCGGCGACTCGAAAGAGGCAATCGACGCCTATTTATTTGTTGATGCTTGGTGTGGTGGCCTGGTGGGTGCTCTTGGCACAAGTTACATGCTGGGGAGCTATAGGAGTTTACTTGTTGTGCTGTGGACGACAGTAGCTAGCATTATGTTGTTGTAATTGTATGCCTTCGTTTCCTGTTTTGGGTGCGTGACTTGCCGACTTAGCTGCTACTGGTGTTTTGATCTTGGTAAGGAGAGAATAAAGAGATAATGAGAATGAAATGTTTGCTGGTGCTCAATAAATTGATCCCCTTGATGGTTATATTTTGTTCTCTTCTGCTGCACTTCTCCCAGTTGCAGTGATTTGAAATGCTTGTTCGTAACTGTGACCTGCACTTTCAGCGGCCAGCACCACTGTGCTTACAAGCTGGTGGGGGGCTGTGGGCAAGTAGTAGCGCCACTGGGCAGTTTGCAATCATGCGATGGCCGATCCAATGTCTCTTTCTATGCACGAGATATTGCACCAAAGTACATAAAATTTGAATGGCATAACATGGCTAACTGTTTATGGCACAATTTTGAATTTTCTAAGCCTTATGTTTGTTGCACAGTCAATAATTACTAACTGAACGATTTTCGCAAGACGTTTTGTCTTGTACTACAGTACAGTACATATCTAAACATGTGTCTTATGGAGGCAACAACTTCCATGCAGTACTCGACATCTACTTCCATCTTACATTACAGGCACTTTCTCCGTTTCCGTCTCCAAAGCTGAGCAGGACGGCTTTGCCGTGATTAACACTGGTGGTACCACCAAACGCCAATAAGCGTTCTTCATCTCCACAGTCAAGACCAGTGACGGACAGCAAACTGACGGTGAAAAGCCATTCCTTTTAATTTTTTTTTTTTTAAAAAGGTGTAAACTCCAGTGTGCTAAACTTGGTGGTGTAAGTTCGATGGAGCAAACCTTCAATTCCGAAGGGCTCAAATGGAGTTAGAGGATTTGTGACATCTAATTCAGTTTAAATTAGGCTCGTATTGGGGATTAGTCCCACATTGGTTGTTTAGGATGTGTATTAGATCAACATATAACTTGTATTGGGGATTAGTCCCACATTGATTGTTTAGGATGTGTATTAGATCAACATATAACTCGTATTGGGGATTAGTCCCACATTGGTTGTTTAGGATGTGTATTAGATCAACATATAAGATATTATACAAAAAGGTCGTCACTGTGGGGATCTTCCCCGGTCTTTCTCGGCCAAAAAAGAAAGATATTAACTTCAACCAATATATTGGATCAGTATTTAGTTAGGCCCCTTGTGTAGAGGCCGGATGGTATTTCTCATCCATTATCTAAAAAAAATTAGTTAGGCCCCTTAAAACAGTATTGTGCACGCATCCTTAAAGAACAGGCTTTCTTATTCTTAGTTTCTTTTGTTTTGTTATAAATTTCTTTGTTTCAGCAGTAGCTACTTTATTTATTTCAACTAGAATCTTGTGATCTCATATGCATGTGTGAGCCTGAAACTCGATGCATTTCAGAACTTAATAAGACCATTTTAATTCAAACTGAACTGAAGAAGGCAGACCGGAGTGCAAGCTGTCCAGTCCATACATCCGCCTGTTTGGCGCAGCCCAGGGGCTCCGGCTCCTCTTAAAAAAAAAAAACACTGTGCTGCATTGTTTTCTACTGTAGCTGCTCATCAAAGGGCTACGGCTCCTGCTGAAATACACTGCGAAGGGAAGGGAGTCTTTCAGCGTAACCGCCGAGGCCAACTTCTCAGCGAAGCTCCGGAGTAAACGAGATGAGAGACCACTCCATTTTACAGCATCTTGCCATGCCAGGAAGGCAGGAACTATCACCGAGCATAGTAGCTTTCCCCATCTCCAAAACTAATCAGCAGTATGACTACTGCTCCTCAGTACTTCAAGCTGAGGCGGCTGCTCTTCTGTTATCAGCACAAATATGCAGACAACTCGGCTATGATGGCATCACCTTCTTCTCCGACAGTCAGCTCTTGGTTAACCACCTCAATTCAGATCAGCATGACAACCCCCCTGATTGGAGAATTCTTCCCAATACACTGCAGTTCTCTAGATTGGCACAAAACTTGTCTGCTAAGGTGCTCAAAATAGAAAGGAACAACAACTCGGTAGCTGATTCTTTAGCAAGAGAGGCCTTCAAACAGAATTCTTCTGCAAGCTCTCCCTCTCTAGTTTGTTTTGATGTCCCTCACATTAAATCTCGTCCTCTCATTACAATGGGGGATCTTGTAATCCCAAGAAATTGTGCTATACTTTCAGCAGAATGCTGCCTAATATAATAGTTTGGGGCTTCTGCCCCCGTTTCTTGTAAAAAAAAAAAAAAAAAGGCAGCATGACTTTCTTGTGATCAACCCTGGTGGTACATGGAACGGGGTCTTGCACCTGCCACCTGGTGAGATCAAATGCAATCAGACGACTTATTACATGCTGAAATATGCTCAAAGTTGAGAATTATTAGTCTCGTCTCAAATTAGAGTTAATGACTGGTCACTGATCAGTACCAGAGACGAGGAACACTTGCATCCAAACTATGATACTAAACGCATTAAGAACATAAATCAGCACCAAGCAGCAAAGCAGTACAGAAGGCTAATGCCAAACAGAACTAAGCAGCAACGCAGTAAAATGCTAATGGCACCAAGCATGAAAATCCCAGATTTTAACATAATATGGGACAGACCAAAGAAGAACAAGGCCAGCTGACGTTCACAGCATAAAACAACATAGTAAACCTCTGGTACTCAAAAAATTCCAACAAGCCAGAACCACGTTCATACAAAATTGCAACAATTACTCATAATTCTAAGTAGAGGGTCGACTGATGCAACACAGTCAGGGCAGCATAGGTACTTAATCTGTAATAGGATGGCCTTAAAAACATCTCAAAGCACTGAACATTCTTAAGCAGAGGTGGCAGCGGCAGCCTTGGTGGCAGATGAGAGCTTGGACCTCCTCTTGGCCAAGCTCGCGCTGCGGCGATCTCTCTGTTCCTTCAGCCTCTGGGCAAGAAGCTTCTGGTACTCAGCAGCCTCAGCCTTCTTCTTGGCGATCCTCTTCTTCTTATCAGCGATTCTGGCGCGCTTCCTCTGGAGGGTCAAGGGTGTCACAAGCCTCTGGATCTTAGGTGCCTTGCTCACCTTCTTGCCTGCAAAGGAAAGCTACAAGTTAGCTTGCTGTGGTCTGAAAACTTCAGAAAACAGTGTTAGCATAAATAAGCAAGACAAAGCATGCAAGCACTTGGTACAAGAACGTAACCAGAGTAGGTTTACTTTCAAGCCATGAGAGATTGAACTGCTAAGAGTAGACTAAAATCAAGGAAATAAATACGCTAGCAATGCAGTTAGACAAAAGAAAGCTCACCGCTCTTGGTAGTGAATGTCCTGCGGTATGTGTTCACATACTTGCGTACATCATCATCCTTGGAAAGATTGAACAGCTTCCTGATCTTGGAGGCCCTCTTGGGACCCCTCATCCTTGGCTTCTCAGTGTCAGTCAAACCAGGCAGATCATTCTCACCCTTCTTAACAATCACCAAGTTGATAACAGATAGGTCTTGGCTCACAATACAACCACGGACTGACTTCCTCCTGCGCTCACCATTACGCCTGCCATAACCACGGAAGCAGGGAGTGCCTACAGAATTCATATGGAATGTTTAGATAAGAACCACAGTAAAAGAATGGTGTTAAGAGTACAATGGAGATAGGAAGTATCTATTACCCCTGTGGAGCAGAAGGCTAACACGACCAGAAGTCAGAACTCCTTGTTTCATTGGGAAGCCTTGCTTGTCGCATCCACCCATGATCTTGAAGACATAACCCTTGAACTCCTGCAAAACAAAGAAACATATCACACCTTTATTTAACTATGAAATCAGCAAAAGGGTCATGGATAAAGAAATAAGTCATCAGAAAATTTACCTCGCCCAGAGCATCACCACTGACCTCCTGAGAGATCCTTCGGTCATAAAAGGCACGCCTGTAGTTGATAGAAAGGTTCATCAAAAAACAAAGCAAAGTAAAGGAGGAAGAAATAGCATCTGTTTATTTGATAATTGATATACTAACTTAGTCCAGAAAAGGATGCAATTCTAGCTCTATATCCATTCAAATATATAGAAAGAGTACCAATATTTATTTCATATTGTAAATATTGATACTTTTTTTCATAAACTTGGTCAAATTAAAAATGGTTTAACTCAGTAGCATGCTAGGCTTTGCATTTTTTTCAGGACAGAGGTAATACACTATAACTTACATAAGACAGTTTTTCAATAATTCAAAAGGTAGATAGTAAACAAGTTGCACTTTCATCAAAATAATAAAATATAATAGAATGATCTGCTACCATTTTGGATCTAGTTAGTATAATTTCAAGAATTAAAACTATTAGCCCCCAGTTATTCTCTACCCTAATGAAATCTCAATGTGCACCACAATTTAAAAACAGCAATAAAAGGAATGTCTGGTCCTAATTTAACAAACAATGCATTTTAACTAGATTTAAGCATCTTCAACCGCAAATCAAGATGTTACTGTCCTAATATTATCATTGGACACGAAAATTCACCAGTAATGATCATTCAAACACCAACAAAATGGGAATGGAGCATTTCTAAACATTCAATGCCTCAGAAAGTATGTTAAACTTATCTGTACTATTGCCTACAAGCCATTACCTTATAACTGGATAATAAGGCTAACATATATGAATACACTTACTATCAATGCTCCAGTGGCCAACAGCAAGCAATTTAACTAACTTGAATCTAAGCAGTAAAAGTGCTTAAGGAGACAAGGGATAGTTGGTAAAACTACATAGGACAAATCGATGCATAAGTAGTAGCACTCAAATACTAAATCGCATCACCAACAGCTACAACTGGGCTCGAAGCAGAATACCACTCCCACGGATCTACGAGAAACCAAAAATACAGAGCAAATGGAGGGCGTGAAACACTCACAGCTTCTGGTCGTCATCGATTTCCAGCTTCTTCTGGCACCCGGTGGTCGGGTTCGCGATGTTGAACTGGAATCAACACAGAGCGCACAGATCAGACGCTAGATTCCCACAAACGCCACCTAGAAAGGGCACCGCGAGGACGTGTAGCTTACCTTCATGGTGGCGTTGCGGCGCGAGCTCGCGGGAGGCGAGGAGCTCAAGCGCTGGGGAGCAGGGGGCGGCGGCGGCGGCGCAGGGGCTAGGGTTTTGGACGAGAGGGCAAAGGATGGAGACGAATACAGCTTATATAGGGCGAGTGGATGCTAGGAGGAGAGGCCCCCGCACGGCACGGTTGCGAGGATCGATCTTGACCGTTCGTCGCTGCCTGCGCGATTTTGGCAGGCGGATTGCATTAGCAGGCCGGAATAGAAATGGGCCCCAACCTGAATGCGAGCGTGCTCTCACCAGTTCGCCCCATTTCTTGGCCCATCTAAGTCTGAACTAAGCAAGTATATACCACACTTTTTTCTTAAAAATAAAAAAATCCAAATAAACAAATAGAAAAAATTTCTTTAAAAAAACTAAAAAAAGAGAGTTTTGTTTTTCTTGCGTGCCATAGAAAAAGCTAGTCGTTCATTGGTTTAGTATAAAAATTAAAATAATTTGATCTGATATAGTAATAAGTACTTGGTAACTCATAAAATGGTTAGTAAAATAAAAATAAACATTGGCTTTCGCTAGATGATGCAGCAGATCAAAAAATACGGCCGAGGCAAAGGAAGACGCCGTCAACATGCAATATTGTGGCACTCATGAAACTGCCCAGTTCATACAGGGCAAACAGTGAACACAGAGGAGCTGAACAACAATTCAGCAAAGAATACAGCACATGCACATATAATGTCTATTATTTATCCACAGGGTCACTACCTTGATTACACAAAACATGTGATATTACAACAACAAAATGGGAGCTCGGAGCTCGCTGAAACAAACAAGATGGAATAACAGCAGAGCACAAGACCAGAAGGGTGGGGGAGAGTCCACGGCAGCAAAAGCGCCGAGACAGACTGAGCCACGTCACAAGGCACATACAAAGTCACCGCTGTCCTCAACGTCTATGTCGTCGACATCAATGTCATCCAGCTCCATGCTCCCCAGGCCGGGCAGCTGTCCAGACTGCTTCAGCCCGTCACCAGGCTTCCGGGCCTCCTGTATGATGGCCATGGTCTCCTCCAAACTTTGCGAGGGGGCATTCATGTCGATCAGCTGTAGGTTCATCTGGTATTCGTCGGTCATCTCGATGGGCAAGTTCTTCAAGAACCACGGGTGGTTCTTGATCTCTGGGATGGTTATCCGCTGCATGAAATGGATGATAAGAATGCAGCAGTCTTATGAGTTTCGTTGGAGAAAATGTTTCGACAGAATTACTTGCTCAGGGCTTGCCACAAAAATCCGAGACAGCAGATGTCTGCACTCCATTGAAATTCGGACAAAATCAGGAACAGCGTATTGGACGCTGAGAATCCGCTGCAAGAAAATTAGATACATGAGCTGATCTGAACAGAGTAAAATAGTACATGCAGAAGTGATTGTTTGGTGAAGCATGGATCCACTCACAGTAAGCGTCTTGCGGAAATTCTTGGGTTCGTCAGGGTCCTCAAAGGGATAAGCACCAACAAGCATCACATACAGAGTAACTCCACATGACCAAACATCAGCGACCTGAATTGAGCATGGTGATGTTTGGGCTCAGTATTAATTAGGATATTTCTCTTATTCGGAAGATGCAGCAAGTTTGTGTGCCACTCCACTGGAAATAAGACCATAGGAAACAAGAACTAGCAAAGACAGGAATCACCTTTCCATCATACTCCTTTCTAGCAAGGACCTCTGGAGCAATATAAGCTGGTGTCCCAACAGTCGATTTTGGTTGAGAGTGCAACACAGAGGACTGAAAAAAAAAATATGAGTATGATTTATAGGTTCATTTTTAGGTAAGCTGCTTACTAAAGCTTATAATCTGCAATACCTTGGAGTAACCAAAATCACATATCTTTAGCCGAGGTGCTATACTACCATCCAGGAGAGTGTTTTCTAGTTTCAAATCTCTATGACATATTTGCTGCAGCAAGGAAACAAAAATAGCATTATGTCACAGATGTTCTGCTTTTAGGTTGCTAATCATATGTTTGTTGGAGATAACTATATACCATTGAATGACAATAGCTAACTCCTGAAATCAGTTGTTGGAAGAAGAATCTTGCCTACCGAGGAGAACAAATAACTGTCATTAGGAGTACATATCTTCGGTAATATGAATCACAAGTAGTAAAGATGATCTACCTCATCCTCACTAAATCTTCCAGCTTTGCAGATCCTTTCAAATAGCTCACCACCAGCAGCATATTCCATAACTATGGCCAAATGTGTGGGAGTTAGCACAACCTGAAAAACTAAGTCTCTCTTAAATTTGTAATTTGGAAAAGGTAGTAATTTAAACTTTCAGGCAAAAATGTAATAATCACAGTCAGGCCCTCTCCTACTGTTTTCCTTAGTATGTGTAACAGACTAACAGTATAAGCTTCATGAGGGAACTATGTTGGAACTATTATAAAGAGGTCTCCAATTAAATCCACAAAATTTACTGTTGTTAAATGACCAGTACAGTAAGTATTTCTCTGGTACTGAAGCCAAATTAGTTGGGAGGAATGCAAGTTACTGCTAGAATCATAATTGACTCTACTTGATGCAGCCAATTTCATTCCAAAGAACCTAGTTGCAAGGAATATTCCTTAAAAGGCATGCCGCTATGAAATCCTGAAGGAAAACACTAACAGGTTAAAAAAGAGTTCAGACTATGGGACTGAAGTCCAAACTTATTTTTTGCTGATGTTGTTGCCATCTAGTGATAATTCTACTTCACAGTACCTAGTTGATACCTCGTTTTTGGTTTTGGACAATAAATCAGGTAGACCAAACAATAGTGCCAGGTATTCCATGCAAACAAGAATACATAACAGCAAAGCAAGAGGATACAGCAGGCTATTAAGGAGCTGGCACTAAAAGCTATTACATTATAGCCAGTCAACAATTATGATGTGTTGGTGAAGAACTCTCACGCATGAATACCATAAGTACTTCCCCGTCTTAAAGGGCATGGAACTAGTGCAGGCTATCCATAGCTGCTGAATGCTGATAGGCATCCAAGTATACAACAGCCATTGAAACAAGATGCCAACTAGTCCTACACAGATAGAAAAAGAGACAATGACTCTAGTAACACAGATCTAAAGAAATTATTCTCTACTAATAAGTATCACACATAGCATTTACACCATTCACTGAGCATATAACTCATTATAAAAGAACATACTTGCCACCATAAAAGCCATTCAACTCTGCAACATGAGATGTTCTCGCCTTACACTCCATATGATAGGAACCGAGGTCCTACCCCTGACTGACCGGAGGTTGTAGGTGTGAGAGATCGGAGGACGGGGCTTGAACAACGACGTCCGACGGCGGGGCGCCGTCGCTGCTCTCGCGAGGAAGAGAAGTGGCGGCTAGGTTAGAGAGGAGCGCAGGCTCCCAGGGGAAGCCGGCAACAAATGGGTTGCAACCAGCTTAATTTCATAATGCCAAGTGTTTACAACATATAACTCTCTCTCAACTTCTAATAATAGTAAATTAAATGGATAGCTAATGCTGTGCCTCTTCTTAGCCACTATTGGGCTTATTACGGCGTCGGTAGGGGAGGCCGATCATAACATCTCTCCCCACCTGCACAAACAGCTCGTCCTCGAGCTGGAAGTCGGGGTACGTGCGCTGGAATTCCTCCATGAGCTCCCACGTTGCCTCCTCGCGTGGCAGCCCCTTCCACTGCACCAGAATATACCAGTGCTCGCGACGTTGTTGTGCCCGAAGAGCGACCTCCGGTGCTGGAAGAAGACGACCATCAAGCACCGGCGGCAAGGGCCCGAGCTCCGCCGGTGGGTCACCACGGTGACGCTTCAGCAGTCCCACATGGAACACGTCGTGGATGCGCGCCTCCGGTGGAAGTTGGAGACGGTAGGCCACCGCGCCAACCCGTTCCGTGACCTGGAAGGGGCCAGCATAGCGCGGCCCAAGCTTGCCCTTGGCGCGGGGGTCGAGTGACTTGGTCGTGCGATGAAGCAGGCGGAGCCACACCCAGTCGCCCTCCTGGAACTCCTCGTCGCGGTGGGCAGCGTCGTAGTACTTCTTGGCGATCCGGCGAGCTCGAAGGAGGGCCGGGCGAACTTCCTCAAGGACCTCGTCCCGAGAGGATAGCATCGTGTCCACCACGTCCGTCCTGGCTGTCCCCGGCTCATAGGGCAGCAGGGGTGGCGGCGGATGGCCGTAGACGACCTCGAAGGGGGTGGTGCGGAGAGCGGTTTGGAAGGAGGTATTATAACAATACTCCGCCCAGGACAGCCACTCCACCCACGCGCGAGGACGATCACCTGTCACACAACGCAGGTACATGGCAATGATCTTGTTGACGACCTCGGATTGGCCATCTGTCTGCGGGTGGAAGGCTGTGCTCATCTTTAGCTTGACGCCGGCCATGGAGAATAAGTCATTCCAGACATTGCCGGTGAAGACGGGGTCCCTGTCGCTGACGATCGAAGAGGGGAACCCGTGGAGCCGCACCACGCCGTCGAAGAAGGCGCGGGCGACGGAGGACGCTGTGTACGGATGGCCCAGCGCGATGAAGTGCGCATACTTCGAAAAGCGGTCGACGACGGTGAGGATGACCGATTTCCCATGGACCTTGGGCAGCCCTTCGATGAAGTCCATTGAGATGTCCGTCCACACCTGGGACGGCACCTCCAGGGGCTGTAGCAGCCCCGCCGGCTGCAGCGTCTCCGTCTTGTTCCGCTGGCAAGTGGTGCAAGACCTAACCCAGTCCTGGACCAGGGCCCGATCGCGGGGGATGTAGAAGTCAGCCCGCAGCCGGTGGAGCGTCTTCTGGATGCCCTCATGACCCGCGGAGTGGGCCAATCGAATGACATGGGTGTTGGAAATAATCTTGTCATAAGAAATGTGTAGATGCATCTACATGCATCTATGGCTTGAGTTGTTCAAGTCAAAAAGAAATTGACTTGTTCTTTGTGTTAATGCTTAGCTAGCATTAGGTAGTAAAGTTGGATTTGGCTATGTAGTGTCAATGAGTTGTTGCTAGCTAGTGATTAGCTAGAGATGAGTTGTGTACTCTTATGACGGTTTGCAAAGTCTATATAAGGACTTGCATACCTCCTTTGTAAGGTGAAGCTAGTTTGCCAAAAATGTAGAGCATGAGAGGTGATGGAGAATATGTAGGGCTTGGTTGTGAAGATCAAGTTCGTGTCGTGAGTGCATAAGTTAGTTTGATTAGAGTGCATGCCGGCAGTCCGTAGGTGCTCACTGGCTTGACGATGTGCGCCAAGTCTAGTGAAGTGCGGATGCATGGTGTGTAGAGTGGATCAACTAGCTAATAGTGAGTTGTCATTGTGTATGTAACCTTTGTGAGTGAATAAAGTTCATACTGTTAGATCCATTGGTTCCTCTCCTTTCATTGAGTGAGTAAGGGTGAGTTGTGCGTAAGTAAGTGCCTAGGCCAACAAGTGGTATCGGAGCCAGGTTCATCGTCGCTAGGCTCCACCGCCGGCGATGGGAGAAACTCCACCGGGTACCCAGAGCAGTGGAGCGCTGAAGGTTGTTGCTCATGGTGACGACGACAACAAGCCGGGTGGTGCGGCAAGTGAAGGAGGCGGGGTGACATTACGTTACCCCATGCTATCGGAGGACAACTACGGGCGTGTGGGCAGTGAAGATGAAGATCTTCATGCGTGCACAAGGTGTGTGGTCGGCCGTGGAGAGCGAAGGTCCTTTTGATGAGAAGATGGACCAAATGGCTCTTGCCGCCATTGTGCAAGCCGTGTTTGAGGATATGGTGGTGTGAGGCCACTAAGCCATGAGAGTCGGTGTGAAGCTGACAACCATGAAGCTTTGATATGTGAGTGGCGTGAAGCTGCTGCTATGTTGGAGCTATAGTAGTGTGAGACTACTATGTGCTAGATGTAGCACAAAGAAGTTGTGCGGGTGACGAGGATGAGGTGTAGGCGATCTACATCAGAGAGTCAACATGACAAGATTAGGGGTGATTGTTGGAAATAATCTTGTCATAAGAAATGTGTAGATGCATCTACATGCATCTATGGCTTGAGTTGTTCAAGTCAAAAAGAAATTGACTTGTTCTTTGTGCTAATGCTTAGCTAGCATTAGGTAGTAAAGTTGGATTTGGCTATGTAGTGTCAATGAGTTGTTGCTAGCTAGTGATTAGCTAGAGATGAGTTGTGTACTCTTATGACGGTTTGCAAAGTCTATATAAGGACTTGCATACCTCCTTTGTAAGGTGAAGCTAGTTTGCCAAAAATGTAGAGCATGAGAGGTGATGGAGAATATGTAGGGCTTGGTTGTGAAGATCAAGTTCGTGTCGTGAGTGCATAAGTTAGTTTGATTAGAGTGCATGCCTAAGCAGTCCGTAGGTGCTCACCGGCTTGACGATGTGCGCCAAGTCTAGTGAAGTGCGGATGCATGGTGTGTAGAGTGGATCAACTAGCTAATAGTGAGTTGTCATTGTGTATGTAACCTTTGTGAGTGAATAAAGTTCATCATTGTTAGATCCATTGGTTCCTCTCCTTTCATTTGAGTAAAGGGAGAGTTGTGCGTAAGTAAGTGCCTAGGCCAACAATGGGCACGCAAGTCATCGTGATCCGGCACTAACACGCGGCTCCCGTGAAGGAGGAGGCCGTCGTGGAGGCGCCGGGGGCAGCAAGCACGCCCTGGCTGCCGTAGGCGGCGCTGCTGCCCCTCGACGGAGGTCGCCGTGGTCGTCCGGATGTCGCCCGCCAGGCGGGCGAGGGGGCGGAGAGGACGATAGCGCCACGTCTCCGCCGCCGCCGCCGTAAGCGCGTCTCCCTCGGTGTCGCGGCGGGGACGGGGCATCCACCACCGTGTTCAAGCGGCCCGGCCGATACTCCACCGAGAAATCGAAGCGAGCGACTTGCCGAGCCATTGATCCGTGGAACCGTGGAGAGACGCTGGTCAAGCAAATATTTTAAGCTGTAGTGGTCGCGACGAGACGGGGAAGGAGCGCCCCCATAGGTACGGGCGCCGGTGGCGCACGGATCCGCACCGGGGCCAATGAGCTCGGCTCGTAGGCCGCCCGGCTTGAGGTGGCGGGCGGCGAATGGCTTTGAAATACGCCGCGGGGCCGGGCGGATCTGATGGAGCACCGCGCCAAAGCCCACCCGGACGCGGCCACGTCCCACCGAAAGGCCGAGAGAAATCCGGCATCACGGAGCACCGGCCGGTGAGTGCGCTCTTCGGCGCCACGGAGGCGACCTCGGCGTCGTCGTCCCGAGCGAACGCGTCTCGCCCCGCAAGAGACGCGTAAGCGGGGCAGCGATGAGGCCGAAGTCCCGGATGAATTTCCGGTAGTAGCCCGCGAGCCCCAGGAAGCCACGGAGGCCACGGGCGGAGCGGGGCTGCGGCCAGCAGCCACGCCCAGCCTATCTTGTCGGCGCCCATGGCGACTCCCACCTCCCGAGATCACGCGGGCCAAGATAGGCCACGCTGCCGCCCCAAACGCGCACTTGGAGCGCTTTGAGGCGCAAGGCGCGCACGTGGAGAGCGTTGAGGACGATGCTGAGGTGCTGCAGGTGTTTGGCCCAAGATCTGCTATAAATCAATATGTCATCAAAGAAAATGAGCACGAACTTGCGGAGGTACGGGCGCAAAGCACGTCGTTCATCAGCGCCTGGAACGTCGCCGGGGCATTAGACGACCCCAAACGGCGTCACCGGGGAACTCGTAGTGCCCGTGGTGGGTGCGGAAGGCGGTCTTGTCGATGTCGCCCGCAAACATCCGCACTGGTGATAGCCGACCGGAGGTCCGGCTTGGAGAAGAAGCGCGCGCCATGGAGCTCGCCGAGGAGCTCGTCGACCACCGGGATCGGGAACTTGTCCTTCGATGTCTTGGCGTTGAGGGCGCGGTAGTCGATGCAGAAGCGCCAAGACTTGTCCGCCTTCTTGACAAGGAGGATTGGAGCGGAGAACGCGCGATGCATGGGCGAATGATGATGCCGTGCAAAGCATGTCCGTGCCGTTGCCGCTCCGTCGCCCTTCCGGGAGGGTAGGGTAGCGGGGCGCCACGGCCACCGGCTCCGTGCCGGCAGCCAGATGGATCCGATGGGCGGTCGAGGGGGCGCCGGCGGCAACCCGGTGGGGCTGCGAAGATGGCGCCCGCCGCCGAAAGGGCGCCCAAAGATGGGCTGCCGGTCCCCCGTGGAGGCTGCACGCGGGCCGGGCACCTTGTCCCCCGGCGCGCCGCACGCCTTGCCACCGGATGCGCTCCCCTTGTCGCCGAAAGCCACCGTCATGGCCTCCAAGTCCCACAGGATGGGGCCAAGTGTGCGGAGGAAGTCGACGCCCAAGATACAATCGAAGCCGCCAAGGTCGATGGCGGCGCAGGTGACGAAGAAACTCGCGCCCCCGATGCTGATGGGGACGCGCCGAGCGATGCCAAAGACACCGAAGAGGGTCGCCATCGCCACGGCGGACGCGAAGTGGGGCGCCACTAGAGGTCACCAGCCCCAAGCGCCGCATGGTGTCGCTGCGGATGAAGTTGTGCGTGGAGCCGGTGTCGAGGAGGGCTAGGAAGCGCTCCCCTTTGATCAGCACTGGGACGACCATGGAGTTGGCAGTCCGGATGCCCGCGAGGGAATAGAGGGAGACCACTGGCGCGTTGGCCGTCGCGTCGGTGGCGGACGGTCTCCCTCCGCTGTGGCTTCTTCCTTCACGCCGCAGCAGCAAGTCTCCAAGATCGATACCGTCATCGCGTGCCTCGAGGAAGAACACCCGCTTGACCGATGGCCCGAACAAATCGCCGTCGCAGCTTGTAGCAAAGGCCCAACCGGCGGCGTTTCTCGCTGCTCGGCAGTAGCCGTGAGACGCCGGGAAAGGCCGGGGCCCTCGCTGCGCTTGCCCGGGCCGGCCGGGTCGCGCCGCCAGCCGGGTAGGGCCGTGGAGCCCGGGCCTGTGGAGGCCGTGCCCCGCCACGCCGGGCGTGTGGAAGCAGCGCCATCAGAGCATTGGCGCGAAGCTCGAACGCCCGGGCCAGGTACATGGCCGTCGCGAGATCCGGTGTGCGCCGCATAGTTACGTCGACCCTGATGTGATCAGGGAGGCCACCCACGAATAGTTCCGCCTTTTGCACGTTGTCGATGTTGCGTGCATGGCAGACGAGGGCGTTGAAGCGCTCGGAGAAGTCCTGCACCGTCGTCCGGAACTGGAGTCGCCCCAGCTCGGGCAACCGGGAATCGCGAACAGGAGGGCCAAACTGGAGATGGCACAACTCCTTGAACCGATCCCAAGAAGGCATGCCCTCACTCTGCTCCAGGGCGTGTTAGGACTAATCTTGTCATATAGGCATATTAGCATGAGATGGAATGAGAGTTTGAGATAGAATCCTTTGCTATGTAACCTTATAGTGTGAAGCTATAAGATAGAGTTTGAATAAAGGATCTATTTAGCTCCATTGGTTCCTCCCTTCTCCCCTCTCATCATATTTCCTCCCATATTAGTTAGTTTGGGCCAACAAAGTGATACCGAGCCTTGGTTTTGTGAGAGGTGTTAGAGCACTAGGGAGATGGCCACCGATGGTGAGAAGGGTGATGAGAAGGGTGATGGCAGCAACTCACCACGCACGGTCGTGGTGGAGCGCGCCACCGCCTTCACGGGGAGAAATCCCGGCCGACAAAGACGAACTACCATGAGTGGGCGCCGAGGTACAAGTCAACCTGGAGGGCATGGAGCTTTGGAATCTTTGTGGAGGGCAGCAACGCCGAAGCGCAAAGAAGGATCGACGGGCGCTGGCCACTATCTGCGTGGTGTGCCGCGGAGATGAAGTCCGGCTCGCCGCGAAGAAGACCGTCAAGGAGGCTTGGGCGGCGATCAAGTCGCCGCGGATGGGAGACAAGCGTGCAGCGGGGAAGCCAAGGCGCAACATCTCCTCAAGCAATTCGAGAACATGGCGTTCAAGGACGGTGAGTCGTCGACGACTTTCTTCGCGGAGGATCGGTTCCCTTTGCCGCAGCCGCCGAAGCGAGTTGGGGAAGCGATGGAGGACGAGCGAGTCGTGAAGAAGATGCTTTGCGGGTTGTGCCATCCAGGCTCAACCGGATCGCGTGCTCCATTGAGATGTTCGCCGACTTGAAAACCTTGTCGCCTGGAAGACCGTGGCCGGCAGCTCGTGGCGGGTGAGGAGCGCCAGCCGCGGGTATCCAGCGGTCGAGGATGGTGTCGGCGGCCGCCGCTCACGGAGGAGCGGTGGGAGGTTGGTCGTCGTCGGCGTCGCGGCAAAGAAGCGAACGCAGGGCTTAACGCGCAATGGCGCGGCGGCGGCAAGGAAGGCAACGACGACGACGGAGCAAAGAAGACCTACTCCGAGAACGGCGAAGCGCAAGTCAAAGAACAAGAAAGGCAAGTGCTACAAATGCGGCAAGCGTGGACATTTCTCTCATGAATGTCCCAAGAAGAAGGAGAAGAGGCGACGGCCGATGACGAGGGACGAGCCGACCCTTCGTGATGAAGCGTTGAGTGCGCAAGTCTAGAGGGTGCATCTAGGTCATGTACATGTGTGTCATGTACAAAGTATGCACATACCCAAAACGAGATGTGTTCTCGTGGAGGATTGTGTCGCCTCTCTCGCATGTAGATTAGGCTAGTTAGCAAGTTAGAATGTGCATGTGTTGCACATGATAACCGAGTACGCCTTCGCCGGGTTGTTAGCTAGTTTCTAGGAGTTGCATGTGTTGAAGTATACGGCAGAGTAGTGTTAGCCTGCGCCGCATGGTAGCCGGGCACGCGTTTGGATGCGCGGGCTTGGTCGTCGGAGGACCGTTTCATGCGGCGACGCGGCAAAGATATGAGTTTGTGGCTCGGAAGCCGTGGATACGCATGGAAGGCGTCTTGCGTGAGACCCGGCAAGAGTTACTCCCGTATGCATCATGACAAGATTAGGGGGGTGATTGTTAGGACTAATCTTGTCATATAGGCATATTAGCATGAGATGGAATGAGAGTTTGAGATAGAATCCTTTGCTATGTAACCTTATAGTGTGAAGCTATAAGATAGAGTTTGAATAAAGGATCTATTTAGCTCCATTGGTTCCTCCCTTCTCCCCTCTCATCATATTTCCTCCCATATTAGTTAGTTTGGGCCAACAGGGCGTAGTACCACGTCTGCGCCACGCCGCGCAGGTGGTAGGAGGCGAGCCAAGTGCGATTCGAGGCCAAGGTGCGTTGGCCGCGGAAGAACTGCTCACAGTGGTTGAGCCAGTTCAGGGGGTCCTCCGAGCCGCCGACGTGGTGAACTCCGGCTTGTAGAACTGGCGGGCAGACGGTCCCCCTCGGGAACCGGGAGGTGGTGCGGCGACGCGCGGGTCGTGAGAGCGGCACGCGTGCGGGCGGCGAGGAGCCGGCGAGGGACGGAAAGGGGAGAGCCGCCCACCCTCCGTGAGGGTGCCGCGGCCGGAGCGCCCAAACGCGTCGAACCGGCGTAGTCGTGGAGGGCAGCGGCACCGCCGTCGTGATGGGTGGTGTAGGAGGCGACGCGGGCGGCCCGGCCCATGGCCCGAGGCCGGGGGATTTGCGACGGCGGCCGGGGCCGGTTGATGAGGTGCGGCGGAAGCCCCACCGTGGACGCCGCCGCGGGGCGGGCGGATGTAGCCGGGCGAAGCCGCCCACCGGGGCGCCGGCAAACGGTAGGGGCGGCACCGAGGGCGAGGGCAATGGCACCCAACGGCGCCGACCGAGGGGCGGCGCATTTGGGCCCAAGCCAGATAGGACTTGATCGCCCCACGTCGGTCGTGGTGTGTATGGGCGTTGGCGAAGTGGATCGAGAGAGTGGGTGAGCTGCTCGTTGGTCATGGTGGGAGGTCGGTGGAGATGCCCGGGATCGGCAGCGAGGGATTAGCGATGGCTGTTGTGGTGGAGATGGGTTGGGTGGTGGCGATCGGATGGAGGGGGCCGGTGGAGGTGGGCGTGGAGGAGATCGGCAGGGTGGCGGATGGTGGCGGCTGACTCATGGTGGAAGGAGGATCGAAGGTTTCTGGAGAGGATCGAAGGTCTCGGATACCGGGTTGATAGGAACCGAGGTCCTACCCCCGACCGGCCGGGAGGTTGTAGGTGTGAGAGATCGGAGGACGGGGCTTGAACAACGACGTCCGACGGCGGGGGCGCCGTCGCTCTCTCGCGAGGAAGAGAAGTGGCGGCTAGGTTAGAGAGGAGCGCAAGGCTCCCTGTGGGAAGCCGGCAACAAATGGGTTGCAACCAGCTTAATTTCATAATGCCAAGTGTTTACAACATATAACTCTCTCTCAACTTCTAATAATAGTAAATTAAATGGATGGCTAATGCCGTGCCTCTTCTTAGCCACTATTGGGCTTATTACGGCGTCGGTAGGGGAGGCCGATCATAACACCATATGTCCAATAAATTGTGGAATGGATTATGTATAAACAATACTTTGTTCTTTGGAAGTGGGATAACCCGGGAAATTAGGAGGCTAAGCACAACGACATGCTTTATCTTTACCTAGTCACTTTCGAAAACTGAATGTTATCATACGCATTTCAGAGAATGTGTAATAAAATGCACAAGGTAGAGGTTTTCCATTGTATAATAATTATAAAATTCACCAGCAGCTCTTACAAGATATTTTCATAACACTCAGTGTAATATGAAACAGAAAGCAGTATCAATTTAGAAATGCAACATTTCAAATTTCGACTGTAAAGCACTGTTGAATCTAAGTTTGTATTGCTGTCACAGAGGCAAAATGGGACTTACCTCCTTAAATTTAACTATGTTTGGATGCCTCAGCGACCTGTGGTTCATGATCTCTCTTTGGACATTCTCATCGATCTATGAAAGCAGAAGGAAAGGTTATAGCAATTAACAGATCAATAAAGGTACTCATGCATCATTCCAGAAGAGCTGTTGAGAAACCATGTGAGTTAAAGATGTGAAATGTGACACATATAACAGGCAAGCAAAATAACAATAATAGGTAAACAGATGTTATAAAAAAACACGTGTTCAACTCTAAGAAAACACAAACAGCTACACAACTAATCTGATCCAGATACTTATAATCCAGCTCATCATTCCCTTTTGCACTACTACAATAACAATACCATTAACTGCAGATGTCCAGACATGGAAGGTGAATCAGACAGATGCTAGAAGCACCATGGGAAGCTGAAGTTAATGAAGCAAAATTGAGGTGGGGAAATCAACTAAACCAGGAGTAAGGTTTGTGATGTCTGTAATCTTAAACGATACCATTCATGAACAAATTATATTCAATGCTAACAGTAACAGATATGATTTGTTTGAATTATTTATTGTTATAAGTAAAGCATGGTTACCTACTATGGCAGGTTCTTGCTATCTCTGGACTGGTTCAACTTGACCAGCTCCTCAGAACAAGAACAACAAGGATCCATATCTAATATTTTTCGTATTACCCAATAAACGTGACAAAGAGAACGAATTTAACAGAACATTCACTCAGGTAGGGGTTTATCTGCAATAATATGGGCACATGATTTGAAGTGATCCTTTACTCTTTTTTAAAAGTTCCCCTACTAAAGCTAAATCTCCGAGAAACAAAACAACATTTAAGTCCATTTACAAGAATGCATAAGTTTTTTTTTTTTTTTTTTTTTTTTTTTTTTTTTGAAAAGGAGGCTTCCCCTGCTTTTATATTTCAAAAAGCAAACGCGTTTGAGTTCAGTGTTTTGGCTCTCTCACCTTGTACAGTTCCAGCCTCATGGCATCATACCAGACAAACTTAACCAAACATTCTCAGCTAAACGCTCCTGACCAAGAGTAAACTCTACTGCCTTCATGCCGAATTGAAATTACAACGCTGAAATTCATATTCCGAGCATCCAATTGAGGCAGTGATGACACTTTTAACTCCAGCTAGTCTATCAACGCTTTTAGAATGCATAAGCATCTAAATCCAGCATAGCTAGATGAGTAGACTAACAAGTACCCAGGTGGTCACGTGCAAAACTAAGCTCTTTACCGGTAAACAAATACACTACAAGCAAAGTGGCACCTGCATTGATCAGTCAAGTGTGACTTAGGGCCAAGCAAACAAAGAGCTGTGCATCCACTACTAGCAAAAACACTTAAGTCATGTGAACTATGGAGCTAGTCAAAATTCAAGTCACATTTCTGAAGATTCAGCATTCAGAGCAAGAAGTTGAGACTAAAAAACAGAGTAGATCGGTCGGGGCCTGGGGATACTTCGCAGCGTTCATGACATCTCTTGATCAAGCTATATTAATATCAAGAACGGGTAAAGCAGATGGATACTACGCAGAATCAACTAACCAAATCAGCAAGCACCTATTAAGGTGTAAACAGTACCGACCAGTACCAACCCCAATAATGGGGACCCTTCCTGTTATGCACCAAAAGAACAAGGCAAAACCTAGGACTATAGATGGCTAGGACTAGGAAGGACCAAGACTCCGATGAAAAACGCACCTGCCAGAATTCGCATTAACCGATGGAGCGCACTCCAAGATCGAACCTTTTTCACGCGAGAGGTGAGCCCGATTAAGAAGGTAAGGAGGAAGGGGGGAAATCGATTCAAAGGCCGGACGCACCTTCATCCCCCGCTCGATGAACTTGACGGCGAAGAGCTCCTTGGTCCTGACGTCCCGGACCAGCTTGGCCACCCCGAAGTTGCCCGATCCTATGTCCTTGATCACCTCGTACCTCTCCATCGCCACCTCCTTGGCAGCCTTGCTTCCTAGCCCTCTCTCCTCTCAGCTCGTTGGCGTCACTGGTCTGAACCACGCACCGTCCGTCGTCAGGACCAAGAAGTAGCAGGATATATAGCTGCTAGCAGCTCCACCACCAATCAGTCAAGTACTGAGCAGAGCTTCAGGGTCGGCGAGTGGAGAGTGGACTGTGGTGGAGGAAGCAACGGCGCAAGGCAGAAGGAAGCAGGCGGTGGGGGCAGAGGAGGAGGGGAAGGTGGAGGAAGGTGAGGGAGTGCGGTGTGGAAGGGAGGGCTGGCTTTTGATAGGGCCGGCCGGGTCGAAGTGGGAGGAGAGAGAGACGTACGAGTAGCCATGTAGGCATACCAGTAGAGTATACCGTCATCCGCCGCCGTGGACCGTGGTGGTGCTGTTGGTGGTGACTGGTGCAGGGTCCAGTCGTGGGCTCTCCTCTCCTCTCCTCTCCTCTCGCGCTCTGGAAGAAGTGGTGGCCGCGCTGGTAATTGGCAAGAAAAAGGGGATTCTCACCGGAAAGAAAACAAGAGAAAAAATGGAAATTTTTGGGCCTTGTTTGGTGGCTTGTTTGGTGGCTGCTCCATTCCATCGCCTCTCCAATCTTTTCTGTCCCATTCCACGTTGATTAATGATTGAAGGTTTTCGTGCTTTCACACAACGAATCGAAGAACAGTGTCAGTGCATGATACTTGCTGCCTGCTGCTGGGGTATTCAGTTTTTTTTTTTTTTTTTTTTTTTGACAAGAGGGGTATTCAGGTTGGAGTGCCATGGGGAATTCGGATGGGCGAATCGTGTGAACCATTGCAAGAAGATCTGGGAATGATCCCTCTTGATTCTCTGGTCAGTCAGCATCCTACTAGACTTTGGAATACCTCGTTTCGATAGTTTTAGTGATTCGTCGAAGATACGTACGCCTAATCGACTCAGCTTAGGCTGTGTTTAGTTGGTGAAATATTTGTTCGGCTGCTGTAACACTTTTCGTTTGTATTTTAATTATTATTCCATCATGAATTAACTAGACTCAAAAGATAAGTGTCGCAAATTCTAGTTAGGCGGTGTAATTAGTTATTTTGTTTAACTACTTAATTCTCCATGCATACGTCAAAGATTTAATGTGATGGAGAACTGTAACACTTTTTGGGTTACCTTTGCAAACTAAACAAGGCCGCTAATGATACCTCTAAAAGCTGTGTGGAGATAGATGTAGGTTCATGTCGTCTTTTTTCTCACCACAGACCTGCGGCCTGAATGAGAAGCCATGAATTCTCCTGACATGTTCACCCAACCGTCCTCAAGAAAATATTGTCAAATGTAGTACTCATCTCTCTCTGTTTTTTCGAGAATTAGATACTCATCATTATAGAAAATATATAAAAAAAACATAGAGCTTGTGGATCAAATTGGGTCAGATCTGGTGAACATAAAGAATTTGGAATGTCCATATGGCATCACCCGAGCCATAAAAGGAAAGATGGAGCTAGCCGTGCCCTCACGTATGTGCAGCAAAAGATTCGTTCTGCTGAGGTGGTATGGCGCCAACGGCACGACGCTGCTATTTTAAGGTGTATGGTTGGGGTTCTACACAGGAAAATGATGATCAGTTGAAATAATGCTGCTATTTTATTGGCATGAATGCTGCTATTTTAAGGTGTATGCATGAGCTTTTAGGTAGCTCTAACTGTTTAAGTTGAAATGTACTAGTAGTTCTCAAACCTGAAAAGCTATATAAAGGTCATCGAAAATTTGAATAGAATAACAGTGTATTTCACTCTTAGAAAAAAAAATATGTGAAAAGGTACCGTCCATTTCATCATCATTAAAATGTACTACGGCTTAATGCAAATCAACTTGTAGTATCTAAAGATCATTAAGCATTATCTTAACTTTACAAAGTTGTGTTTGTTTGCTACCTGTATCAATAAAATACAAACTTTATGATTTTTAAAATGAACCGGTGATATGAAGAAAGATATTATGAGCACTTTTCATGAATCATTTGACTGAAAGCCCGTTCCACAACTCTTGTGAGGAACTGTTGTCAAAAAAAAAAAACTCTTGTGAGGAACAGTTATAGATATTTTGATATCCATATATTAG
This sequence comes from Hyparrhenia diplandra, assembly GCA_015847255.1. Classification (NCBI taxonomy): domain Eukaryota; kingdom Viridiplantae; phylum Streptophyta; class Magnoliopsida; order Poales; family Poaceae; genus Hyparrhenia; species Hyparrhenia diplandra. The sequence continues at coordinate 411,283 of JADLZK010009479.1, forward strand.
TGCTCGTTACCAACTGAAATTGCACTAATAGATATCTCCCTCCGTTTAGTATTTTTAGATAACAGCTCAAAATAAACGCATAGTAAAAGGAATGGATCAGAAAATTCAAAGTGAACTACATACTAACTAATCAAAAGTCAATAGCTTGCTTGTCTCTCCTCTCTGATCCTACAATCCAAGACTCTGCCTTCTAACTGCACGCGTACATCGCTGACTGGGAAATGGATTTGCAGAAAAATTCCAACAGCATGGCGTTCGTTCCATTAAAAATTGCCAGGATTGGAAACTTCTGGATGAGCTTGTTGCGAAGGAGAAGCTTCTGGACATGCATTGTTGAAACTTTATTATAGTACAATTTTCCTCATCTGTGGATGGGCGAAAGCTGCCTCCAGAACAGCGTGTGGTGGCACCAAACCGTCAATAAACAAGTGGGCATACGGATAAGAAATTCGGTGGATTACTTGAAGTGGAAACCACACGTCAGTGGAGTGCCACGCCGGCCGCAGAATTTTGCTTTGAGAGCTTGGATTAGTTTTCTCTGTTGCCCAAAGGCAAATTAAAGAGCCTATTGTAATTTTTTTTAAAAAGTTCTCTAAGAGAAGTTTTTTCGTTTTTGACTAAAAGGTTTAAACTCAAACATCGGGAATATAAATCAGTGATAAACTTTTTTAAGTTGTTGAGTTTATAAATGTAAAAATTATATGAGTGGATTTGTCTTAAAAAATATTTTGATAAAAATATACATATATCACATCTCCATAAATATTTTTATAATAATAAAGCGCCAAAGTTGTGTTTTAATAAAAGGCGCCCCGCCGCTGCCTTCTAAATACCATCCCTGGCCGTGGATGTGTGGATTACACCGTATCTCGTGTACGTACTTGCACTGTTCCTACCGTACAGGGGGAGTATGTACACTACGGATGAATTGACCACCTTCTTGAGTGCGCCGCTGGGCGCGCGTCAAGTGGCCGGGCGGGACTCCCGTCGAGGATAGCCGTCTGACCAGACGGCACGGGCCAGGCGCACAGCGCCACAACAGCGTCCACGTGACACTAGCTGCCGCCGCAGGCATGGGTCGCCGCCGGGGCGCTGTGGTGGGCGTGGAGAACTGGAGCCTCATCCACGGCATCCACGGCATAGCCAGCGTTTTCTCACCGGGGGCTACGTGGTGGCCACCGGTAAATGTTGCGCACCACCTTCCAGTCTTCTTCTCTCGGGAGTCGGGTGGCCTTGGAGTTGGGTGGGAGAGCTCGTCGAACACTGTACTGCACTGTTGGACTCCTGGTCCCAGGAAACGGGAGGGCCCGCGTCGTCCTTCACTACTCCTTCATGGGCGCCATACCGTGATACCGTCGTCGATGGCTCGATGCCGTGCCCCGTCCAGGACTGTGAGGTGAGGTGGATGAGATGGATGGAACAGCGAATGCACCCACTGCACGGCCGTATATCATGCTGCCGAGCTTCGATTTTTGCTCGTGCGAATCCGGTCGACGGTTTTTTCTTTGGTGCGCGTTCGCTGCATCTGCACCTCTAGCTCCAGTACCAGGCCACAGGCGTCGATCGATCGCCGGCCCGGCGACGGCAGACAGGCAGCGTCAAGCGAAAAAGGCCGCCGCATGCGTCCTTGTCGGTCGTGTGCCCATGAACCAACGGTAAGAAATTCGGCCGGGGTGGGGGTTCACACGCCGCTCCCGATCAACCCAGCCGAGTCCGTCCATGCAGCGCCGGCCGCGCGGGCACCCACCGGGCCCGGTCCGTCTCCTGATTTCATTCACGTGGTGCGTGCCGCGCGCTCGCGAGGACGGACGGACGGACGGGACGACAGGCCCCAACTGCCAACGGCATGCGTGCGTCCTGTGCCTGTGTGCGGTTGGTTGGTTTTGGCGGAAGAGAGACGGCCGTGGGCGCGATGTGATGGTGCCCCTCCGAAAAGCGAGCACCACCGAGCCATCCATGCAGCAGCGATCAGCGATCAATTTCTTCTTTTCAGATCTTTTCTGCGTGGTGGCCGCGCGTTGAACCGGTCGCCGCTGATCCATGGCGCCAGTGCCGTACGCCCCGTGTGTGATGGAATCTATCGGCGGGTCTTTTCCGCGCCACGTGGAGGAGCACAACAGTCGACGTCGTCGTACTCGTGTCTCTATCTGTCGACCGCTCGCATGTCGCGTCGTTCACAGCACCCAGCCAGCCAGTAAAAACCGCGGATAGATGGGATGAACGACCAACCAGAGCTAAGCCCAGAGGGACGACGAGGTCGCCTGCGTGGTTCGGAAGGTTAATCACTAGGTCCAGCTGTCCGGTCCAGGTGGCGATGGAAGCTCATCACGCTCATCACTTTTTCAGCGGAGCCGTCGAGCCGCCGGGGCCGAGCTGGATCCAGGCTACACACTCGGATGTCTCCGAAAACGAAGTGGCTGATAGGTACACGCACTGCTGACCTGCGGAGGGTCTGCGACGGGAACGGAATATATCCATCCCGGAGGCAGGCGAAACACGGTTTTCCGATGCCGTGCCGACGTCGTCGTCGTAGGCGTACGTACCAGGCACAAGCCGCACAACGCAGGAGCCGCCAAGGAAGGAAGCTGCCCTGCCCTGACCTGACCCGTCGTCCATCCACCAATTCCAAGCCTGCCTCGTCATGGCGTTTCCCCAGCCGCGATCCGGCCGGTGGCAAGTCGCTTTCCGGTTGGCGTCCCGACCCGTCACCTGGGAACGGGAACGACGGCCGCAACGTGCGTGAACGCCGCTTCGGGGTTCGAACGCGGCCCCGGTGTAAAATGCATCCAAAACGCCGTTCCTCGTTCCTCGATCCATCGTTCCGCCCGCGGCCGGGAACTGCCGGTCGTCCGACCGACCGCAACGGCGCCGGCGCGCGGCCGCCGTCCGTGCGCCCGCGCCCGGATTGCGTTTTGTCCGCGATGCCGATGCGGTGGATGGATCCATGAGCATGACCGACGGACGAGACGACTGGGTCGTGGACGGAAAAGAAAGGCGCGCCGCCGAGGTACGTGGCCGGTGCGAGTGCCGGTCGCCATCCACCGTGGGCGGCGCCGGCGCGTTGCATTGATATTTCGATCTGATCGGGTGGACGGACTCCTGTAATAGTTAAATTTACCTAGCGTGCGTGCGTGCGGTCAGTCTGGATAACGGTTTGTTACAACAGCAGGCAGGATCAGTGCTGATGCATCAGGATCGTTCAGTAATCAGTAGCCAGCACGCGTCCGGCAGGCGTCACCTTTTTTTGGGTCACTTCGTTCGTTGGCACAGACACCAGTCCAAAAGTGTGGCCAAATATCTTAAATTTCAAATATTAAACAAGTTAAATATCTTAACTACACGAATCTTGAAAGCATCACATCGTGCCAACAGAATAGAGCTGCTTATTCAACAATAGTGTTACAATCTTTTTTATGCAATATGCCACAAAGGATCTGTTGCCCAAATTTCTGAAGTCAATAGAATTAGAATACTTATGGGTTGATTGACAAATAGCAACAAAAACAAAACAAATGTTTAGACAGAAAGTGTTACACCTGCTGATGCCGGGCCTGTTACTCTTGCAACCAGTGTGTACTAAAATGCACGGAGCGCCTCGGTTTGATGCTGAGGTCCCAACGGCCAACAAAGCACGTTCTCCAGCCGCTGAATCACTGATGACCCGATGTACGGCACCCAGTCAGAGAACGGCGATCCAATATTGTTTCCATCAGCGTAAAAATAGTACTCTTTTATTCCAAATTACAAGTTGTTCTAGCTTTACCACGTACATAACTTTTGCTAAGTATATATACATTGTGTCTAGATACATACTACTAAATCTACTCCTATATGTCTGTAAGAAAGCCCGAACAATTTATAATTTGAAACAGAGTACTGAATTAAAGGTCTCATGCACGACTGTCCTGTCAAAAGTTATGCTACTGTAACCAATTAACCACGGATCTCTCAAGGTGTACAAAAGCTTTAGCTATAAATACATAACTGAACAAGCCATCCGCGTCGTCCTACAGCATGGAGGTACTCATCGGATTAGCGAAGTACTGCCTTCCAGACTTGGAGGGTTTTTTGTAGTGACCTTGCCGCAGAAGACTCTGCAGCATGATGGGAGCATCTGGCACTGGTTCATCGGACACCCGGACATAGAGGTGTTTATCAACTGTCAGCTTTCCCAGCAAGGTCCTGCATGTCTGCAGACGGAGAAGGTAAACATAGAGGGAAAGGAATTTGAAATCGAACAATTAATATTTAATAACGAATATAGTACAAATTGCAAACATGATAATGTAGCCAACATACCTGAGGGTTCAGTACATTCATACGATGGATAACGTCCTCCTGATGCATGTCGAGCAAAGCAAACGATCAAACTTTTAATTCAAACAATATTGGCAATCATAGGCAGAATCATAACTTTTTTTTGAGGGAACTGGAGGGACAAGCCACTACAGGAGAGAATGCATTAAAACAGCCAGGAACAAGTTTCATAAAAGTTGAGAAGAGGGGCAGAATCATAACTCCATAAGGAAATCAAAACATCTTTCAGTCACATTTAGAATAATTGTCTGATGAATTTAAGAAACCAGCATCTGGGTTTGAGTCACTTCTTATATATGATATGAAGATTGAAGAGAATGAAAGGAAGCATATACATGAAACAAGCGCAGTGGAAGCACAACAGCACAAACATAAAAAAAGAAGAGTGAAATGCGTCATGGGTCCTTGACCATGAGCGCCGGGGAAAAAGTTTAAGGACCCATGGCGCATTTCACTCTAAACAGAACAAGTCATGACCATCAAATGCAAAATGGAACATTTCAATGTATGTGAATGATATGTCTTGGATCTACTAGTGATTTTCCCATTTTTGTACCTGAAGTTTAGAATTGTGACACTCATAAATAAGATCTTCCTAGAAGACTAGCTATTTTGTATGTTAAATACAAGCATTCTTGCTGTGCATAACATAAATACCACTAATCCAGGAACTCACAAATCCAATTGCATATAAAAAACTTAAGAAAATTTCCATCACAAAATAAGCAGGTCTAAATAAATATAATAAAGACATACCTCCGAAATTCCTGGATACTGCATGACATATCCAATAATTCGACGACTTAAACCTTCATAGACAGTGCCATTCATGCTGCCATCACCATTTATCCATGGTAATATTGGATGATAAATATGACTTCTGCAAACATTACAGCAACCACTGCCCAAGTGCAAAGTAGATGGCTCGTCATCATCTGCAGAACTTTGGCTGTGCAAATGAGAACTCTCCTTCCTTTGAACATTAAGAACTGTCAGAGTGTGCCCGCCGCCAACCTTCCTTACGGTTCCATGCAAATTAATAGGCATTGCATGCTTCTCGTCCGGTATATTTCTGGTGACTTCAATTGATGCTACTTCAGAAGCTGAAGCTTGCAAACAGTTGCAATGACTGTATTTGACAGGTGTCCTTATATGATATTTTGGCTTATGTATTGAATCAACAATCTGCACGCCATCATATGCATTGACCTGCCATTGACAAAATTCAGACTCCTATATGTATATTCTATTCATGTGGTGTAAATAAAGAAAATACTTGATGTTCAAAATCTCCAGAATAATTGGTCTAGGAAATTGAAAAAAAAAAAGTCTTACCCTTAATTGCATAATTAACTACACTGCATGAACACTTTAGAGCCAGTTAATATGGTTGTCAGATGGGCATTTTATCTACCTGCTTAGTTCTTGTGCCCAAGTCTAAAATAAGTATCCTGAACCAGAGGGGTAAGATTAATAACGTTGATGACAATTATCAGTGTTCTATACTCAACATAAAAAGAAAGGGAATATCAGTATCTGTCCATTGAAATTTATGGGGAATTAAGAATAAGCATACATAGACAATAATGAAAAAAAAAGCAGGTAGCCTTATCTACTATGCACATATATATTCACACATCTACCTTCATAACCAGCTGAAATCTCTCAAGAATATCAACGACCAGAATGATGGATTGCATTCCTGCACAGGACAACCAAACAAAATGAAACCTACCAAAACATATGTAGCTTAATGCAATTTCAACAAAACCTATACCGATTTTTGTTCACAAGAACAGAGAGTACCTAGAGGATGCAGTGCCTGTGAAATTTCCCTCAAATTAATTCCTTGCTCACCAGTTTGATGAATGATACAAAATGCATTTCTGAACAGGTCAGAAGAAAGAAAGAATGGTTCGTCTTTATTACAAGATAATGATGGTAACTGCTTGGCATATACTTTCATAGCATCCCAAGGCCATCCACTATGAGAATTCTCCAAATGAGATGCAGACAGTAAACAGCGACATGAACTCAGATCATTTAGGTCTGAGAAGATGGCATGGCTTTCAACCTGGGAGGCAACATTCTTGCAGCCCATTTCCCTATCTAAAGTAAACACAAGGCAATCTTTATGATGTAAGATTTGCATGAGATTGTTTGTTTGAATCCTCTCTTGAGTCAAAGCCACTTGGATACCAGGGAAGCCTTTCTCTCGACGGTAGCAGAAGTCACTATCTATCTTGGGCAAAGGTTTCTGCTTCTTACTCCTACTGCTTTTCAACTCTGTAGCCTTGCGTTTATGACTATGGCAACCCAATTCACTGGTATCCTCAATTAAAGGACTGAAGCTGTTAGGTTCATCAGCCTCACCAACTCCTCCAGTTGGCAAGGTAGGTGAAATAAGCAGCTCTCCTGACAATACTAGAGAAAAGAGGTGAACAAGTTCCCCGCAATGTAGATCTGGATGCAAACAAACTGTACTGTCCACGATATTCTTTTGCTGCCCTACAAGCCATTTCAAAGATTCAAAAGCCTTTTTTCCTGATCCAAATGGGAAGGGTGAATAAAAAGCATTAAAGAAGAATTTTCCAGAAAGGGTTACAGGTTTCATTCCATTTCCAGTAACCTGAAAAACAGGTGTTAGTATGTAAAAGTCAAAGATAACGGTGCAGGAATGTAAACACACACATTTATACTCTGGCTTAACATAGTTCCAGATATCAACCTGAGAATCCAACATTGACATCAACCATAGGCAAGCATGTCTTAGTGTATCTAAGTTGTATGAAGAATAGATAGCCTCCTAATCGTGGTTAAACATAGGACCACATTACATATATATCTTATGCAATGTGGTCCTATGAATCTGCTACATATAGAAATAGGTCATGCAAAAGTTGAGGGGAAAGAGCAATCTTGTTTTTCAGCTAACAAGGCCCAAGAAGGGGAGCTACTACACATAAAAACATCTAGAGCATAGTGAAGAAATACAAAAAACAACAACATAGCCTTTAGAGCATAGTGAGATGAAAATAAAAATACAAAAAGAAAAAGATAGACAAAAGATAAACTGATGGATAAGATACACATACTAACCTATCCAAAGCTAAATCCTTGGATCTCGTCCCAAATAGTGGAAATAAATAAAAGATATGAGACACTGATGGATAAGATACACATACTAACCATGAAGTTCTTCTCTCTCAAAATGGAAAGGGCAGTAAAAATTTCACTCTCTGAATAAAGCTGAAAGGTGGCTATTAATGCAGCTTGCGCTTCTGAATCCAATGATGAGCTGAGAAAGAACACCTTCAGGAGTTCTAATGCATTGGCAATTGCCAAGAATTTGCATGCCCCTCTTTTAGTAATGTCAGATTTGTTGAGTTCAACGATGTTTTCATGATCTCTGCAGGGAATTGCCATGTTCTTACATGCATGGACTGAATTGGTAAGTCTACACGATTCGAGATGTTCACGGAATCCAGTCTCTGGAACTATGGTGCTTGTGCTGGCTGCACATTGCACAACCTGATTATCCAAGGCAAAAAAATCCATATTAAATAATGTTGGTGTAAATTCTGTAATGTAGGAGGACTTTTATGTAAGAATGGGTGCAAATGAATAGAGAGTGAGTGTGCTGGGGGCACACAGTGAAGAAATTTCCCCAAATTCAATAAATAAAATATATTGGCTGACGAGAAATGTAAAATTACTGACCGGCCATACCTGCTCAGTTGAAATTTCCTCAGTGACATTATTAGAATCATTCCTCCTTTCATTCTCTGGACTGATCTGCTTGGTCAGGCTCATTTTTCCTACTCGAATGAATTCAAGGATGTCATCTAGTGCACTTCTTATTTCCAGATCATCAAAATTATCCAGGTTGAATTGCTCACAGTTCTTGCACCTGGAAATTGCTATTTGGGAAAGTAATTCTTCCGCTTTTGATCTCTCTGTTTCAAGGTACCTATCATACCGTATTGCAAGAATGTTGCAGATTCGGTTCACAGCTATCCTTATGTTTGTATTAGCTCTTAAGGTTGACATCCTTTTACAGCATGCAGTTGGTGGAGCTGGAAGATCAGAGATAGAGTTCCAATCTACACGGGATATTTTTGCTCCACGTATTGTGCGGTATGTAGTGTATATCATGAGCAATTTTCTGAAAATAATAAAAACAAATCAGGACCCAAGCATCATGGAAAAATCCGGATCAGCATTAGACCATAAGAAAATGGATGGTCAGTCAAGGAATACCTGTCAGATTCAGATGTCCAAAAGAATCTTTTCTTTCCCATGCATCTTTTATTTAACAGGGTAGATTGACTGACAAGTGGGCTGCTCTCCATATCCTTATTTGTATGCAAGGGAGTACCAATGTCATATGTGGGAGTGCTGCCATTCCGATAACAATGTCCTGGCCAGCCACTGGATGATGGTGAGATTCTCTCTGTTACTTCTTTATCCAGAATAGACTTGGCTGATCCCTGTGACGATGATCTACTAGCTTCAACTTTTTGCTTAATAAACTTCATGGCAATTTCATCAGCAGATCTTTTCCTTTTCCGAGCGGTTGATCTATTAAATTTCTGCTGATTTTGTGCATCAGAAATGCTTGCCTGCTCATGAAGATGTCGATTCTTGGAGGAAGCACAAAGCACCTAATCAGCGAAACCAATCCATCCAGTCAGTGATGTGGTACAAAATTAAAAATACTTCTCAGACAAAAAGATTTAAACAAATCACCCACAAAATAATCTAAATCTAAATGGGATCAAACACTACCTGCTGCACGGAGAGATTCAAATCCTTTGCAATTATACGGCAAACTTTGTAAGAAAGTCTCTCCTTCTTACTTTCATTCATAAGACGCTTTTGTAATTCTAGACGCTTTTCAGTAGTCATTACTCTTAGAGAACTCCATGACCGTAGACGAGAAACCTACATGGACAGTATCATATAAGAACATCAACAGACGACAATCGCAAAGTTCACAACTGATCTCAATAAGCTACCATTCTAGCAAATAGATAATGGCACTCAATATCACTTAAAGTGGGCAGTTTTTAGCAGGATTAACTACATGAAACCTACAAGGACAATGTCGAGCCCATGAAAATTTAGCGTGATTAACTATTGGGAAGTTTTTCAACAACTAATAACATGTTTGCAGCTGATAATACATGTAGTCAAATACGCACTACAAACAAGTGTGTATATCAAGATACATGCAACTAGCCAACTAAGGTTTCATAGCTACATTGGGGCCAGCTACTGCAGCACACAATCATGAACAAAGTACAAAGGTGTGTAGCACTGGTGACGAACCTCAGGCACACAGTTGCCAGGGAAGGCATTTTGATCAGCCAAGCCTGCTGTTAGATAGCAGTACTTTAATGTTTCCCAGTAAGCATCGACACACTCCTGCTTTGAAAGCACAAAATCATGCCGATATTTTGGAAGATGGTTCACACTGATATGTGATGACGGAACAACTATTGGTGTAGGTTCTTCGATGTAAGGCCTGAGCTCCAGTGAACATGTAGTGATAGCCCCTGAATGCACATCAGAATCCTCTACATGTTCGTTTACAAGTTCAATCAACTAGCAAACACAAAACAAATGGTCACTGTTGTCCTCCCAGTAGAGATAGCATCAAGCTGACTTGAATTATATACATGTGAACAACAATTGCAGTAATAATAAAATATGTATCAGGCAAATATCAACCCCCAAAACCAAGTTTTGTAATGTTAGCTTTAAGAACATACTTGATTGGAGATTCTGACAATATAAAATTATATTGAAATATCAAAGGCAAATATTACCTTGAGCTTATCTAAAATATTTATTAAGCGTGAGAGACGACCCTTAGCATGAGCATCCATAAGTTGATTGTATACACAGATAGGAATCTCTAAAAGCGTTCTCCCAGAACACTTATTTATAGTGATGTCAACCTTTGGTGATCCCACAACTTGAAGAAAGAGTTCAAGAGGCATTTTTTTATAGCTGCTGTGATTGAAAACAACTGACATGATTGATCAAGCTTCTTGTCATGCTGCCCTTTCACACAATCAAACGGCAAGCCGCTCACATATTCCCACAGAAATTTATGTAACAGCTTTGTCCGAATCATCTTTGCACCTATGAATCCATTGGCATAAATAGCTTCTGATACTGGTGTTTTTTAACTTTGGCTCTGCGTTGAACCCTCAGTCCATGTATGGTAGCCACACGCTGATTTTGCTTCAATTTAGCTGCTGCACCTGAACCACTTTGAGAATCAAAATTCCTTAGTCTGTTCCTAATTTGATTCATGAGTTCGGTGACATGACCTTGACAGAAGGATTCAGTATTACATCAACAGAACGACTTCCTGTGTAGTTCGTAACAACAGGGACATTAACTTTGGTACACTTACATCTACCCTCTTGTTGAAGATTATTCAAAGTACGAATCAATGTCTTCCTGTCCATTATTTTTCCATTTCCCTTTTCAAGTTTTTGTAACCATTTATGTAACTCCATCATCAGTACAAAATTCTTTTTTTTTCTGCGTATGGAAACAGGAAGGTGTTATAAAAGAGCGCGAGACAGGTATAAAAAGAGTGATTATTCTCTTGTGACTGCACCAGTATTTGCCTACCTCTATGTACCCTTCGTTGAAGCAATAAATTAAATAAAACTGTTAAACCAATTTCACTCAAATGAAGAACATGAAACAGAGAACTAATCGTCACTGCATCAAAAGCTGCCACCCAAATAGAATGTACTCTAACCAAATATGCCCGAGGAATACAGAACCTGCAGATCATTTAAATTGAAAAGAAATTTAAAAAATAAGAGTCTGAATCTGACCCTTCTGTAAGTTATTTTCGATTATTAAAATCCCCACAAATCGTGCTATTATGTATAAATGCCACCTATGACTCCATGTTCAGCATTCTAGCAAATTCCATGTCTGTCAATCAAGACACATGGACCTACTAGGGGCATTGCCAACACCAACTTTAACACAGTGAAGAGGGAGACTATAGATGACAAAACCAGAGGGGACAGAACAAGATGCCTGGTGGATCCCATGTGTTCATCACTGCGGTACCGCAATTTCAAGAGACTCGTGACAGGTAGCAAGATGGCTGCAGGCGGACCACAGTATTTGTATAGGGAAATTACTTAAGCCTGCCTAACATATTTATGTTTGAAAAAACTGATGCAGGAAATGAATAAGTGACTGGAGTCCTCAATAAAGGGTACAAGATGCACAGAATAATAACTATGTAAAATGCTCTAGGAAATGCACAAATACCACTGATATTTATATCAGCACATCAAACACATACATGTTTTTGGAAGTACTCCCTCCATTCCAAATTGTAAGTAAGCTTTTGACTTTTTTGGTTCATCTATTTTTGCTATGTATCTAGACTCATTATTATATCTAGATACATAGCAAAATGGATGTAAAAAAAGTCAAAGCAACTTATAATTTGGAATGGAGAAAGTATATAACAGGCCACAGACAAATCCCATGATCCAATAATGTTTATCAACCAAGAGCAAACTTTTGAGTCCATTTCATGCATAAATGAAGCTCACAGGGAGTCAAGGGCATATAGAAAAAGAGCAGTAGTTCCCAACACATCGGTAATTTTGGAAGATGGCAAATAAAGATTGATTGAAGCATGTGTAGCAAACAACCTTTAATATGTGAAGAATCCTTTTCTGTCTGTCATCAGAAGTTGAAGTGGAACAGCGATGCCTATTCCTCTGTGAGGCAACTTTAACTAGAAGAAAAAAGAAAGGATCACTTCAATTGAGCAGGGCAGTATTCATTTTCTTCTGAAGGAAATACAGTAGGGGAGACCACATATAAATGAAGGAAATACATTATGGGACACCATGCAAGTCAGATCGCATATTACAGAAACCAATGAAAGGAACCACATACAAATAAATAAAGCTTCACAGGTTGACAGGTATATCAAAACTAGTTAACAAAATCAGGGGACTCAGCATGTTTCAAATTATAAACTGTAACAATTGTTTAAAAAAATAACGTTAAGGCATACAAACTCCTGAATCTGTCAAAATTCAAAAAAAAAAAAAAAAAAAAAAAAACACTTTCTACCTAGGACCCTTCAACATAATTTGGATCGCATATTTACCCGAAAGTGGAGTTACATGAAGCTATTTGGATCTATAGGCACTCAAAAAGTCAAGGCCAAATCAAAGTTTGAGGCAGAGCAAATACCAAAAGCGCTTACGGTATCACGGCTATTACGAGAGACATTGAGCACAGACTGTAAAGAAAAAAATATAATAAGAACTCAAGGACTTGAGATTCTATACCTTGTCCAACTGGTTGAGAAACTCCAACAGAAGCTTCATGGTTACTTAGGAGATGATGCACGACTGTTGTTTCATGGCAATCTTCTTGAAACAAGACTTTGTTATTAACACACGAATCACCCTGTGGGCTAAGAGAATCTGATTCTTTAGATGGAACAGAAGTCCATAAATTGGGACAATAGTCATCACGTAGCGCATCACAATTTTGCAGAGCAGTATTAGCTTTGTACAGTGAGAAATTTTCCATAGTCCAATATCTGTACTGTTTTGTTTTACCTACAACTTCAGCCTGCGAAGTCAAATTGAATTTTTCAAGCATAGAAGACACTCGCTTAATGAGCACTTTCGGACTGTACTTGCCCCCCAGACGTCTGCAAAGCTGATTGGAACTTTAATGAGAACATGGGTTGCTAATTTCAAGAAATAAAGAAAAACTAACAACATGAGATAAGCAACAGTAATTATAATTACACTAGCAACTTGCCCATGGTTTGAGTTGTGATTGATCTCAAATAAATGTATCAGCAATGCTTAAATTAAAAAAAAAATAGTTCTCTCATCGGAGAAAGAAATTACTTGCCGTTTTTTTAGAATTTAGAATATGTGATCAGTACTATTTGGAAACTATAGTGGTGTTGTAGATGCATTCTTGGGCAAAACCTATCAGTGCAGGTGGCGCAGCAAGGCCCAGGATTAATGGCGGGTGCCCTCTATCTGGCCAGGTTTGTTAGCTAAGATTGTGGGAGATATTTTAGCAAGGTGTTTTACCTTGACACTGATATAACCCAACAGAATCTATTAGTCGAGATTAGGCAAGAAAACAACTATACCTTTCAGAATGAGAAATATAATGGCACTCTTGATGCTCAGATGATATGAAACAACTTACCATACATCAAATTCCAATGCTGAAAGGTTCAGAGAGGTACCTCAACAAGAATTGCACCTTTTGGCCCTTGGGCGTGGATCATATCGTATATAGAGTTCTCTAATGGAAGCTCCATAAGTTGATCGGTGACCAGACATTTATTGCCAAGCTTAAAGTTTGAGGCTGTACTTTCTCGCTTAAACTCATTTGGATTAAATTTCTTCAGAAGACGCGCAAGCAGCGAATGACCTGGAAAAGGGAATTATTTAAGCATGCAACTGCGTAAAACGATTGAAGCTTGAACGGGACACTGCAGACTGAATAAACTGTGTCGCGACATGCCTAACAGATTTTATTATCGCTTTTTGTAGCTGTTTTGAAAGAAGCTATTGTATGTATGTAGTTGCAGCCTCCAATATATCAGATTATTGAATGGAACTACTACAGTCATTGATGTAACTTGTGCGCATGCTAATCATGGTTTTGTCGTTGTTACTTCAGGGTGAGTAATTGGTCACTTCATACTTTTCTATCTCATCATGGGGGGGGGGACTAGGGCCATGGTTTCCTCGTTAAGAAAGATAAACACCAGCAACTGAACCAGCGTACTGAATAATGATTGTACAGTAGCTAGCGTGTATAGGGGATCAGATTTTTTAAAGCAGAAATTGTTTTTAATAAAAGATAGTATGTCAATTTTTTGAATTTACCATCCTTAACAAGAAGTAACATGAAACAGAAGAATTAAGCACAAAGATACCATAGTAATCACATTAGAACCAAAGGACAAGGACAAAGAATCACCTCATCATCTACTTCTCGCACCAATTTCCTCAACAAGCTGTGCATCTAAAAGCCTATGCAGTACCTAAGAAAAAGGTGTCTCAGTAGCATCCCAGACGGAGTATGGAAAACATATGCAACAAAGGGATTCCAAGAGAACCTACATTTCTCCATGCCCTGTGCCCACGTGGCATCTTGTAACTGAGGTCCTTTTTTATATCTGACACAGCTAGAACCTATAAATATAGAAAATAGTTGCACAAAGTTAGAAAAATGAAAAGTAACACAAACAAAAGGAAGAGAAGAGTTTACCTTTCCACTAGCTTCTTCAAGTTTGTCACATATGGCTTTCATTGCTGGAAGATAATCATGAATTGAAACATAGCTCTTGTTATCTACACTAAGATTCTCATCTTCTTGTAAAGCACCTATGTTGATTTCTTCATCTCTCCCAAGTTTCGGTTTTGCAATCTCAATTCTTTGATATGAGTTCATATTCAATTCTTTGGCATATCTTGAGAGATATAGCAAGTTGGTGCTGATGACAAGACTATCCCGCGAATCATATTCTGTCTCACCCCCAACGTCATTAGACTTTACAATTGCTTGTTTTCCAACAACTAACCCCTGGGACTGAAGGGTCTTCACAACATAATGGAAGTTGTTTGCTTTCATGTGAATACTTTTTCTTGGTTTCATGTCAATGCTTTGGTTTGTCTCCATGCCAATACTTTCCTTTGTTTCCATGCCAATACTTTCCTTTGTTTCCATGCCAATACTTTCCCACAAAGACTTTTGTGTGACACCAGAAGTCCTATGACAAATTAAATATTAAAATAATCGCACACATTATATTCCTTTACCCATGCACATGTACTTCTCTACTAATAAGAAATATATAAGAGCATTGCTTGACGCTTGCAAAGAGATTAAGATAACGACATATATAGCAAAAATGCAAGCTCAAATGTACATTCATATTTATGACTGTTTGAGCACCCTCGAAACCTCCTTTGAGTAAACAACCATGTGGCATGTAATTAACTGAGTCAATGTGCAAGATCTCCATATTGAATAGATATACAAGCTCATAGGAACTATGAAATTACATTAAAGCGAAAAGGGTGTATGAAGATATGACAATTTTGTTCAAATGGTACATAAGAGCGCACCTGCTTGCTCCGACACGTTCTAGCGTCTCCTTCTGATTGGCACTTAGCTTCGAAGCGGAGTACCTGTGGTCATAAATCCCGAGGAAGTTATCGCTGAGAGCCGGACTCGCAAACAGCAGAGCGCCATGCCGTTCGGCCGCCTCTACAGTCTTTGCCGCCGAGTGGACGAGCGTGTCATCCGGTGTACCCTGTTTACATGGCTTTTTTCCAGGTTTACGCTCCATGAGGCTGATGTGAGGGAGAGCAATGAGACGAGCAAAGAGGGCGCTCTTGACGGCCAGGTCAAGAGGGAGGCCGGCCGCCTCAAACTCCCGGGAGAGCGCAGTCCATAGGCCGGTTACTGGGAGGCCGGCGGAGAGACTGGCACACACCTCGTCCAATGCCATCGAGACGAGCGCATCCATGGCCATGGCAAACCGAAGTAAAGCAGCCTCAATGCGGACGAGCACGGGTCGTGTCAGGTGCGACGAGCACGCTCGCGCGATTGTGGGGCTAGGAGGAGACGAGCGCGGACCTGGTGACGCGTGCGGGGAGGTTGCGGCGCCCGGTGCTGCGGGCGAATGGGAACGAACCGGACACGGGCGGACGGCGACGCGGGCGGGCAGCGGCGCGAGGGGCTATGGGCGAGCGGCGGCGGCGGCGCGTCGTGTCGCGAGCGCGCGGGCCTCCGTGCCCCAGACCCGCCGCGTGGGCGATGCGGATGCGGACGACGGGCAGAAAGGAGGAAGAAAAAAAAAGAAAATAAAAAAATATTGATAGGTGAGTCCAGGTCAGACTTTCATATATGTCCAAACCAAGCGAGAAATTTTCAAACCGAACCGAGGCAGAGGCAAACCCTCGCAAACCCTATCTCCTCTCCTCCCCTTTCTCGCCGGCGAGATGTCCGACCGCCGCCGCGACAAGGAGAAGCCCCGCGACCGCGACCGTGAAAAGGACCGCGACATCGACCGCCATCGCGACCGAGATCGCGACCGGGACGGGACCGGGACCGGGGCCGGGACAGGGACAGGGATCGCGAGCGCGAGCGAGAGCGCGACCGCGACCGCCGCGGCGAGCGCGAGCGGAAGCGCTCCCGGTCCCGCTCCCCGTCGGCAGACCGGGACCGCTCCCACCGCCGCCACTCCCACTCTCACCGAGGCCGTTCGTCCCCCTCCCCGACGCCGGCCGCCACAAGCGCCGCCGCGTAGCGTCCCCTGACACCGCCGACCACCACCACAAAGAGGATAAGAAGACCGCCGACTCTCAAGCGACACCGAAGGGTGGAGGGGACCCCGCGGCCGCGGCTGCGGCGGTGGCTGACGGCGACGTGGATGCGGAGGAACTGGAGATGATGAAGATGATGGGCATCCCCGTCGGGTTCGACTCCACCAAGGGAAAGCACGTGCCCGACGCCGACGTCAGCGGGGTGCGTGTCGTCACCAAGCGCCAGCCGCGCCAGTACATGAACCGCCGAGGCGGATTCAATCGCCCTCTGCCACCTGAGGTCAACCGCTGAGGAGGGGAAAAGGTCTGAATCTCTCCCTATCTCTATGTTGGTAGTTAAGAACTCAAAATTATTTAAGGTTGCATTTGGTTGAGTAGCTGTTGCAAATCGATTTTGCATCCTACTGAAAATCATGAGTTGTGCTTCTATTGTTTATGCTCCCTCCATTTCAAATTATAAGACATTTTGGCTTTTCTAGGTATATAGCTTTTGTTATGCACTATGTCTAGATACAAAATAAAAGCATTGTATCTGGAAATGCCAAAATGATTTATAATTTGGTACGGAGGGAGTATAACTTCTGTGTTGAATTACTCTTGGGATTTCTTAAGGAATTGTCTGTTTTGTGTGCCAAGCTCTTCATGTCAGGAATACTGTTTATATATGTATTATGGATAATAAACAATGATGCTGTTGGGTAACGTTTGGGCATACCCGTGCTATTTCACATCCACACCCACACCCACAAGATCTTTCATCAATCCACACCCTCCCCAGACCCATTAAATTTAAATTACCCATAGACTGGATAGCAGTTTTAGTAATTGCTTTTATGTCCTCATTTCCTGTCTACACCCTTGGCATTGAGTCAGTGTCACGACTGAATAGAGTTCAGAACCTGCAAGTTTTTCCTTCTACAATGTAGCTCTATACAGAAGATTTCTCATTGGATTATAGATATGCAGTGGAGCTCACCTGTCCTTCATACAAATCAAGAGCCTTCCAGCCTCTTCCTTTGCTTTTGATTCCATAATGCTTCTTCCGTGGTTTTCCAGTTTTGCAAGCAATTCTTTCTCAGTTGCTTCATCGAGTTCAAAAGCCAAAAGGGCAGATTCACGACCTGAATTAGCATCTTTTGTCTCACGTTGGCAGCTTTCTAATAGCTGTCCAGGTATCTTCACTGGTTGAATCTAGCAGGGCTTCAACAGGTTCTGCTAGAGCTCTCGTAAGTAAGATTAGACAAGGATTCTATGCCTGTGCTATGACCCTGGTATAAATAGACGACCTCGAAGTACGGAGCAACCTCATATTTGGCACCAAGTTCAGATAATTTTGCTGCACTAGCTGAAGCCACATGTGCTTCAATGTCACACTTAAGCTTATCCTTAACTTTTGAGGATCACATTTCACTTGTTTAATCGCAGTGTCTGTCTGAAATTAAGCACACATGTAACAATAAATGTGTTTATTTAGGTAGAAGAGGTGGGTTCAAAACTGAATGATTACATTATTTTGCATAGGAGTTCACTTAAAGTTTGTGTCCTGTAGCAGGTAATAAATATTAAGTTGTGTTTCATAGCTGTTAAGTACCTCAGACAATCAATAGTGTCCCTATTGATTTTAATAAACTAAAACACCGACAGCAGATACACAATTGATTCATTGTAAGCCTATCAGCAGGTCTATTTACTCTGCAGTTGGCTGGTAAATTCACCAGAAGAACCATAAATGTAGTCTGTTTGTCAAAATTCAATACTTAAGTGGAGAACAGGAAAATGTGCAGCAAGTACTTATATTATTGCTAAATGGTTAGCTGTCTGTTGATGACTCTTTTAGAGTATTTACTGCTATATGAAATTTTCGATATTCATAGTCAAAGTTTAAGAAGTTTTGTCTGAAACCTTGATGGACTTGTATTTATGATCAGAGGAAGTATGGTCTAAGTTTTTTTTCTGACTGTATGGTCTAAGTTCTTGATGGACTTGTATTTATGATAAGAGGCTATTGTTAATGATTTCCTGAATAATATCAACTGATTGTTTTCTTTTCTTTTTTATTGTTTTACAGGATCATGCGCCGACACAAAGGTGTGCTGATTTTGGGTAGTGGTTACTCTGTTACTGGACAGTGTAGGAGATGAGCCACCGCTGAGCATGTATAAACCTTGATGGCTATTTTATTTTGCAAAACACTGTAGAATGATATCCTGTTCTCTTTTGTCATCGTTTATTCTGTCGGTATTCCAGGAATACAGAATTTGGTGGCTCATTCTGAAACTATATGGCTTTACAACTTTAACGTGATGTTTCTGGCTTTCTGCGTGCAATTTGGTGAGCCTCAAGCAATGCCTGTGCAGTCCTTCGTTTCTTAATTTCCACTGCTTACATTTATGTTTGTTCTTAGCATTTGTTTCAGGTGATCAAGCATGCACCACATGGATTCCCAAGTGAAACTGCTTTTGCTTTTAGTTGTTTGCTTTACAATGAAATTATTGGTAATGGACATGAGTGCAACATTTGTAATTATGAGTTTCGAAGATAGGTTCACCCATTTCCTAGAAAGAACACCACCCAAATCGAACATTTGTAATAGACCACATTTTAGTATCTGGTAGATATAGCGTGAAATTTGGGTCTTTTAGTATTAGGTATATAGGTATATATAGTACATATAGATAGGTATAGATATATATATAGGGGGGCTAGTCTTTACGTTAAAGATTACAAAACAAAAACCATGTGCTGATTTGACCGCATTTATTTTTCATAAATAATCGGACCTGATAAAAATCCAAATAAGGATGTCACGTACTTGTATTCTTGTACGTCAGCACGAATGGACTTTGATCCAATCCTGTTTGGTGTTCCCATGCCTTGGCTCACTGGGATCAAATACTTGGACCCACTTGTCTCGGTATTTCCTTTCAACGTGGGTTTTTCTAGAGTCCGGTATAGATATGGAAAGAGTGCAGGAAGATGTGAAAGAAAATAGGGTGAAAAGATTTTTTCTTATTTTTTTTTTTGACAAGGTATAGTATAGATATATGCTCCCTATATTTTTGTATTTTTCGTACCGCGTTAGGCACTGTTGGTGACTCACAAAAACAGCACTAACCCTTGTATGGTCACTGATCTTTTCGTTGGAGGGCTGAGATGCCGCTACTTAGCTTAACCACCAGATCTGTTTCCGCCCACCTGACGAGCCTACTGTTTTTTATTCATTTTCCTCCTGACGAGCCTACTGTTTTTTATTCATTTTCCTCCTGGTAGGATCTGTTTGATAGTGAAAGTTCCGTTGCACATGGCCCCATATCTGACACGAGCTCCATTTATTTATCGAAACGACTGCACGAGGCACACAACCAGCCTTACACAGTTTTATGCATATGTAGTTTTTCAAACTGAGATTAAAATGCATATGATGCTCATGATGATTATGATAATGACCATATCACGATTGGATTGTGACAACATTATAAAATAAATCGGTAATCCAAATATTCATGCATGTCAAACCTCATTTCATATTTTATAGGATGAGATAGTGGTTAGGATAAGATAGCGTGGATGAGATAGCCAACCATGAAAGTTGTTATGAAACATGTCGCCGTGTGGTTAGGACCTTCCCCTCTCCGTCTCTCATGATCACGTAGTAAATGAAAGAAGTAGAACAAGTAGACACAAGATAGGGAGACTATTCTTTATTCATCCGAATATTGGTAATTACAACATAGAGCTCCCACATATATATAGTCCCGCCAAGGTCTAAGAGTTTTGGGTAAGAGCCCACATACTGAACGGACTAGGATTAGGATTCCTCCTTCTCCTTTCCTTCTAGGACGTAGTCCGTGTGTTTTACAACACTCCCCTTGAGGCGATTACCACGATATGCATATGCCTCATCAAAAACTCCATCCGAAAACCCAAAGGGGGAAAAAAACGGTTCTTGGAGAAAAGAGTACATCGCATTCGTTAATTGCATTGCACATGTTGTCTCATTAAAAACCTTGTGTGAGAAACCTTCGAAAGTAAAAACTCACATAAAAAAAAAAAAGAGTACAACATTTAACCTTCTTGGTCATATATTCTTGAGGATATACTATTCTTCATGAATAGGTATTGATGTTCATAATTTATGCATAAACTTACGTGTTTTTTAGCAAATATGATCTACTTGATCTTTGTAATTCTAGTGATTTACCTTAAAGGCAGATTCAATAAAATATGCTCCCCACATAAAGCCAAACTTTGAACTTCATTGTTCAAACCACACTTTTTCATAAACGTGTGTAAATAAAAGTTGGCTCATAATTCTTCTATGAATTATATGGGAGCAATATGCTTTAAGCATAATGACCACCGTTAGTTGTGCAAAACAAATAAATATTATCCTTGAGAGAAATAGATCCTTTCAGGAGGATTATAGGGGTAAATAAATTAATATTCAATATCTTCTAGATAGTGTATCAAACTTATACTAGAGTTTAGATACTTATAATTAATCCTTAGTGGGATTTTCAAATTGTATTCTATAAATCTTGAGATTTTGATTGTACAAATCCAGCCTTTGCATTTGGCATTTAGGGGATAATTCAATTGCCAAACCATCATTATTCTTATACCTTCTATGGTATATAGAGGATATCAACACTACATTGCTAGCTTTACATACACTTTCTAAGTGTTTCGATGACACCTTCAAGGTGTTTAAGATCCCTCATTTTATTTCTCTCTGGGTCTATATTCACTTCATGGATGAATGGTACTTATTCAAGAATTGACTGGTAAATCCTTCATGGATTAATTCATTTAAGGATGTACTTTCATTCTTAGTGAATTATTAATCTCTTCTATGAGATATATTCTCTCTACCGCACGAGAGATGAGTCATATACACAATGACATTGAGTTATTCACTATAAAATCATTCAATGATAGTAATCCTTCTAGGACATGCTCTTCTTGAGACTTGAATATTCATTCAGAATATATATACATTAGACTTTAATACTTAGTATGAGATTTCTACAAGTTGCGATTTACATTCTTGGGGAATTATATGGATTTTCATAATCCACTAATTAACTGCATATTTAATTTTTTATTTGTTTTATTTGCCGGAGATATAGCGTAACATTCATTTCTTCTTATTAGGAGATTCAACCTCAATTGCTTTCTTCATTGACCCGATATAATCGCTACAAGCGATTTTGCCATGGACTTTGTTTCGGATCCGGGTTCCCATAAGAGAAACATTTGCAATTAAAGAGGTAGTTTGTCGATAATTATTTTCTTTCTCCCAATACTCTCACAATGTGAGAATATTTTATCTCTATCATTTCCCAAACAAGAGATGATATATTGTTCTCGCATACCCAACACTAGTGAGGTTGGCGCTAATTGTGTTGGATGTCATCTTCATGATGATCCTCTTCATGAGGTGTTTAACCTTCTTCGTGAGGCGTTCTCTTCATGAGAATGGAGGAGTTCTATTTCTTTTCTATTTAACGTGTATACGCTAAACTAGAACCCACAAAGGCCCCTCGTAGATTTTAGATTGATAGTATATAACACAACTTCGGTTCATAACTTTAAGTTACTCCTCTCATTTCAAAAATATCGGCATATGCTCGCTTGCTTCACAAGAGCATTAGTCAAACTATTGTATGACTTAGTGTGTGATACTATTCTCGCTTCAAGCTCCAAGGAATAATTTCTCTTAAGATCATTTTCCTTCTATGGAAATAATATTTGGCATTCAAAATATAGTCTTTCTCTCCCCTAATGCCAATATATTAGATCATTAATAGCATACTTCAAAATATATCCCCTATCATGGGCTTAATTCAAATTCATATATCTCCAGCTACAAGTGGAGGCCCATTTATGTATGCTATGATTAAATTTTATGGGAAATATTCACACACATATTTCAAAATGGGGGTTATTATTCATTATGCAAATGAGCTAGAATACTTAAAGTGCATTTAGGAATGTTCAACATTCCTACAAAATCAGGATGTTCTCCCCTAATATGCACAAAACATAGTTTAGAAAACTATTTCATTCTCTAGCTTCTTTATTAATTAGCCTAAAAATTGATCCAAGTACTCATAAAAAAATGGATCATACACTTCAAATGTATATATAAAAAATGCAACATTCAAATTAACATGGAATTTTCTTCTAGAATTTTCTAATTGCCTTTAATGCAAAAATCTCTTAATGCCTTTTCTTCATAAATCCCAAATCATCATAATTGTATTATCCAATATATTAGTTCCATAACTATTCATTCCATCAAATGGGTTAGTCTCCATTGAGCAAAATTTCATAAACTCACTCCCCCGATCTTAGGGTGCTCGGCCCTAGACCAATCTATTGCTTATGCATACGATGTATTGAAAGCAAATCATTCCTTAGTTCAACGGGAACCATATAGACGTAGCATGCTAGCTAGCCATTTTGATTATGAGGGAAGCGTAAAGATATAGCTACTAGCTACAACTATAGCCGCTATGCTAATATTCATGCAAGAGTGAGATAGTTGCAGCTCAATGAGATACACATGCGTGTGTAATGTGAAAAATTAGTATTCAGTCTAACATAATAGATAACAACAAAATACAAAGCTACGAGCTTACTTGCAATTAGTGCAATAGAGAAAGTTAACTCGGCCAAAAGGGACGCGAGCAGAACTTCAAGTCCCGATACTTGCACTTAAAGATTGATTTAGGAAGGCTATGCCTATTAAAATATTACCCACATTTTCTTATGTCTTTGCCCAAAATTCCTCACCCTTTTCATACCATGACTACTTCAAGTAGTGATTTGCTTCATGCATCATCTATGAATAGTGATTTCTAATGCTCCATAGAATACAATGATACTTCTAGTACTCACCGATTATGACATGAAATTCATATATCTAATGTACTATTCAATGTACAATAATAGATTTAGGGTAGGATATAAATTCTAGTTCACGGGCTAAAATATTAAATACTTAGGATTATACAATTTCTTGGCTAAATCGATTCTTCCAAATATGCCAATATAGTCCAATTGTTCATGTGCTTTAGAAAATTCAATTTCCCATCTACCTACATGGTAGTGATGCACAAAGAACTATAACCTTTTCTTGGTTATTCAAGGCTTCTTTGTGGATAAATGAATGCAAAATTTATTTTGATAGGCAATAGGCAATTATTTATATGTGAAACATATAAATCTAATTTATTCCATGAGAAATTCGCACACATTACTTCAAGTAATAAGAATTGCAACTAAGAATATAAAGTATTTCATAGTAGTCTTCAAGCTAACAAATTAACCATTAACCACTTAATTCAACGGAATTAAAACTTAATGCACCACCACCACTACTATCAATACTTCAGGACACAAACTTCAAAGATAATAAGCACATGATTTAAGTTATTCTTCAAGAGAAACTTTATATGTTCCAAACAATATACATTCTCGCATGTCTTAACTTCTATACTTGACAAAGCAGTAACTTCATGCTTTATATTCAAGAGTTACGATTTACCGTCACAAGTCTTCAAGGGGTGTAACATATATGCAAGCCATATATTCAAAATTATTGCAATCGATAATATCTTGGTTTATAAAGCTGTCTAAAAATTCCAACTCAATTTCCATTTGAGTATTTTTCGATGGTAAATTCAAATACTTCAAGTATTACATTGATCTTTGATATTCTATACACAAGAGACACTTCTTCGAGAATATAGTTTGATAAAATCTTATTTACCATCTTGTCTTCTAGACATTTAATCTGAAGCTTCAAGCTATTGTTTATAGAGCAGCATTATAAGCATATAAGCTTGAAAATTCAATTTCCAATGTAATATGACATTATGTAATCATGGTTTGGGATTTTACTCATGCAAGTGAGTCCCATAATGCACTTGTTATTTTTCTATCGGCCATATACTCATTCTAGAGAGTAATTCATAAATATATATACTGAGTTTACTACACTTTAATGGTAGCAAAATATCCTACATGGATTTAATAAGGACCGTAACAAATACTTTTACTTTCGGAGTAATTTTAGGATATTTCTTCTTCTTTTAAGGCATGCAAATTAACATAACTTGGATCATGTGCATATAAGTTTACTACATGTAAAACCAAGTAGCAAGGTGCCAAAAAAAGATAGTGGATGGTTACACAAAATACTCTTAGAAGCATCCTAGCATTTTTAGGATTATGGTATATACAAATTTATACCAAGCATTCATTCAACCCAAAAATTCATATGCTAGGAAAAAAAAAAAATGAGTCTCTCAAAGGTGATAAGTCTAAGGTCTGTAGGATTTAGAGAGCCCATACATAATTCATGATGTGTGATAAATAAATGCATTCAAAAGAATATAAAAATACCACATGGCACACGAAATAAACAAGTAAATATATTTAAACAGAAATATTTACTAATAATGGCTGTATAATTTTCTTCTAGAAAATCAACTTGGTGTAATTATAGCCGAAGCTTTGCCGGTTAGCCACGGTGATGAGCTGCATGCTAGCACCAAGTTAACCACCCATCATGCATGTTCAAACTACAGGTTACAAAATTTCCAAAGCCGAACAAAGACAAGAATAAAGTAGTACGTCCAGTAACCGTATGATCAACGAGATCAAACCAATATGGCAATATTAGTAATTCAGTACACAGCTTCATGCCGTGTTTTGCTTCCTGTAATGCAAAGTTCTTTAGATTTCAGAGTTAGCGGCATTCAGGCCAAGGATATGGCTCAGCGACATGCAAGCCGCGGAGGACACATGGTGTTGATTTTAGTGCGAGATCGGCTGGACTTACGACATTCGAGTTTTGTTCGGAAGTGCGCTTCTGCAACGTGCAGAAGTGGCGTTCAGGCTATATGGTGTCTATGACTTCAGGCCGCGGCACACATGCAACTGTTGGGACTTCACCAAGCATGCGGACTCGCAAGGTGTGGATAGAGCTGGCTGCTTCAGGTTCGATACTGCAGGCTTGTGGATGTCAGATACGGAGGAGTATATCCTTGCTCGCTCTTGTCTTCTTGACTTTATTAGATGGATTCAGACGTACAAGTATATATCGTACAAGTATATATACTTCTAGCTAGTATATGGCCGACCTCCTACAAAGAGAAGCTTCTTCAGCCATATAGCCGCACCATACTGTGACTCGTCAGGAGTCGGATTGCGGATCAAGAGTGCGAGCTGCTTCAGGCTAACACACACATAAATATACGTGCACGTTACGAACTTCAGGTTTTTAGAGCTTGTATCCATAATCAGTCCTACAAGATGCATGCATGTTCCCAAAATATCCACATTCGTGACCCCAGATGCACATCTCTCCAATTATTATAATTGGTAAATACGACCACATGCCGCATGCCTTCATTGGCCAGCAAAAGGTAACGACGGATTGCATGATGGGCAAACTCAAAACCAAGCTACAGTGGGTTTGTGCCATTACAAATTGGCGTACCTTTTGTTCTTGAATTTGAGAAGAAGCGAAGGTCGCCGCGATAGGACAGTTCGGCTAGGCCGTGGGGACCCGCCGGGCGGGACGATGAGTCGACGCAAAGGCAGATTAGTAGCGGCAGGTAGCAGATCCGTTCCGCTAACAACGCCGGGATGTCGACGCCGCCGGCGAAGTTGCGCGCGGGCTTCGCACGACGTGTCACAAAGAGCTTGTCGTGGCCGATAACGTGTTATGAAACATGTCGTCACGGGTTAGGACCTTTCCCTCTCCGTCTCTCATGATCACGTAGTAGATGAAAGAAGTAGAACAAGTAGACACAAGATAGGGAGACTATTCTTTATTCATCCGAATATTGGTAATTACAACATAGAGCTCCCACATATATATAGTCCTGCCAAGGTCTAAGAGTTTCTGTAAGAGCCCACATACTAACGACTATGATTAGGATTCCTCCTTCTCCTTTCCTTCTAGGGCAGAGACCGTGTGTTTTACAACAAAAGTAACGTAAATTCGTTAAAGTCCCGTTTGGATCCTATTGTTTAGAGTTTAGTCGCTAAACTTTTAGACCACTTTAGCTTTTGAGCTCCAATGCAAATTGGAGGTCTAAATGTTGTTTAGAGTTTATACCATTTCACAAAAATTTAGACTATATGTAAGCCAAGTAGTTTGAAGTTTTAGCCCTCAACTTTAACTAGTTGAAGTTTAGACCCAAGAACCTGCCAAACTAGCTCAAATATAACTAGACTTGTAGTAAATAATATCAGCATTTATATATATAAATGAATTTATAATAAAATATATTCTATAACTAATCTAATGATACTTATAACCACTTCAAACTTATGTGGACTATGGAGGGAGCAGTGTGTCGGATAGCGTAGGTGTGGTGGAACTCGGAGTAGTTCAACTAATCGTTTCTCGCGGTCGATAACCCGACTGATGTTGTTTTGTTGTGAAAGAAAAACAATGTATTTACGTGGATAACGACTATATTTTTGTACTTTTTAACATACTAGCAAAAATGCTCGTGTCGCTACAAGACACGTGATTTATCGTATGATCTGCATACCAATAGTAATAAACTATCTATTTTAATTGAAGTTATTAACTGAGGTTAATTCAACCTTAAATAAGTTATAACACCCATTGTCCTTAGCTTGCGTATTTGGTCGGTGGTGGCACACGGAGAAGATAGGCGATTGGGCTCTAAGAGCCATAATTTAAAAGGTAGAAAATAAATTCCACCTAGTACATGTCCTTCAGGGACATATCACTCGATGGCCATTGGAACAATAAATTTGAAAAGAATCGGAGTAAGTGAACACATCTAGAAATTAGGACTTTGAAGTTATTAAGATAAAAAGAAATAAGGTGTGTCAAACACCACATGAGTTCGTGTAGTGTGGTGGTAAGCTCTTGGTTTTTGATTTGTGGACACCATGGTTTGAATCATGTCCATGCAAAGTATTTTTAGTTTTTTTTTCTCGCCAGCGCTGTTGGGTTCAGTTGCCATGGGTCGGACACACAAGTGTAGAATGGTTTGGTCTGCTAGCTCAAATGGATTGCAGAGTGGGCCGGAGATGACGAAGTGAGCCTCGAGTGGAGTGAATTTGAGTGGGCTAGACACCTAAAATTTTGACTTTTTAGTATCTGGTGTAGATATAGATATAGAGACAAATTAGCGTGAAATTTTAGCCTTTTAGTATTAGGTATATAGAAATATATACATATATATTAGGTAGGTATCTATCTACTCTACCAATGCATTAACTTATTCCTCGTTCAAATCCATTCAAATGAATCGTCAGATTGTTTCTCTACCTACACATCCCATCATCTTACACGCGCGATCAAAATATGGACACATCCCATCACGAAGTGGGCCTCGAGGATAAAAAAATGAGAGAGAAAAAGGTATTTCATCCTAGCCATTGATAGTTCCTTGGAGGGCTGAGATGCCGCTACTGCTTAGCTTAACCACCGGATCTGTTTCCGCCTACTGTTTTCTACTCCCTCCGTTCCAAATTGTAGTTCACTTTGGCTTTTCTAGATTTATTTGATTTACTATGTATCTAGACATAGTGTATAACCAGGTGCATAACAAAATCAATGTATCTCGAAAAGTTCCAAAGTGAACTATAATTTGGAACGGAGGGAGTATTCATTTTCCTCCTGATAGGATCTGTTTGATAGTGAAAGTTTCGTCGCACATGACCACATATCTGACACGAGCTCCATTTATTTATCGAAACGACTGCACACAACCAGCCTTCTACACTAGTAGTACACTTCGTGTTTGTGCCTCTTGTAGATCTCCATTGAGAGCAGACGAGATCGCTCCGACGACCTGCCGGCGACGATGCAGCCGGACAACACTGGGAAGCCGATCCGATGCAAAGGTACACGTCTACCTTTTCCATGTCTGATGTCTGCTGGCCTTGTGATCGATCGTCTCGTCCGCATGCAGCGGCGGTGAGCAAGGCGCCGGGGCAGCCGCTTGAGATGGAGGAGGTGGAGGTGGCGCCGCCGCGGGCGCACGAGGTCCGCGTCAGGATCATCTGCACCTCCCTCTGCCACACGGACGTCACCTTCTGGCGCATGAAGGTAGGGATGCACGCTGGTCGCTGGCTAGCTGCATGCCGGCAAATTAATCGGTCAAGTGTTTAGTAGAGTTTGACGTTTTGCACTGAATTATATATATTGTTCTAAAATTTCACATATTTCGTTACCATTTTTGTTCCTTTTTGCAGGCGGGCATGTTTCCATCCATCCTGGGGCATGAAGCAGTCGGGTAAAAGAAAACTGCTTGCAGGACACTGAAATCATAGTGACAGATGCATGCTTTATATTCCGTATATGTTTATGCAATAGGTTAACAGCATAGTCAATTTCGCATGATCACAAGTTCAAAAAGATCAACAATCTTTTATAGCCACACGATCAAAGATAAATTATAAAATAAAATAAATTGGTGAGATAAGATAAGAGTGATTAGTGGATAAGAGTGAGATAAGAGTTAGTGGTTGAGATAGACGGGT
This sequence comes from Hyparrhenia diplandra, assembly GCA_015847255.1. NCBI lineage: Eukaryota > Viridiplantae > Streptophyta > Magnoliopsida > Poales > Poaceae > Hyparrhenia > Hyparrhenia diplandra. Next base: position 440,529 of record JADLZK010009479.1, read on the forward strand.
GCCGAGATAGACATGGTTAGTACTTGCAGGATGCTCCTGCTTCCAAGGCGCATATGCAAAGCAATGATGGTCCACTGAACTACTACTACTACTAATTGTCATGGTTAAATGGTTAATACTAGTGTGGTGGAGAGCGTGGGGGATCATGTGCACGAAGTGTCCGTGGGCGACACGGTGGTGCCGGTGTTCCTGCCGCAGTGCGGGGAGTGCGCCGACTGCGTCTCCGCCCGCAGCAACATCTGCTCCGCGCTGCCCTACCGCCACGGCGGCATGCCGCGGACGGCACCACGCGCTTCTCGCTCGCCGCCACGGGGAGCCCGTCCACAGCTTCCTGTGCGTCTCCAGCTTCGCCGAGTACACGGTGGTGGACGTCGCGCACCTCGTCAAGCTCGACGTCGTCGGACCCGCCCCCCGCGCTGCTCCCGCCGGAGAAGGCGTGCCTGCTCAGCTGCGGCGTCGCCACCGGTACGTGCGTGAGGATTTTCCTGGGTGGTTGTCTGTTCATTGTCAGCTTGCTGATGATGGATATGTTTCAGGAGTTGGTGCGGCGTGGAAGGTTGCGGCGGTGGAACCCGGCTCGACCGTAGCCGTCTTTGGACTGGGAGCTGTTGGGCTAGCGGTAACGACAGCCCACCCCACGCCCCCCCCCACACACACACACACACACAGAGATCGATTTGCGAAACTGCTAGCTGTTTGTTTGTGTGCTCCGCACGTTAGGTGCTGTTATGTCACTCAATGCAAGAGGCCAACACCAACACAAAGAGCTTATACCGTGACATGACACCAAATAATTAAAATCGAATCGTTATATATTTAGAAGTTTGGAGCGTGGCACACGTGTTCATTTTATAATCTGTTGCGCGATGATCCGTCCGTTGACTAGAATGGACCATCCACTGGACTGGTAGCGACGACGGTTCATGACGGCGATGCCTCTGAAGTCTGAACCAATGAACTGTAGGTAGCGCAAGGAGCCAAGATGCGAGGAGCCAAGAGGATCATCGGGGTAGACCTGAATCCTGACAAATTCCAGATTGGTATGCCAAATTGCCAATTGCTTTTCTTCAGCTGGTAAAGTATAAAACTGTAAAAGCGTGGTGAATGACTGTTTGTTTGGCATGCACACCTCCGCAGGCAAGAAGATGGGGATCACCGACTTCGTCAATCCAAATGATGTCGCGGAGAAGACCGTGAGCGAGGTCTGAACCAAAATGTGTATAGTATGTGTTTTCGATGCATATATGTGACTGGCAACCAATTAAGCTCACCGACGATGATGCATGTACACGACGAGCAGGTCATCAAGGAGATGACCGGCGGCGAAGGCGCCGACTACTGCTTCGAGTGCATCGGTTCAGTTTCAGTCATGACGGAAGCATTCCAAAGCTCACGATCGGTACGGACGCACGCACGCAGCACGCCGGTCTGCGATGTGAACACACGCATTCCATTCGCCCTGATGAGTGAGTGTGTGTCTGTGGTCGTTGGTGTATCGTGCAGGGCTGGGGGAAGACGGTCGTCCTCGGCGTCGACGGCAGCGCGGCGCCGATCAGCGTGCCGTCGGTGGACATCATGCGCGGGCGGTCGGTCACCGGCTCGCTCTTCGGCGGGATCAAGCCCAAGGACGACATCCCCGTGCTGGCGCACAAGTACCTGGACAAGGTGATCATCAGAAGGATCTGCTGTGAGCTGATGATGAACTCCATCGATCCATAATAACATTCATGATGACGCATGGTTTCTGCTTTTTATTTCCAGGAGCTGGAGCTGGACGAGTTCATCACGCACCAGATGGGCTTCGACGAGATAAACCGCGCGTTCGACCTGCTCACGCAGGGGAAGTGCATCCGCGGCATCATCTGGATGGACTACGGCGCCAACGCGAAACGCGTGTGATGCCGGCCGCCGCGACGCGCACGGACGAGTCAGGACTGCCAGGACATCGTACGCTCACTTGTGTGCATAAAATTTGTGCTATCCGATGGACTATCTTTTAGTAGCTGTCCGATGTTTCGCAAAAAGGTATAAGGCAAAGGGTGTCATGTGGTGGCAAAAAATTGTTCCATAGCCCTATTTAGATCCAAACTTCAAACTAGCAAGAACCACATCGAATATGTCGGCACATATGAAACACTGAATCTAGTCGAAATAAAAACCCGATCTCACTATTATTATCTTATAAATAGCAAGACGAACCTAATGAGCCTAATTGGATCGTGATTAGACGCTAAACTGCTATAATAACATATGCTTTAATGATGGGTTAATTAGGCTTAAAAAACCGACCTCACTATTATCTTATAAATAGGACAACTTCGCAAAGGGGCCAGGAAGCACCGAGGAGGACGCGCTTTGATCGCATGCGCATTTCGGTCCGGAGTGCACGAGCTTAGTTGTTTATTTCGCGAGTAATCGGCTTAGCGAAACTGTTCTAGAGAGGCGATGCTCAATTGTAAAATCTTAACCTCGTCACCGGCTTTTGCTGGGTGTAAAACCAAAACTTTTCTCCTTAAATACAAAGATGTGCAAGTCTTTTGCGTATTCGAGAAAAAAACTTCGCAAAGGGGCCAACTCCATCTTTGTCCTAATCGTCCCGACCAAAGAACCGGAGACCATTGATCACATTATCGTGGATTGTTCCTACCCAAACAAGCATGGTGGGCATCCGATCAATGCTGAAGGAAACACACCAACTTGTGTCGTGTAACTTCACCATGGATTAGTGGAACGTTTGAGAGAGCAATGGACAGGACACCCGCAAGAAAGGGGCCAACTCCATCTTTGTCCTAGTCGCCCGACCATTGATCACATTATCGCGGACTGTTCCTGCTCCAAACAAGTATGGTGGCGCATCCGATCAATGCCGAGGGAAACACACCAGCTTGTGTCGTGTAACTTCACCATGGATTAGTGGAACGTTTGGAGAGAGCAATGGACAGGACAACTTCGCAAAGGGGCCAACTCCATCTTTGTCCTAGTCGCTTGGGCGCTCTGTAAATAAAGGAATGCAAAGGTCCTTCCGCGGAGCGAGTAGCGTTTGATATTGGGGCCCCGGGGTGGCCGGAGCCCTTTAGATGTTTGATTCAGTTGGCCCATTTACTAGCTTCGCCCTGGTGTGCAAAATGCACCTCTCTCTCTCTCTCTCTCTCATGTCTCTGTTTGTTGGGCAAGTTAACACTGGTTGTTGTCTGGGCCTGAACGACTTGCAACTTGAATCAAACAAGGCCTCTTTTTTGGCCGCGACCTATCTACGGCTAGCCAGGACGAGCCACGCTTGCGCTCCACATCAAACACGTCATTAGGTTCTCGACATGCTCAGGCACATCAAGCACGAGGCAGAGGCATGGGTGCAAGCTGGCGCGATAAACCTAAGTTGTCTTCTTGAGTGAGTAATAAGATAGACAAGCGTGAGTTAGGGTGGGCTAATGCTTCTTGCACATCGATCTATGAAGCCCAACCCTCTGTTGTAATCAAATTCTCCTCGCTTATATAATAAAAAAACGCGCAAATTTTTTGCATGACCAAGAAAAAAAATCACTTGAGACGATACGGCTGGCTAATAAAGACATGAAGACGAAGAGGGAGAGGATAAAAAAGGCCCGTATATGTCATTTAATACTAGAACGTACTCGTATATGTCATTTAATACTAGAACGTACTTAGGGCACTCACAGTGCAGACTCTATCATAGAGTCTAAGCTCATTTATTACCTCCATATTTATTGCATTTTGATGATGTGACGCTTAACGTGGCGATATTTATGAGGAAAAACTAAGACTTCAAGTCTTATTTAGACTCCAAGTCCACACTACCAGAGGTAATAAATGGCCTTATATTTATGATAGAGTCTGCATTGTGAGTGCCCTTAGAGCACTCACGGCGGTGCACTTCTATCGTATAGTCTAAAGCTATTAATTGCACTGCCATGTAGATAATTTGCCGACGTGGCACATCATTTATTAAGGAGAGAGAAGCAAAATTGAAGAAACGACGCCTAAGAGCAAGTACAGTAAATACGCCCGCCAGCCGGCGTCTCCGCCAACTCTTCCGCCCACAGACTCGCCCGTTGCCGGCGCTTCCTTTATGTGGGGCCTGATAGCGGGACGATGCCAGCCACTTCGCCAGCACTCCGTCGCCGACTGGTAGAGCGCCGGCTCCCCCCTCTCTCCTCCTTTCTCTCTGCTCCCATTGGATGTCGCCGGCGCATACTTCTCCATTGTACTTGCTCTAAGTTAGACGCCGCGTCTTCACCAGGACCGAGGGCGGAGAAACCAGATCGAGTCCGCGTTGTGCAGTAGCCCGTCGTTTCCATTGATCCAGTGCGGCTTCCCCTTCCCTCTCATTACCGCCCGCGAGTTCCTGCGACCCTCAATTCCTTCTCCCCGACGGCTCGCCGGTCCTCCCTGCGACCGAAGCAGCGGCGGCAGTGAAGCCATGGCGCAGCAGCAGCGGGCGGATCTGCAGCCAACTTTGGGGGCGGCGACGGGGCGTGCTAGGCTACCTGGGTGCAGCAGCGCACGACGCGGAGCTCCCGCTGGGGCTGCAACGCTCTTTCGTTGGCCGTCGTGGGCTCGTGCTGCTGCCTCCACGGGCTTGTGCCAAGGGAGCGCTCTCCACCGCCGTGCGACATGGGATGGGACATTGGGAGCGCTGCTGCGTGCGTGCGTTTGTGAACTTGTATTTTTTCCTCTCTGAAGTCTGAACAAATCGACCTCAAGTTTCTTATTTACTTGGCAATTTTATTTGAACAAAGATTTTTGTAATGTTATTCTGCAATTCAGAAAGCATTTTGAGGGCGCTTTTACCCAAATCTCTGATTCAGGGGTGAATCCTGGATATGGTCTTTTTTTTGTTACGTGTTCTTGAATGAGATTGCTATTTGATCAAACGGCGGATATTGGTCAATTTTGCTATATATCCTGATGCAAATGTATGTTGTACGGTGGATCACATGTGAATAGGCCACAACTGATCAGCATAATTTTGTGTTGCATAATAAATTTTTATCTATAGAAACTAGTATTACAACTTTGCATTACGGGTAGAGTCTGTAGTAGTCACCGCAGTTCCCCGAACGACGGAACTGGAACGATGGATCGAGGAACGAGGAACGGCGTTTTGGATGCAGTTTTTACACCGTGGGAACGTAAAACGTTCCCGCGTTCCCGCCCCCCGGGCGGCGTTTCCCGAACGTGGAACGCCAGGTCGCTCCCGTTCCTGGGTGACTAAGGTCTCAGATCTTGTGAGTGCCCTTAGCGAGCTTTCTGTAGCTAGCTGGTCCTTTTGTTCTAACGTTTCTTTTGCCCTTTTCAGCTCTACTATCAGATCAGATCTCAGTGAGCTTTCTGTAGCTAGCTGAGCAGCAGATAAACCTACCAGCAATTTCGTCAATTATAATAAACGGTTTGTTACACGCGCTTGCTGTTTGCTAGAGGATCCACAGCCCACAGGCCATAGCACCACTTCGCAAGAAGCAAGCACCAAGAGCAGCAAGCGAGCGAGAGGCGAGAGCTCTGGTTTCCTCTGACCACGAGCCCGCAGCGATGGAGCAGAGCGCCGCGAAGCCCATCAGATGCAGAGGTACGTGTGGCGTGTGGCTCCTTCCTCTGTCTCTCCTGCTTCCTTCCTTGTAGTTGTACTGTCTATGAACAACGCCCTGTGATCATCGCGTCGCGCAGCGGCGGTGAGCAAGGCGCCGGGGCAGCCGCTGGAGATGGAGGAGGTGGAGGTGTCGCGCCGCGGGCGCACGAGGTCCGCGTCAAGATCATCTGCACCTCCCTCTGCCACACGGACGTCACCTTCTGGCGCATGAAGGTACGGATGCAGATCGGCCATGGGGCATCGGCTGGCTCTGATTCCCTCCTCTCATCGATCTCCTGGATCGGATTCGCATATCGATCGTGTCATGGAGAATCAGATTCTGTCCTGGACTTCCGTATCCATATCTGCACAATCGTACTGAAATCAACCAGTAGTTTGCTGAATCGGAGTATTTTTCGTAGCTTTGTAAGTCACGCGCACTGTTTTTTGTTCCTTTTTGCAGGATTTCCCGGCCATGTATCCGTCCATCCTGGGGCACGAAGCAGTAGGGTAGGTTGGTTTATTACATTCAGAAGAAGACAGCCACGGTTTACTTTCAGTCCGGTTTTGTTCCCAAAATAGAAACTTTGAGTTTTGCCGAGATAGATGAGCACATTGGCATGGCATGGCATTTACGTTGTTGATTCGTCGTGTCCACTGTCGTTCCTGTCTTGTCCAGCGTGGTGGAGAGCGTGGGGACCAAGTCCATGAGGTGGCGGTGGGGGACACGGTGGTGCCGGTGTTCCTGCCGCAGTGCGGCGAGTGCGACGACTGCCGGTCCCCGCGCAGCAACATCTGCTCCGTGCTGACCTACCGCCCGGGCCTCATGCCGCGGGACGGCACCACGCGCTTCTCGCTCGCCGCCACGGGCGAGCCCGTCCACAGCTTCCTGTGCGTCTCCAGCTTCGCCGAGTACACGGTGGTGGACGTCGCGCACATCGTCAAGCTCGACGTCGTCGGCCCTGCCCCCGCGCTGCTCTGCGTGCCTGCTCAGCTGCGGCGTCGCCACGGGTACTTGCTCGCGACAGCATTGGAGTATTGGACAATGGATATTGGAGTTGGTGCTGATGCTGATCGTGTGCAGGCGTTGGTGCTGCTTGGAAGGTTGCTGCAGTGGAGCCCGGTTCAACTGTCGCTGTCTTCGGACTCGGCACCGTCGGATTAGCGGTAATGACACCAAACCCTGATACTACAAGGATATCTTAGGATTGATTGATGACTGATTGAATTGCAAAGACTACACACGCCAATATTCCTGATAGTAACAGGACATCGTGACGGCGACTCCTGACCTGAATGCAGGTAGCGCAAGGGTGTAAGATGCGTGGCGCCAAGAGAATCATTGGGGTGGATCTGAATCCGGACAAGCTAGAGATGGGTACGCTAGCTCTTCACTTGACAGCGACTCTTGGATCGATCTTCCAAGAAGCAGCGTGATTTTGTTGCATCAAAGTCCAACTGCTGTTTGTTTTGTCGATTGCATTGCTTTGCAGCAAAGAGGCTGGGGATCACTGACTTGGTGAATCCAAATGAGACCGGGGGGAAGACTGTCAGCGAGGTCTGTATCTGTACCAACCTACTCAACTCTATTAGCAACGGAGACGGAGAATCATTTTCCGCCCCTTCAGTTGAGGTAGGACATTTGGTTGCCTTGTCGTGCTTTACTCATCGATCTCATCTCCAACCCAGGTGATCACGGAGATGACCGGCGGCGGCGCCGATTACTGCTTCGAGTGCGTCGGCTTCACTTCAGTCATGGCGGAAGCCTTCAATAGCTCTCGGAAGGTACTGTGCCCATATATAAGTCGTCTGGCAGCTGGCGGCGATCGAGTAGTGGCTACTGACCAGCTAGCTGACCGTCACCAATGACGGATGGTACGTACGGTGTAGGGCTGGGGAAGACGATCATCCTGGGCACCGCCGCCGGAGAGCCGCCCGTCAGCATATCGTCGTCGGACATCAAGCGCGGGCGGTCCGTCACCGGCGCGCTCCTCGGCGGGATCAAGCCCAAGGACGACATCCCCATGCTGGCGAACAAGTACCTGGACAAGGTGATCGTCGACCGACCACTGTGATTCCTGACTGAGTCCTTCTGCCTGCGTACGTGTCCCGATCGAGTAACCGATCCGATCATTTTTTCTTCTTCTTCTCTGCATCGATCGATCAGGAGCTGCAGCTGGATGAGTTCATCACGCACCAGGTGGGCTTCCACGACATAAACCGCGCCTTCGACCTGCTCCAGCAGGGGAGGTGCCTCCGCTGCATCATCTGGATGGACAAGGACAACAACGGCGGCGCCAAGGACACCGTCGTCGCGCACGCATGACAGATTGCTGACAGTGCATGTTTGTTTGTCATCGTCGTCGTGTTAACCTTGTGTTTCTAAGTTTGTCTTGGACTCTTGGATGCCAACCAAACTTTAAATAAAATAAAAAATGGAATTTCTACCCTTATCTCTAAATCGTTAACCAAACTTTACCAAGTTTCAATTTGAGGGAGTACCAAATTTATTAAGCCCAAAAACGACCGGAAGTCAACACCAAAAAAAAAAAACTTTATGTTTAATTTACAATTTGAAATTAATAGAATATGTTTCTATCTTTATAAAAAATACTTTTAGAGAAGTCACAATGGAATTATTTTAAACATGCCTAAAATTCTCTAATTGTTTTACAAAAGCGTGGCTTCTGCCAATTTCTCCTCGTAAACTTAACACAACAAATTACAAAAATTGTCCCTGGAGCCATTTTAGCCGATTGTTTTTCAAAATGGCTTTAGCAGCTGCCCCTAAGAGCACCCGCGAGTGCATGGTTCGATGGTGGTGCTATGCAATAAATGAGAGTATGGAACCGGCGAGTATGGAACCGATGTCTATACATTGGGAGGTCGGATCGATGGAGGGCCCGCGTCGTTGTATCGAACCGGGCACGATGAAATAAAAAATTTGAATTGACACCCGTCTTCTCTTTCTGCCCGTTGTTGCTCCTCCTAGGAAGACTGGTTGATTCCTTTTTTTCTATTAGCACGGGCCACGCATAGACACAACCCGGTGCTATACATTGTGAATTGGATGACAAATGACGTCTAATCGGTGGTAGGGCCCAACTAAGACCCGTGGTCGGTTCGATACAACTGCAGGTTGCTCTAAAAGGAGCCACAACTATAGCCTTTCGAGAAAAAGTCCGAGTCTTGTCAAACTACCCCGGATATCAACAACTTTGATTTTGATGTGTGCAGTTAAAGCAAGTAACCTTATGTGCATTAGTGACCTTTGAATGAACTTTATTTTATACGATATAGGATTTAATTCCATCGTTAAACGCAAAATTTTCGACAAACGTTTTGGAACAGAGCTATGCAAGGCGAACATTATGCCCTACTACTATTTTTCTATCTTTGGCAAGGCGAATTTGGAAATGAACCAAGCAGACCCTACAATTCATGTATTTGGAATTTTGACATTACAATTCGAAGTTGTTGATCAATGTCATTATCTACGTGTCCTACGCTTGTGGGCCCACATGTAAGTGATGTATCCCTACTGTATTCTCGTATAGACAAATTTGCCCTTATAGACAAAATTGAATTGATTATTATAAAGTTCACGTCCGCCGTCCCGTGTCATGTTGAAATGCCTCCCCCTCTCTCCGCACCCTCACTCCCCATCACGACTGCCATCCTACATCATGTTCCACCTCCTCCCCCCTCTCTCCTGGCGACAACCACCCCGGAGCCCGCACCCGCATGTCACCGGATATGCCTTCCAACGCCCCGCCTCCCCTGAGCGTGGCCATAGCGGATGCGGCGGCGACGCTGACAGATCTGACGGATCCAGTGGTGGCAGCACCAGGTAGGCGTCCTCCTCTCCTCTCTAGGGTTATGGCGAGCTCCCCCTTCTTCCCTCCCAGTTCTGGTGGGGTATATATGGGTCGGCGGGCTAGGGGAGGTAGGTAGGCCAAGCGGGGCAAAATGGTCAGTGGGCGACTTATGGAGCCCTGGCGATAGCAGGGGCGGTCAGTCTAGGTCAGGGCGCGGGAGGCTTGCTGGAGCTAGAGAAGACGACATGAGGCGAGGTTGCCGGAGTTGTAAAAGATGGCGGCGGTTTGGGGGAGGGGGATGCGAGGGCGGTTTGCCGCGGTTGCTAGGGTTCATTGGAGCTCCGGCGGCTAGGGCCGGGCGAAACCTAGATCCCGCTACGGGGTGGTGGGTGGCGGGGGCGGCGGCGTCGTAGTTGATGAACTTAGATCCGGTCGGATTCCCCCCTCCCCTCCTCTTTTGGAAGCTAACATAATTTATTTCCTAAAATGGAGTGTGCATTCGTGAATTTGATTTCATGCACGCCCATGCTTTAATGAAGTCCTTATTTCTACGATGCAGGATTTAATTCTAACGCTAAAGCGTGAAATACAGCGAGCAACTCCAACAGTTCTCTATTTGTTATTTGACAATTGACTTTGTTTGCCAACTTTCAAATCCAAATGTCAAATCGAGAAAAGAGCTCATCTCCAACGGTTTGGCATAATTCACTTGCTAAACTTAGATTTAACTTACATTAGGAACCCCGAGAGAGAAATACAATTATGTTTATGTCCTTCCACCTTTTGAAAACTTACGTTAGGAAGCCCGAGACAAAAACAAAAATTATGTTTATGCCCCTTCCACCAATTCTAATACTTACGGATCTTGTAGCGAATGCCAAAAGGTCGTAGAGCGCGCATTTTTTGCGCCGCACAAGGTCCGATTTGCCAATGCTCACTAATTTGCCAACTCCAAATGCCAAACTGTTGGAGGGAGTTTTGGAGCTTTTTGGCAAAATTTGACAATGCCAACTCAAATGCCAAAGCGTATATATACTTATCATGTATTTAAGATTTGCCATTAGTACAGTTCATGTATTTAAAGTTTTGCTATTGTCGATACTTTCTATCATATACTCCGTACTTATCATACGCTCTTGGGCCCACTTCTAAGAGTTTATTTGGTTCAAAAAAGTACTATGATATTTTAGTCCCAGAGTCTTTTAAAAAATTCGCTCCAAAAAGTATTTTTAGGGAATAATAGAAAAAATAAATCTCTTCCTATTTGGTTTCTAGAGGCCTTTTTCTAGTACCATTGACTAAAAAGTTCTTGAACCAAACAAATTTTTTCTCGTCAACAAAACTGAATTGATTCTTACAAAATTCTTTTGCTCTAGATAAACAAATCTTAAACATATATCCCTCCATTTTAAATTATAATTCACTTAACTTTTTTTTAACCCTTGTCTTATTAAAAAAAATTATGTAAATATAGTCAAATTTAAATCATTCTTAAGGACCTTTTGCTAATAAAACATGGCACAACAAAAGGAGTGATAATCTACACAAATTTTTGAATAAGTAGAGTGATCAAATTGAGGTTGGAAAAGTTAAACGAACTATAATTTAGAGCGAATTTAGTATCTAAAAGACGACAGCTAGGCACCGTGGTCTTTTAAAACACAAAATAATCTGGACGTATAAATATATACGATATATAAAAAATATTACTAATTAAAACGTGCATGATGATGCCAGATCCCCGATCAGCATGGGCCCGCGTTGAGTCTAAGATCGGAGCTCGGAGGAGTATCATCGGACTCTCTTGTCGTCTTCGTCTCACACCTTTTCCTCTTCCCCTCGTCTGTTCCCGGCGGCCGTTCCCCTTTCCCCTCTCCAGAAACCTCTCCCAAACCCTTGGAAACTGCGCCGCCGTCGCAACCACCACCGCAGCAATGCGCCGATCTCAGGACCGGCAACCCTTCCGCCCGCCGGATTGGGTCTCACGACCTCCTCCCCACCACCACCGCGACAACCACTACCCCCACCGCGACCGACACTACAACAGCGAACACCGGCATCAGCCCCGCGCCCAGCACCAGCGCGAATGCCACGCGATGCCGCCCCCTCCGCCGTCGCAGTTCGAGGTATTCCTCGTCCGCCCGGGCCCCGATTTGTCCGCGCCGACCGCCATTGAGGTGGAGACCCTCGTCGCGGACCTCCCTTCGCCGGCCCCGGCCAGCGTCTCCTTCCACTCCTCCGGCCGCCATGCCGCGCGCCTCGTCTTCACCTCCATCTCGGACGCCGCCGCCACCGCGCGCGAGCTATGGGCGCTCCGCCTCGAGGGGCTCCACCTCCTCGCCCTGGACCTCCCGCACCACGCCCTCGCCGCCCACGCCTCACCGCTCATCGCCAAGCTCTTCGCCGACCACGCCTCCCGCCTCCTAGACTCCGACCTCGTGGCCCTCTCGTCCGCCCGCTCTGCCGAGCTCGCGACGTCCTTACGGGATGTGAAGAAACGTCTGGGCTCGCGTAACCGCTTCCGCGACTTCCATCAGCTGAACCTCGAGAAGAAGACACTCGAGTCTGACAAGGAGTTGATCGATACCAAAATTGCCGAGTACAAGGAGGCGATGTGGTCGATACAGCGCGCAATGTCGCGCGGATCAGGGGACAAGGAGGACGGTGTCGACTTGTTTGGGGCTGTGAAAGGTGCTGATGTGGACTTTGTGAGGGTGCATATGATGCTGCTGCGTGAGTGCCGGAGGCTTAAGGAGGGCCTGCCGATCTATGCATACCGCAGGAGGATTCTTAATTATATTTTCGCTAACCAGGTAACAATGGGTCATTGGAATTTGCTATGTGTTTTTAACTTCAATGGAATTGCAATGCCATGTGAATTATTTGATGTTTTGTGCTCGGTATGCTTAGGACTGTAGAGAATTTTTGTGTCTAGATTTTTGTAGTGAGTGCCTTCGTAGACTGTAGTAAGAGAGAATTCCTTTAATACATTAGAATTAGAAATTGTACTATGTTTTAAACATCACATTTAAAATCTACATTGGTTTTTATTTTTTTTCCAAGAATTGGCTTATGATTTTGCTTTGCCCAAATATGAAACAGGTGCAGAAAACGATGCTTTTTATTCATTCAAGTAAAAAATTATGTCAATAATTGATAAGATTTTCTGTTTCTTCACAATTCATATCCTCTCTGCATATGCAGATAGGCCCTCCCCTCTCTGTCTCTCCATTCCTCTCTCCTTTTTCTTTTTTTTGGAAATACAGCAACACTTATAGGTTATGACCTTCCACATGGCTAGATGAGGCTTGATAGTTTGATGCTTTGTTCTGTATGGGGCCATAATGTCTGCTCACTAGCACAAGTTCCTTGCTGTACTAACCTCTTCACGAATACTCCAGTGAAGCCTTCGTCGTATGGTCACAATTGTGGTGGTGTTTCCAAATCTCCCAAGCGAGCCAAATAATCAACGAGTTGAGCTCTTGCTTGCTTTCCTTCTCAATCTGTTTAATCACCCAAGACCACCAACTGGAAGAGCTGCTGTCTCTGCTGAGGTGCTATAAAGGTAAACCACACAAGAGGCCAGAGCTTTCAGGAAAAACAATCAGATGAAAGGAAGAAAGTGGCATGAATGCAGAATGATTTATGCCTGTATGGAATATAACATATATGTGTAATGGTACGAAAGATAAATAGCTGAGTTTTCTTAATTAATACTTCCTGGTGGGTAAAATTGTCTTTCCCCTCATCATCGCACAGCAGTATGACACCCAACTAACAGAAATAGCATGAAATGGAGCAAAAGTTTCAACAGATGGCACATTTCTTCCATTCTTTGTAATTTCTAGTGGCATTGAAGGAATTCGACCTTTTGGTTGTCCAGCATCCTAAATAATCTGAAATTGTGCATAGCATCCTTGCTTTTCTGTAATTATCAAAAGAGAGGTTATTATGCACTTTTTTTGACGAGGCACCAAACTTTCGATTCTGTGGCCTGTTCAATATTCATCTGTTAGCAATTTACTTTATCTACAATCAGCTGTTATTTACTTTCATTTATTTCTAAAAGTATAGTTTGTCATTGAGAAAAAAAATTCTTGCTCTAAACTTGATGAGCTCCATTTTCCGTAGGTCATGGTCTTAATAGGAGAAACAGGTTCTGGGAAGAGCACACAATTGGTTCAGTTTATTGCTGACTCAGGTCTTGCTGGTGGTCGTTCGATCATTTGTACCCAACCTCGAAAGCTTGCTGCTATATCTTTAGCACACAGAGTAGATGAAGAAAGTAAGGGCTGTTATGGGGACAGTTCTGTGCTGTCATATTCAACCTTACTAAATTCTCGAAGTCTTGGCAATAAGATCATATTCACCACAGACAGCTGTCTTCTGCACTACTGCATGAGTGATATGAGTCTGGATGGCATTTCATATGTTATTATAGATGAAGCTCATGAAAGGAGCTTGAATACTGATCTTCTGTTAGCTATGATCAAGAAGATGTTGCTTGATAGGCTGGATTTGCGACTTATTATAATGTCTGCCACTGCTGATGCTGACAGACTTGCTGAATATTTTTATGGCTGTCAAACATTTCGTGTTAAAGGGCGAACTTTTCCTGTGGAAATTAAATATGTCCCAGATATATCAGCAGAGGCTTCATCGAATGGTGTACCAAGTATGTCTTCTGTTGCTTCTGCTGCTGCTTCCTATGTTACTGATGTTGTACAAATGGTAAACATCATCCATAAGAATGAAGAAGAGGGTGCTATACTTGCTTTTTTGACATCTCAACTGGAAGTAGAATGGGCCTGTGAAACATTCAGTGATCCAAATGCTGTGGTACTTCCAATGCATGGAAAGCTTTCTTCTGTAGAGCAAAATCTTGTCTTCAAAAGCTACCCTGGAAAGAGAAAGATTATCTTCTGCACGAATATAGCTGAAACATCATTGACTATTAAAGAAGTGAAGTATGTTGTTGATTGTGGCTTGGCCAAAGAATACAGATTTGTTCCCAGTAGTGGTCTCAATGTACTCAAAGTCAATTGGATTTCCCAAAGCTCTGCTAATCAACGTGCTGGCCGTGCTGGCCGAACTGGAGCAGGGAAGTGTTACAGGCTCTACCCTGAATCTGACTTCGGTATGATGGAGGCGCATCAAGAACCTGAAATTCGTAAAGTTCATCTCGGCACCGCTGTTTTGAGAATACTTGCTTTGGGCGTTACGGATGTAAACTGTTTTGAGTTTATTGATGCTCCAGATCCTGAGGCTATCAATATGGCTGTGGATAATCTTGAACAGCTTGGTGCTATAGAATATAAATGTAGTGGATTTGAGCTAACTGACACTGGACGTGATCTGGTCAAATTGGGCATTGAGCCAAGGCTTGGGAAAATCATGCTTGATTGCTTCAGCGATGGTTTGATGAAAGAAGGTTTAGTGCTAGCCTCTGTTATGGCAAATGCTAGTAGCATATTTTGTAGAGTGGGTACTAATGAGGAGAAATATAAAGCTGACCGTCTGAAAGTCCCTTTCTGTCACCCTGATGGAGACCTTTTCACTTCACTTGCTGTTTATAAGAAGTGGGAGGCTGGGCATGATAACAAAAATATGTGGTGCTGGCAGAATAGTATCAATGCCAAGACCCTGAAGAGATGCCAGGAAACTATATCTGAACTTGAAAAATGTCTAAAGCATGAGCTAAACATTATCGTTCCAAGTTATTGGAGTTGGAACCCTGAGAAGCCTACTATGCATGATACTTCACTAAAGAAGATTATTCTATCATCTCTTAGAGGTAATCTTGCTATGTTTTCTGGACATGAGAAATCTGGGTATCTGATTTCAGCAGACCAGCCTGTGCAACTTCACCCTTCATGCTCATTGTTGACTTATGGCAGCAAGCCTGAATGGGTGGTATTTTCAGAAATCTTGTCAGTCGAATCAATATTTGGTATGTGTAACTGCTGTTGATCATAACGACGTGTGCACACTTAAGCCCCTCTATCAAGCAACTGGAGAAGAGTAAATTGCAGAGGAAAGTGATTACTGGGATTGGAAATAAATCACTGAGAAGATTTTGTGGTAAATGTGGCCAAAATCTGCAGAAAATCATCTCACTTCTGAGAGAAAATTGTAGAGATGACCGCATAATGGTTGATTTAGACTTCAGTAGCAGTGAAGTTTTTATTATTTGCTAAAGAACATGACATGGAAATGGTCTTTCGCATGGTTAATGATGCTTTGGAGCTTGAGGCTAAAATGCTGAGGGATGAATGTGACGAGAGAAGATCTGGTGGCTCTACTGTTGCATTATTTGGCTCTGGTGCTGAAATCAAGCATTTAGAACTTGGGAAGAGACCTCTAACTGTGGAGATTCAGCATCAAAATGCTCATGATATAGATGAAAAGGAACTTATTGGTTTCGTATATTCTCATGTTCCTGGTATAGCAAATTTTCACAAACTCGGGAATTTTCAGACAAACACAGATGAAACGAAGTGGGGGAGGTTTACATTCCTCAAACCAGATTATGCTGATGATGCCATTTCAAAATTGAATGGGATTGAGTTTCATGGTTCTAAGATAAAGGTGGGTCCTGTAAGCGCTTACAACCACTCAGGGCTACCATTTCCTGCAGTAAGAGCTAAAGTTTCTTGGCCACGTAAGCCAAGCAAGGGAGTTGCACTTGTAAAATGTGCTAGTGGGGAAGCTGAATTTATTGTAAAGGACTGTTTTGCCCTTGGAGTTGGTGGAAGGTATATCAACTGTGACGTTAGTAAAAAGTATGTAAACTGTGTCTTTGTTACAGGTATTCCATTGCATGTAACAGAGGCAGAATTGTATGATGCTTTTCGTAGTACAACCACCAGGACAATCCTTGACATCCACTTACTTAGAGGGGGACCCACAGCAAGCTCTTCAGATTCTGAATGTGCAGAAGCACTGATGAGAACAATATCACTATTCATGCCAAATAGGAATTTTCCTGGCCAAAATTTTCATGTTCAAGTGTTCCCTCCAGAAGAGAAAGATTCAATGATGAGAGCTACCATATCCTTTGATGGAAGTTTTCACAGAGAGGCTGCAAGAGCACTGGACCATCTTCAAGGGAGTGTTCTTCCTTGTTGTCTTCCTTGGCAGATAATCCAGTGCCAGCATGTATTTCATAGTACTGTCTCATGTCCGATGCGCATATACAATGTCATCAGCCAAGAAGTTGGTGTTCTACTTGAGAGCTTCCGTAGCCAAAAAGGTATTCTTGTATTCCTCACCTGAGAGAAAATTTGTTTCTATCTTTTTACTGTTCTGTTGTCATAAGTGACGACACATTCTGTTTTTCCTGCATTGCTGCTATGTTCTTGTTTGTTATTATAATATTGGCTGCCTCTAATGCTTCTGTTGGTAGAACCACACCACAATCTGCTATTTCCTCCTATTCTTGTTTGTCTGTCATTTTTCTCTTCAGTTTTATACGAGGCAGTTGCAAACTGTTTTGAGTCATCCTTTATTGCACTTCATTCAATATAAGGCTGGCCTTCTCTTTCTCTTCGAAAATCCTGCCCCTACCATTTCTCTCTAGTAAGCTACTTATGGTTGTTGTCTGTTTAGCTTTGTTGCTCTTTTGTTTTCTGGAAGAATCGAAATCTAGTCTATTCCATGGCGCAAGAGATGATCAGGTATTCAGGTTGTATCCAGTTATATTGTTCCCCATGCCTTCACTTTGCTTCAGGAAGACACCTATTGTAAATTTTAGGTTTGAGTGTAAGTAGAACTTGTGGAGCATGAACAATTAGATAGCGGTCTCTGTTTGAACTATTTCGGATTGCAAAGGGTAAAATTATGGTGTCATTTGCTTATAAGCCTCAATTGAAAAGTAATAAATTAAATTTTGAAGTGAAGTGAGCTGTATGAAAACAAATCATAAAAGATCAACCACAACCGCCTTAGGCGTCAAGAATGTGTTGCATTAGTGCACAGGTACATTCCAATGCTCCCTTATAGTTAAATCCTATAAGCATAATTCTGCGCACCACCATATTATTTCTTCGGTTTAGGCTGCAAACAAATTGAACGTTAGTGAATTTAAAGTCTTAATTACATCGTGCTGCCTGTAACAGCACTAGTCCTATCCATGGTGTTTTCCCTGGTGCTGTGGCCAGCCTTCTGTGTTGTTGATGCAGTGTGGGGTGTGTGAGTTGTGCTGTGTGTGAGTGTGAACCATCACGGGTCTTTCTTTTGTGACACCCTTTTTTTCTCTTATAATGAAATGATACACACCTTCTATGTATTCCAGGAACAAAAGGTTTTAATCACATTGCTATTCCTACATGCAGGTGTGTCATACAATTTGGAGAAGAACGAAAATGCTAATTTCCGTGTTAAGCTTACTGCAAATGCCACGAAAACAATAGCAGATTTGAGAAGGCCTCTTGAGCTTTTGATGAAAGGAAACATTATAAACCATCCTGATCTGATGTTAAGCACAGTTCAACTGCTATGGTCCCGTGATGGTATGGAACATTTAAAATCAGTTGAACAGGAGACCGGCACTTACATTCTGTATGACAGGCAAAGTCTGAATATTAAGGTCTTTGGTAGCAGTGATAAGGTGGCTGCAGCGGAAGAAAAATTGGTTCGTGCACTTGTACAGCTCCATGAGAAGAAGCCTCTTGAAGTTTGCCTTCGTGGCCGGAACCTCCCACCGAACTTGATGAAGGAAGTGATTAAAAAGTTTGGAGCTGATTTAGAAGGACTGAAGAATGAGGTTCCTGCAGTAGATCTTCAGTTAAATACACGAAGGCAGACACTTTATGTTCGAGGCAGCAAGGAGGACAAGCAAAGGGTGGAAGAGATGATCTCTGAGCTGATAGCATCTAGTGACCATAATGCTCCACTGCCATCAAAGAATGCGTGTCCTATTTGCCTGTGTGAGCTCGAAGATCCTTTTAAGCTTGAATCCTGTGGTCATATGTTTTGTTTGGCTTGCTTGGTGGATCAGTGTGAATCTGCGATAAAGTCACAAGATGGCTTCCCTCTTTGTTGCCTCAAAAATGGTTGCAAGAAGCTCCTCCTCCTAACTGATCTGAGATCTCTCCTGCCTGGCAAGCTTGACGAGTTGTTCAGGGCTTCCTTGAATGCATTTGTTGCATCTAGCGCAGGATTATACCGTTTCTGCCCCACACCTGACTGCACATCCATTTACCAAGTAGCTGCTGCGGGCGCAGAAGGCAAACCTTTTGTCTGCGGTGCTTGCTCCGTGGAGACCTGTACCAAGTGCCATGTCGAGTACCATCCTTTTATCTCTTGTGAGGCATACAAAGAGTACAAGGCAGATCCGGATGCGACTCTGCTTGAATGGCGCAAAGGGAAGGAGAACGTAAAGATTTGCCCTTCATGTGGATATACAATTGAGAAAGCTGAAGGTTGCAACCATGTGGAGTGTAGGTGTGGCAGCCACATTTGTTGGAATTGCTTGGAGAACTTCAAGAGCAGTGAAGAGTGTTATGGCCATCTCAGGACTGTGCACTTAGCCTTTTAGAGAATTATGTAGCTGATGTAAATTTGTACAGATGGTAAATAATCCCGTGGTCTATAATATGACAAGCTGATTTATCCTGCCAACAGTGATTGTCTGATCCCACAGTCCCTTTCTGTGTAGAGATTATTGTAGGCGCTTTATCATTTTCTCCTATAGTAGAATACTATCCAGGATACTGTATGTGCATCAGCGAACCCCTTTTAACACTGCCCTTGCTCTCATCCTTGTGAGTTGTGGCAGCGAGTTAACACTGTAGATATGATCATACGAGTGTGCTATTTGTCCAGTGGTACCAGTTTCAACACAAGATGCACAACTATACATGCACAAAAACATTCACATGGGCATAGCACATCAACATGATGATAGATATGGGCATAGCACATAGGCACCACGAATACCAAGAAGGCAAGAACGGACTCCTGAAGATTCTTTACAGCTAGTCCACGAAGGCCATGAACCAGGTTGACTGGTTGTCAACTGGAACAGCCTGAATGCATCTCTGAAGAGGGTGTCGCTGACTTGCTGTGTGAGTGACTGATCTCAGGTTAGGAAGGGGTAATACATAAATGATCAGGCATAGTTTTGTTAGTTGAAACTAGGAATTGGCCACATGTGTATATATCTTTCAGTCAGCAAAATTCAGAGCGACTCAAACAAAGCAACATAGCAAAGTATGTCATTAAGTAGCAAACCTACCAAACACTATACATAAAAACACTGATAAGTAATGTGAAATTAACTTCTCAAAATAGTATTTAGCAACCGATTGGTTGTGTACTCTAAAAAGCCTTTGTTGATTCTGCTGCTATTACAGTGCCGATGGACATAAATGAGACTAGCAAAACCTTTGTCGATTTCAAGACGATGTATCATGTATCTGAGGAGATATACTGGAAATGGATGTTTCACTCGTGAAACAAGCAATCAAATAGGGTATACTGTATAGTACCAAACAATACTGGTTTCAGCCAACTTCATTCGGTATTTACACATTTATCCAAAAAGCGTCACATGCTATTATGCTAAGGATCTGAATGATATGTACCAATCTCAACAAAGATGCACAACTCTACAGGTGCCATGCACAAATACATTTACACGGGCATACTACATACACATAGAGGAAAAATAATGGGCAATCTCTAGGCCCCATGAACGCCACGAACAGCCTCCTGAAGGTTCTTTACAGCGCTGTCATAGTTGACGAAACCCATGAACCAGAACTCGTGGTTGTCGACCGAAAGGACCTGAATATACCTCTCTGCAGGGTTTTGCTGACTTGCCGTGGGAGTAACTGATCTCAGGTGAGGAAGGGGTAAAACAACCTGTTCAAGCGTATATAAAATGATCAGGCATGATTGTTACTAGGAACTAGCCACAAGTGAGTGAGTATATCTTTCAATGACCAAAATTCAGAGCCTCAAACAAAGCAGCATGTAGATGTTTAGTAAGCAGCAACTGATCTGTAGCACACATATCAATCTCTATATACTATATATACATTATACATAATACATAATAAAACCGGGGATAACTGCAAAATCAAGTACTACCAATTGGTCTTGTGATCTAAAAGTTGACACATTATTTTATATAACAAAGTCATGTGAAATAACCATAGTAGCCTTTTTTAGCATCAGACCGGGAGTACCAAAGAAGTTGCTCCATTGCAGCACACACACACTGACAAGGAGGAACAAAAGACGCGAGCACCACGCACGTACCTTATAAAAGGATGACTCAGTTTTGTTGTCCTCAGTCACATATTTCACAGGGCTGTCGCTACCGAATGCAATCTTGACAGTGGAGAGATAGAGGACGCCCATGATGGGTCCATGCGACGTTGATAGGTAGCACACGTATGCCTTTTGAGCTTCTCATCAGGCAAGCACTCAAAAGTCTGCTGGAATATCTTGTCGTAGCCACCCTCTGATATAACCTTGGATATCTGAGCAATCCTCCCCATGGCAGTATCAGTCATGCTGGGTCCAGTTTTCACTGCAGAGATGTTGTTATTGCAGTAACAATACGAGTATTATTAGTGTTCTTCTGACTGGATGCTTCAGATCACCACCATTATTTATCTAGCAGTAGTAGTCAGAATTGATGTCAGTGTGGTGCGGGGGAAGTCAGTAGAGCACTCACGATGCTGCCAGACGTCGCCGGCGATGCCCTCGGTCTTGCGCGCGGCCTCGTTGAACTTCTTCCCCACCATGCCGAACATCTCCCTCAGATTCTCCCTAGCGCCTACAAGCGACCGGCGATCCATCCATCCCCAAAACCAGAGCGATGAGTCAGTCCACAACAAGCTAGGCAAGGCAGTGAAACGATCACCAACAAGACGACGACGAAGATGAGCAGCATCGAGGGGGCCGGGCGAGCAGGCGGGCGCTGACTCACTCTTGGCGGGCGGGTTGGGCGACGGGGCGGAGAGCACGTAGGGGTTGGAGCCGGCCGGCGCCACGACAGGCGGCGGCGGCGGGGCGATGTCCTCCGGGGATAGCCGCGGGTACGCCCACGTGCTCCTCGGCCGCCGCGGCGGGCGCGCTGGCGTCGGGCTTGGGATCCATGGGCGATTGGGATCGGTGTCGGTAGGGGTAGGGGGAGGGGGGGCAGACTGCCAGACTGGGGTGGGGTGGGGAAGGTCGCTGGGGAAGCTGTTGCCTGTTGGGCTGTTTGACTGCGACCGGACGAGGACGACGGGCCTGAGCGCGACACGTGTATCCGAACGCGTGGGCAGGAGAGGATCGGGGCCGTCCAAGTGGCGGAACTTGCCGCTACAACGTCCAGTTGACTTGGAGCGCCTGCGCTCGCGCTCTCTCCCAGACTCCCAGTCCCGTGCGAAGCGAAAAACGAGAAGCGTGAGCTCTGCTCGTATAGCGGCCGGCGGCGCTTGGCCGTCGGCGTCCGAGCGTTTCGCCGACGGGGTGGCCATCATGGCTGGTGTGTTCCACGCTGTCGCGAGCCTGCAAGCCTGCATCTGCACTGTTGCGGCAGCCGGCAGGCAAACACATGGTCAGTTCAGTCACAGATGGTTGAGGCCCGGCCCAGGTCCTAGGTTTCCCATCTCTCCCGCCCCTCTTCCCCTACGCCGCCGCCGGGCCTTCCCTTTTCCCTTCCCCCTCCGCCGCTCTCCCCTCCCAAACCCCTCGCACCCGTACAGATCCCCCATCTTCTCCCGCGCCGCCGCCGCCGCCGCCGCCGAGCCATGGACTCCGATTCCTGCTCCAGCTCCGTCACCGTATTGGAGCCGCGGATGAAGAAGGAGTGCTACCTCAAGAATGCCCAGGAGGCGCTCAGCAGCCCGTTCAGTACGGCCTACTTCGACTTCACCAGCACAGGCCTCGTGGTCAAGGCCACGGACACCAGCGGCGGCGCGTTTGCCGTGCTCGAACTCAGCCCCGAGGCCTTCGATCACTACTCCAGCGACCACGAACACTTCTCCGTGGGTCTGAACCTCGCCGCCGTCGCCAAGATTTTCAGCTTCGCCAATGACAACGACGACATCACCATCAATTACCAGTTTGAGGACGGGTGGACCTTTCCCATCTCGTTGCAGTCGCCAGGCAGTCATGTGATTAGCAGTTTTCATTTGGATTTCGCGTTGAACGCCATCTACATCCCCGTCGGCGTCCCGGAATATCCGGAATCCATCGACCAGGCCCTAGTCTGCATGCCCTCTGCCAAGTTTAAGCATTTCTGCGAC
Organism: Hyparrhenia diplandra; assembly: GCA_015847255.1. Taxonomy (NCBI): domain Eukaryota; kingdom Viridiplantae; phylum Streptophyta; class Magnoliopsida; order Poales; family Poaceae; genus Hyparrhenia; species Hyparrhenia diplandra. The sequence goes on from JADLZK010009479.1 coordinate 463,178, forward strand.
AAGCTCAGCTGTGACACCGGGGACAGGAAAGCTGTTATCAGTATCTCAGTGGATAAGGACAATGTCCGCTTCTTCACTGATAAGACAACAGCAATTGTCCGCCTGCAGACCCAAAATGGTGATAAGGTACCCACCGGTTTCTTAGCCCCTCAAATTGGAATGGATATCATCATCTGAATATCTGTATGTGACTGTAACATGAAATGCATTTAACAATCATATCTGTGATGTGTTGTCGATTCTTAATGCCCTAATATTGTTAGCAAGTGCATTCCTGGTTAGGTTACCTTTTTCGCCTGTCTTGTGGATAGACACTAGATTAGCAAAAACATGCATACATAAACTGCCTTAGAATTTCCTTGTCTCACTATACCGTGTTGAGTTGCTAATTCACTTGGTTCGCTAATATTTCTCTTCTGTGTTGTATTAGTTTAGTCTGTATAACTGGATTTGTTAATTTGTCTACATATTCTTAAAGCGGAACATGACTCTTCATTTGGTTGATTACATTGGTATTGGTAAATAGGATTGAATTAGGCGTTTCCTTTTTAGTTATTGCTTATTTTTCCTTCTTAACTGTAAGATCTGGGTGGAGGTCTGCAGTGCAGATTACCATCTGTTTATTCTATAAATTTCAATCGGTTCTATCATATGGAGTAACATTTTTATATCCTGTGCCATTCAACTACTATTTTAAGAAATATTGTAGAATGGATACTGTTTATGCTTATGTGCACTAGTTAATGGGTCATGTTTGTATCAATGCAGCCAAATGAAGCTACCCGTATAGTGATGAAAGAAAATATTTCCCTGATTTCCCTGACCTTTGGCCAGAGGCACCTGAAGAACTTCTCCAAGGCATCTACCCTGTCTGATCAAGTGACAATTGAGCTTTCGTCCAACCTACTTGTGGTCGAGTACAAGATCGCAGAGATGGGCTACATCAGATATCATGTGATGCCAGCAGACAAGGAAGCTGAGATGGAGGGGATCAAAGAGGAAGATATGATGCAGAACTGATGACTAGCGGGGATAACGTATGGTCATGGTTCCTACTTTGTGTTTCATGTTACCTACTTTATCTTTCCACCATCGTTTGCTTGACTATTGTTTGCAAGCAAAAAAGATGTTATGTCTCATCTGTTCGGGCCAGACAGTTTCGGCTACTTGTATCTGTATCTGTTGCGAGTCCTTGGATTTACAGTGAATTTAGATGAGTGGATTTGTGCTTTGTGCATTGGTATATACTATGCTCTTTGATCTGGTCAAAAAAAAAGTCACAGATGGTTGACAAAATTTATTTTATAGCACCCAAGGAGGCAAGGACGTTATCTCAACAAACTACCACAAAAGAACCTCCATCATTTAGGGTATGTTTATATGGAATACAGCATGTGACATATGTCCTTTAACCTTTTACTTCTACTCCTATCAATGGAGTATAATAATAGATTAATAATTAGTTGATGAATAGTAATAAACTAACAAGAACGTATCCTATGGAAACCAAACTCGTATGCAAACTATGAAAACTTCCACCACAGCCGCTGGATCTCCATCCGAAGGCTAGATAGAAGGTGGAAAATTTTAGCACTTAAACCCTCCCACCATTAGCTTTGCTAATCACATTTTTCCTAAAACTCCCTCCAAACGACATAGGACTACCAGACTCCACGGCGTCGCTCCATTACGATCGAGTTACGACCCTGGCGTGCTCCTCGCGCGACTCAACTGGGACCGCCGCCGCTGCCGCCCGGGATTCAACGCCGACTCCACGTACGACCATGGCGTCCTCCTCGCGCGACCCTGCCGTCCTCCTCGCGTGAACCTGCCGTCCTCGCGCGACCTTGCCGTCATCCTCGTACATCGATGGAAGAAGTGATGAGCTCTCCAGGCTCTTCCCTCTTGTCGCTGGAACCGTGAACAACGGAGGCAGCGAGGTCATTGATGCAGGCATGACAGTGAACAACTGCACTACTTTTTTTGTGGCTCGGACACGACGGCCACAGGCTCTCAGTCATTGACAGCGTCTTCAAGATGAGAAAAGGGCAGGCGGCGATTTGGATGACATGTCTCTGATAGACAGTTAATTATATGCAGCATGTACGTGTACGCTTTCTGATTGAGAAATACATGTGAAGTAAAATTTTGTTCTGAATTCATTTGCTTGGAAAGTTGCAATCTACCACAACTCTTTCATCATGGAAAACTAATGGGAAAACTACATGGAAAAGATGATAAAATTCAGTGACACAATGTATATCCGGCAACAGTAAAAAAATTCACTGACACGCTGAAAATTATCTCTACTACATCTTCATCTGTTTACAATCAGTCATAAACATTTTGTGGGGATCATGGCTCCACCTGCCGACAACGGAGTCCATGCTTGCGTCTGGATGGATGCATGAATCAATGAATCACCCGAACGTATACGTTTGTAGAGACATGCACGATTTCTATGATTGAATTGAATCACCTGTACGTGGAGGCAGCTAGCAGAGTCAGAGTCCCAGTCCAGGCCGACTAGGAGGAAGTGCCGGGGTTATACGAGGAGGACGCCAGAGGACGCCAAGGTCGTAAGTGGAGGCGGCGTTGAATCTCGGGCGGCGGATTTCTCAAAAAAAAAAAAAAAATCTCGGGCGGCGGCGGCGGCGGCGGCGGCGGTCCCAGTTGAGTCCGCGCGAGGAACACGCCAGGGTCCTGGAGCGACACCGTGGAGTCTGGTAGTCCTGTGTCGTTTGGAGGGGTTTTAGGAAAAATGTGATTAGCAAAGCTAATGGTGGGAGGGTTTAAGTCTAAAATTTCCACCTCTCTATCTAGCCCTCGGATGGAGATCCAGCGGCTGTGGTGGAAGTTTTTTATAGTTTACATACAAGAAGTTTGGTTTTCCATAGGATACGTTCTCAACTAACAATTAGCCTGTCATCTCCATCACTTTTAAGCTTAGATACGAAAAATCAAATGTACCCATTTTAACCAAATATATACAACAGATAACCAAAAAATTTAATCCTTGAATATATGTTTATATTACACTTATTTTGATATACAAATATTACTATATTTTCTACAAACTTAAGAAAGTTCGATCAGCGTGAAAATCTAGACAGCACTTTGGGAGCAAGCTACTACCTCCATTTAACTATAAAAAAAACGTTTTAGCTTTCTAGATACATTCTTTTTACGATGTATCTACACATAGTGTATATCTAAATACATAGCACAAACTATGTAGAAAAGCAAGAATATCTTATAATTTATAATAGAGGGAATATTTGTTGATCGTTAGTCCTACAAATCCAGGGTCTTAAAATACCATCAAAAGTATAAACTGTTGCCTTAAAGTAGCATTATCTCACATTTGGCGCGCGACACTGAGTTGCCTTAACCCTAAAGCAGCATTTGGCAGGTCACACCGAGACTGTCAATTTTGCCAATACTACCCACCCCTGAACTACATGCTTCTTTGCCTTCCCTTTTGAACACTGCTACGCCTTCGCTGAACGCCTTCTCCATGTGTTCCAGCCGCATGTCAACGTTAAAATTGGGAGGAGCTCGGCCTTCAACGACGGCCAGAGGTGACCGTCTGCTTCGGCTGATTGCAGTTGCTCCTCAACTCCACTCTGTTGCCTGGGAACAGCATTTGCAGCAGATTACTATGGAAATAATGAACTGTGTAGCTTTTACATTTCACCAAAAAACTGCAGCTTATACCAGTTGCTGGTTGTTTTTAGTTGAAATGGGACCCTGAACATTGCATGACAGAAGTGTAGTCATGAGGCATACCAATTGAAAATGAAAGGGAATTTTCTCTAATGGCATTCGTTAAAACCTGTATCTTTCATCTGTCACTAAAAAACTAAAATCTTATCAATATCACTACATATAAATTTTAATCCCTTTCACGCCATTACTGATCATATTCTGATAGTCTTGGCCAATAGACATCAGTAAAGCCAATTTACCCTTACAAATCTAGTTGCTATTTTTATGCTCTCTTTTGTGGCTAAACAACTTAATCGAAACTCATATGTATCGTTTCAAAAATTTAGAAGTACAAAAGCTATGATGTCCGATACAAGAAAAGACTATGATGTACTAGCTTTTTTGTACCCGGATCACGATACGACGCGCCACTAAGGGGATGGCGACCCGGCCCTTGCCCATTTAACACCACACCCGGGTTCCGATGTAGCGCGTCGCTAAGAGGGTTACGCCCCAACGAATTTCTTATGGGTTTCATATCCATTAGAGTGGCTGATTTTTACGCTGGTTCGCCAAACCTAACACAACCCTCCTCCTTTACCCGGGCTTGGGACCGGCTATGTTGAGACGACTCAAGAAAGTCTTCCAATCAACATAGGCTGGAGTTTATGATGTAGCTTTTTTTGTAATAAAATAATAAAGAGTTAAAGGACTGAATATGTGCTTTTTGCAGTGGTCAACATTTGTAGTAAATGTGAATAAAACAATAACAGCTCAAGCAACAGTATTGTACCAAGTAAATATAGCTAAAACTTGCTAGTGGAAAGTAGCTCAGCTTACAGAATTCTGCAGGACGCCTCTCTGTTCTCCTTGAGTCAATTGATGTCCTTTGCCAGAGCCGCAGTAGTCTTTAAACATCTTCAGCAGTTTCTCCCTAGCAAAGCTTGTCACATTTGTGATCTGATCCATCTGTGGTATCTCTATCCAAATAACTTTCAGTTATTTCCCAGTTCATCAAACAACAAACAGATTCTTATATATGTCAATTCTAGCACGTATTCTCAATTCCAATATCTATCAATAGAACCATTTATTATTCCTTGGTAAACTGATATAGGTTGAGATGGCCGGATAGTTTGAAACAGGTAAATCAAGAAAGATTAAAAAAAACACAGATACAAGTAGTGAGACAAAAACTGCAGAAATGTTTGAAGAAACCAGAGTCTTTGGTGATAGCATTATTTTGAGGCATTACGTATGAAAAAACATTGTAAGGTAACAAATCAATCGAAGTGATTACGATTATGCCCACAGGGAAAATGGTAGTGCTTGTACATGATTGCTGATAAAAAAAAAAATGCACACATGGGCAGGAACCAGGCAGGCTGCGTGTAAGAAATCATATTTAAGCTTTTACAGGAGGATCAGCAGGAGCACTCACAGGGCATGACCGGTCAAGGCTACATGATGGTGATGGACAGGACTACGGGGTTGAGGGATGGTGGAGCTGATTGCAAAACTGATGGCTGCAAGGGACGGAGGCATTGGTAGCAGACTAGAGCAGCGGCGTCCGTTGAGGGAGGCGGACAATGGTAGAAATAATTTTTTCATCAAGAGCTACATTCTTGGCTCTCATTTCATGTACCAATTTGAGAACCTTGTCTGTCTGGCCTTCAGCGCTATAGCCTTTGATCAGTGAATCAAATACAGCGACATCGGGCACAAAGCCACTTGCAATCATCTGTTTAAGCACCATCTCAGCTTCTTCTAGGTCTCCTAAATTTGCATACATGTTGATTAGCATAGAATATGTCACGGCATCAGGGGTCAAACCCTTATCAAGCATATCCTTAATGAATTGTTTAACCATTTCCGTATCCCCTGATTTGCAAGCGCCATGGATCATTGTGCTATATGCGACAACATCGAGCCTACAGTTCTTATCCATTTCATTGAACAGAACCATAGCTCGTTCCATCATTCCCTGTTGACACATAGCTGCAAGCAAAGGAATATAGTGAAATAGCTCGGCTGTTACTCCACGTTGCTTCATTGTACGCAAGAACTTTTCCGCATGGTCAACTTCCCACATCTTGCTGAAGCCATTTATCAATATGCTATAGGTGAACAAATCAGGTTCGAAACCAGAACTAGCCAGCTCATCCATTAGGTTCATAGCCATCTTAATCTTGTGAACCCTAAGGAATCCACCAATCAGATAATTGTATGTCACCAAGTTACACGTACACCCCCTCTCGGCCATCATCTCACGAACTTGGACTGCTTGTCTCATCCGACCGATCTTACATAGTCCATGTATAACCGAGTTGAAAGTCACCAGGTCAGGCTCAACCACAGTATCTCCTTGAGTCATCTCCTCAAGCAAACCCATTGCCTTATCCATCTCAAGCACACCAGAAAGCCCTGCGATCAGTGTATTGTATGTCACAACATCCGGTGCCACACCCTTATCATCCATCTCCTTCCTCAATGCCAGCGCCTCCCTTACCGATCCTTCCTTACACAGGGAATTGATGAGCACATTGTATGTCACTACATTTGGCTCCAGCCCCCGCTGCACCATCATGTCCTTCACCTTTGCAGCCTTAGCCGTCCTTCCCTCTCTACACAAGTCATCGATTAAGCCAGTGAACATGATCACATCTGGTTCGATCCTCCGCTGGGACATTTCTTCAAACACCTTGCCAACATCCCCCACCTGCCGGACCTGCAGTACCCACGGAGCAAGCAGCTGTAGACGACCACGTTGGGCTGAACACCACTCCCGCACATCTCACCCAGCAGCTCCAACGCCGCGTCGAGCTCCGCGGCATCGCAGAGCCCACGGATGAGCGTGCCGTACGTGACGACGTCGGCGTGGACGCCGCTGGCCTGCATGGACCGGAGCAACGCGACGGCCTCCCCCGTGCGGCGCGACGCGCAGAGCCCCCGCATGACCGTGGTGTAGGACACGACGTTGGGTCGGGCGTCGGGTACGCCTCCGCGACATGTCGGCGAGGAAGGAGCGCGCCTCGCGCAGGTGGTCGCCGTCGCCCCCGCGCTGGCGGCAGAGCGCCGCGAGGACGGTGTTGTAGGAGACGGCGTCGCGGACGTCCGGGAGCGCGGAGAGGAGGGCGCGGGCCTCCGTCACGGGCGACCCGCGGAGGCGGCGGTTGAGGAGCGCCGTGGCGTCCGCGCGGCCCCGGCGGAAGAGCACGGCGAGAAACGGTGCCGCGGAGCGGGGCGGCTTCGAGGAGGGCGATGGGAGCGGCCGGTGGGCGGGCGGGGCGGAGGCGGTGGCCAGCGCCCGGACGAGACGGGGCTCCAGGCGATTCCTCATGGCGGGCCGGCAGTCGGCAGGGTCAGGGTCGGTGGTGGTTTGGGGAGGGCGTCGGGCGCCGCCGCGGCGAGCTACTCGCCTTTTGCTCTACTTTGTCTCAGCAAACAAGTGCCTGGACGGAAAATCATAGAATGAGCGTTTGATTGGGCTTCGGGCCTCCCTCAACGAACGTGGGCCGGCCAATTCGATTCGTGCATAGTTTCGGCCTGCCGTGACAGGGATCTATGCGCCATGGGCTGTTAAATCCGACACGGGTGTTGCAAATCCGACCATCGGCTGTTGCATTTGCAGCTGCAGAGTGCAGACACTTGCTGCTCACGTGCATTGAGCGTGCATTGAGCATGGTTGGGCTGAGCCGCTCAGGGATGGGGCCATGGGGGCGGGGTGGGGTGGGGGGCGCAGCCAGAACATGCATGTTGTTGGACGTTCTCGTACGCGAACCCAGAAGCTGACACGGCGACACAGTCACACCGATCACTAGGTCAGCGTGGTGCTGTCGTCCCAGGCCAGGCACAGGCAGAGGTCCCTCCCATCCCATCCCAATCCCAGGGCAAGTAGTACGTGGCTAAATGATGCACAAATAATCCAACCAGCCGCGACCGGTTGCTGCGACACATTACACCATTCACGAGTACTAAATGTGACGGCCCCGTTCCAAGTATATCATCGTAGGAGTATTATGTGTCATGTGTGTGGCTCGTGGAAGTGGAAACCCTTTTGTCGTCTTGGGCCGGCGTGTTCAATTTCTTGCTCCAGCAGGTTTAATCAATTGGGTTTCGGTCAGCTCATGTGCCATGTGCTCTCGATCGATCGGACATGTAGGCATCAATCAATGCGGAAGCTACCGAGCCCATCCAACGTACGGCGCAGTACGTACGTAGTAGCTGCATCACGTTATTCTTGTCACGAGTTGCGTTTGGGAAGCAAGTATATATAGCTGTATATATAGGATCGATGGATGGACCAACGATATGCTGCCTAGCTTGCTTTCGTTACAAAGCAAATGCTTAATAAGTCAGGGACATGCTAATTAACGCTTCTGCAAGTCATGAGACTCACTGGTTCGATCGACATATAAGTAAACCCTGCTGCACTGTGGTCGTCTTCAGTCACATGAACAAGCACGTCCAAATTAAAAGCACCCTATTTGTCAGCCATGATATATACGTACGGATACAGCTGGTATGTATGTGTGGGGTTTTGCAAATTAAATTAAACTGCAGGACCCCAAATTAACTCGCTTAATTGGGTAAATAATTAAATTATAAAAACATTAATCAGATTTTGAAGTTTAGATAGTAGGCCAGTTTATTTATATAGAGATAGAGGTAGTGAAAGGTTTGGTGGGTAATTAGGATCCTCACACGAGTCACACGAGCCATGACTAACCATCCGTCCCAACGCTCGCCTAGCGCACATCAGGTCATCAGCTGCACATGGCGTTGCGGCCGGCTAGCTACTCCCAGGTCCAATAGACACAATCTCAACAAGCAGCAGCATCCCGATTTACTCATTTGCCAATGATGGACCAGCAGCATGCTTGGTGCTCCCACTCAATGGCAGTCTATCCATCCAAGTCCAAGCAAGCAAAATTGGTTTTGGTTGGTGGATCACTTGAAACTCTTCACGAGCCAGAATGCACCCCGGCCCAAGGGAAGGGCAATGTGGAGCCGAGCCTCTTGGCTCCTTCAAGGCTCATGCATCACCGATCGATGTCTGCACGCTACCAAATCCACAGTCCACGGCATGCCGGTCGAGACCTCGGCTGCACTCCATGCGGTCGCCCAGCGGCTGCCGAGTCCCAAAACCCAACCGGCGGTGCACGGTTGCTGCGCCACATTAACACCCAGCGCCGCACGCGTGACGCGTCCGGCCGGTCCATACGCGCAATAATTTCCACGCGCCGTTGCCTCTATCTCCTCGTGCAGAGCGCGGCGGGGAGGGAGGTGCGCGGTGGTGACCGCCGCAGCGTGCGCTGCCGCCTCTGCTGCCCTGCGCTGCGCTGCGCTGCGCTGAGGTGCATGAAAAGGCGACGAGCAAAGAAGGGCGCGCGCGGAAAACTACCCATCGCTGCCACCGCGGCCGTATGATTGATTGGAGCGTCCTGGTCCGTCCGGGTGGTCTTTTGGATCCTTTCGGCACGTCAAGAAAACTCTTTTCATCGGCCTCCGAGGCGGCAGCAAATGCAACGGCAACCAATGTAGCAGGAGTACTCCTATCACAATTCACAAAGCAAGCTCGTAACCCGTGTTAAAACTGTTGAGCACACAGCAGCATGCAGATCGAGTTGCAGACGGCTTTATTTTGTCCCTTACTCCACTCTGCTCCTACGAAAGAGCACGAGGCACGGCGGGCGTGACACGGTAACAGAGGCATTAGGAATTGGTTTGGCGCTACTCTCAGTACACATGATGCCAGGCACAGGCTTTCTTTTCGGATTGGATTGGAGGCTTGCGCAGCGGCAGCGCACTGGACGGACATTCGCATCTACGCATCGGTCGCAGCGAGTGGAGCCAAACGGCGTCTTTGCTCGTGCCATCGCCGTGCCGGGACAGACCAGACCTCCGTGCAAACGACGAACCAGGGGTGCCTGGCCTCGCTGCCCTCGGTGCGGCCAGCCCAGCCAGAGCCAATGGCCAATGCGAGATGAGTCACACTTGTTTGGGGAGGCAATGGCCAATGCCAATGGCAATGGGAGCACAACGCACGAGAAGAAACTGAAATGATTTACTTTGATGCATGTACTACGTTAATGGCGACGACAATTCATGGGGCTGCTCCATGTCCTTGAAAGCAACGCGTTGTTGAGCTACTACAAGATCAATATGAAATATTCTCGGAGCTCGGAGCTAGCTACAACAAGGAAGGGGGTCAGAGGCCGGAGACGACGAGGACCACCCGGCCCGTGCGCAGCAATGCAAGAAAGAAAAGGTCCGCGAGACACAGCTCTAGCCTCTCTCTTCTCCCCTTGTTCTATCTGTATGTACATGTAAAAGAGAATCCTAGGGTCGATCCAAGGGATTAACAAACATACATATTTCCAGAATAATCAGTGCTAACAACTAGGTTTACTTCGACATATATGGTGTTCTTTTGGTTTCTAGTCTAGTGCATTCATCGATCGATTGGCTCGACGTCCAGTCCAGTCCAGGTCGGCTGCCGTCTTGCACTTGCAGCATCAATTTATTACTGCCACTACTCGTCCACGATTGAGCCAGATCGATCGATCACTCGCTGACCAGATGCTGATGGGCTGAGAAGCTTAAGTTAATTAGGGCCTTAAGCATTTTCCAATTCCAACCACGTTCTCAGTCTGTTACATATGAACGGTAACAGCTTAATGTATACTACTACTGTATTTGTTTATAGTACATACAGCACCTGCAAATTTCAGAGTAATCAATGCCGTTGCGCGAGCAAAACTCATCTCAGACATGGAAATTCCAGTCAGTGCTTCTTATTTTAATCCTGCTGGCTCTGGATGCATCAATCCCGATCACCTGACAAGACGACGTGTAAAAAAAAACTGCAAGCAAATTAACGCAATGCAATGTACAACAAACCTGCTAAGCATGGTAACCTCATGCTAATGTATGCAATGAGCTCATATGCATGCCGGCGTCAGGTTTCTTTCAACTTATAGTGTCGATCGATGTCGATGTTGCTGTGAGTATATCACCATTGATATGTTGCCAACAGAACATGAGGTTAGCATCTGATTAAGAGATGCTAGCACACTTGGGCCCAATAGAATTGGATATTAAACAGGGAGCGTTGCTAGGTATTCTTCAGCTGGTGGTGGTGCTTGGCCACTGTCAGGATATTCATGAGAAACACGCAGCCATCCATGTTAATCAATCGTAGGCCCACAACACAGAGACCAGTGTAGGAGTAGGTATAAGGCTGAGGACCCCCAGAACCAATTGCAAGTAAAAGCAGTTGTTGCCGTGGCTGCATATGCAGCCTGCAGTCTGCCTCCTCAATAGTGAACACTGAGCAGCCAGCTCTTGAGCCTTCAGCACCGGCCTCCTCCCTGTATGAAAAAAGAGCTGCAGGCTCCAATAAATTTCCAGTGCAGGCTTTTCACCAGCCTTCTGAGGTGAATTTATGAAAAGTCAATCAACCCTCACAGCTTTCGTTAGCAAATGTAACAAATTCCTGCAGGTCTGTTCCTGAGAGCAATGATGTTTTTGAGTATGGAAATGAATCAATATAAGTAAGCGAATCCAGTAGCGATCCCTTCAGCCTTTTTTAAATTGTTGATGAGGATGACATAGCTTATTCCATATTTGTCGCTTCAGTTGTTCAATTATTGTCTCTGTTTTATGGTAAGACTCCAGGTGTATTCCTGGGAGTTCATCAGGTCAGGTGGCAATGTTTTCCTTTCTGATGTATGTTTGCAGTGCTGATAAGAGAAAAGGGACAACAGAAACTAAAACATCGTCAAAACATGGCTGGGCATGATTTGGTCAATAGGTCTAGGGTTTAAGTCACATCGCTGTTCACAGTCATGACCATGCCATAATTTGTACCTACGACTGGTTCTCTCAAAAAAAAAAAAATGAGGCATGGACAAGTACTACAAACAACCATTCAACAAGTCATAAGAGAATGCACCGATGAATCAGCACAGCTATTTTTCAGGATATTAAAGAAGAATAAATTGGAATATCAGGAGGATTTCTCACAACAATTTTTTTTAATATATTGGCAAAGAACAAAGGAACAAAACTGAAAATCTTTTTTTGTTGGTTTCTCTCTCTCACTCAAATCCTCACATCTCCAATCTCATATCCACAAAGATCTCCCCGCAAATGCCTTCAGATCCGATAAAAAGAAAAAGGAATAAAACAAAGGTGCCGGTGAGGAAGGGAATTCAAAATTGCTAGAGGAAGAAGCCTTCCTCCTCACCTCTTTCATCTCAGAGATCAAGAAGCTGGTACTAACTTATTACTGTCACCATCCTCTGCTTGTTACAATGCTTCACTGGATCTATTTGTACCACTACTAGTTGCCCTGACAAGCTCTGAGGTTAAGATGATCGATGGATAAACAAGTGCGCAATGCCACGCTGCCAACGGACATATTTACGGTGTATGATCTACTCAGATTGGTGATGTGCTTAGCCTTCTCCTCTTGGAAGCTTGATTGCTGGTACTACTACTGATGTTGTTTGATTGTGATGATCCTAGTGTTGCATCTTCACTCCTAAAGCTGAAGCATGTTGCATCCAGCACGCCAATCGGGCTTTGTGGCACTGAAGGGCTTCCATTGATGTGCGCTCTCTTCTTCACCAGCACCCGCTCTTGTAACAGCTCATAGCATCTAGCAACCATATCCTGGAAATGAAAGATGCAAGCTTCACACCTTGAGAAATTGTGCAAATGGCAATGATGTATTGATCAGTTTTTTTGCGCAAGCTAAAAGACACTCACCTTATTTACAGGGACTTCAGATGCTGAAAGAACACTCGCAAAGCCAACGATCTGATTCTCAGAAACCGCTGCTAAGGCCGAGGCTGCAGCAATCTCAGATGGTCTGAATGACATGAATGTAGTGCCTGTAAGTAAATCCATAGGATACAGATGTTTAGTTGGTACACGCAAACATAGTGCCATTGGCAATGCAGGTAAGTGAATAGAAGAGAAGAGGAGGCATCATGGCTAAGGTCAACCGAACCTTTGAGTGTGCCAATTATGATCTCGGCGCACCGTGAGGCTAGTGCAAAACTCGGTGGCTTTCCATCACTGAACTTGTCCAGGAAGTAGCTGATGAAACTGAACGGGGTCACAGCCTGCATTCTCCATTTCAAGGTTTTCGCCACATGAGACTCCATCCTCCCAATAGTCTTCCCTTCAAACATAAATTCCACATTGCAGACCTATAATGCAGCATCAAATTTTAACAATTTCATCAACCAATCAGTGAACAATTATTTGATACCACAATGCTGTAATGTCTCCTTCACCCACCTGAAGGTCCACGGGAAGAGGGACCACGGTCTCCTCCATCTTAGCAGCAAGAGATAGGCAAGCAACTGACAACAACTGTGGCATATATAAGGGAATTCGTGCTACAGCAACAAGAACAGACAAAATACGGAAAACACATCCATCAGTAAGAGATTAACTGGACACAGCAAGCAGACAACCAATGTTACATGCTCAGATTCTTACTGGGAGCTCATTCAAGGAGAGGAATCTATCCAGGTAATTCACAGCAAGGTAAAGGCTGAGTGGTGCAAAGCTGTAGTATGAATGGACCTGCAGCCCACACGAGAGAAAGACAAGATCAGCACACCTCGTCAGTTTCAACTCATCAGAACAAAATTTTTCCAGTCCAGATAAAAAGGCCAAGCGGGCGGCAGGCTCATTGCTATCTCGTGGTGGTCGAATCGGCAACAAGCTTGGCACACGATGCGGATGTAGGACACGCAGCCAAAAGCCCAAAACTTGGTCACGCAAAGTCAAAGAGATAATAATATAAGCATGCAACTACCTTCCTAAAATAACTCAAGTTTGTCCACTAGAAAAAAGGAATGGAATGCAAGAATCAATAAATGCTAGAGATTTTTTTATTGTTTCACCTTGCAAATCCAATCCATGGCGTCTCTCCTCCAAGAGGACACCAATCGGCCTTGCTCCAGCCTCTCCGCATAGCCCTCTTGAGGCTGGTGGTCCATCTCCTTCTCCACCCACGCCGACACGACCTCATCGGTGTCGACGGGGAACACGGCGCCGGCGGCGGAGGAGTCCAAGCCACCAAGGCCGCTCCCCACCTCCAGCAGCTCGTCGCAGCTGCCGAGGCCGAGTGCGTTGTTCTTGTCCTCCCCGCAGAGCAGCGTGGAGGAAGCACCGAAGCAGACGATTCCCATCCTCAATCAATCAAAATCCCAGCAAACAGCGGCCTTCTTCTACTGCTAAAAACTAGAACTGGCAGTACTACTTGATACTGGAGGAACCCATCTCCCTCCTTGGGTACCGAAGCAAGAAAACCTCTCCCTCTCCCCTCTGCGTGTCTTGGAAAATGGCAAAGGGAAAGGCACAGGATGAGAGGGAGGAGAGAGAGAGAGAGAGGAGGAGGAGAGAGGAGGGATCTCCTGGGGAAGAGAAGGGGCTTTGGGTGTTTTATAGCGGCGTGTGGTTTTAATGGAGGAGTGAAATGAAAATGATTAGGCAATAATCTACAGGCTGATGATTTTGGGCTCTGCGAAAGTGTAACAAACAAAGAGGCCAGGAGAGAGTGTCACTGTCACGACAAAGTGTATAACCGTTGTGGTGTGAAATGAAATTTTAGTTAAATATTGTGCAAATAAAAAATCGTTAATGCACATCAAAGTTTATATTTTTTACACGTACTGTATAAAGTTATTATAAAGAGAGAAAAGAATAGAAACTTTTTTTTTTTTCGATTCAGATCAACATGAGTACATGACTAGACTTGACTATGTGCAAAAACCAATAGGACAACAGGACATCTCAATATGTCACCAACAAAGCATTTTTTTCTCAGAAATGGAGAATCCAATGTTGTGCACGTCGCACAAGAATCATGCCGTGGTTTAGAGGACATAATTTTTTTTTTCATAAAACAAAATCTAGTTGGGAGATCATATATAATGGCATATATAATCATATAGATACACTACTTGGAACCATCAATGCTTATAGTCTATTTAGATTTTGTCCCGTTCCTAGTCCAGCAACAAAAAATGGCACCTATTGAATTAGGAAGATCATTCCATCTAATCATTTGCCATGATTGTTGTTGTGTGAAATAAAATTCCATAGAAAAGGTGTGGGAAAAATTCATGAAATTGTGATGCTACGTAGAAGCTCAACGGATTTGCCGTTTTGCGTTCAACGGAATTACATAAACAAATAAAATCTTTTTTGCGTTTTTTTATGGTCCATGTATGTACGTTACGGTTAACATGGTGACGTAAGTATGTTTTCTTCTTCTTTTACTCGCGGAAAATCGGCATGATTTTGGGACCGTCTTTGGCTGCCCCGGCCTGCTCCGGTTCGTGGAGGTAGAAATCGTGGCTCTATCGGTTCCTCCTCTCTGTCAGTTCTTTTCTTGTCTTAAGAAATAAAACGTCCCATTAGTATAGTAGTAAACAGTAGCGCTCCAATAATTATAAGAGTCAGGGTCCCCAAGAGGCAGGAGCCAAACTAAACAGGGCCTTTGTTATTTGACTAAGATGACAAGTCAATACATGGATTAAAAAGTTGCGTAATTCATGCAACACTTGCAAACAATGGATATTTGCTCTACATCCCATCTCATTTGTTCCATTTCCTACCTCACTACCCCAGATCCAACAACGATGATTTTTTCATAAAACCACATCTAGTTGGGAGATAGTATATTCATATAATACACTACTTGGAACCATCAATACACTACTTGGAACCATCAATGCTTATAGTCTATTTAGATTTTGTCCCTTTCATGGTCCAGCAACAAAAAATGGAACCTATCGAATTAGGAAGAGCATTCCATCTAATCATTTGCCATGATTGATGTTGTGTGAAACAAAAATTCCATAAAAAAGGTGTGGGAAAAATCCTGAATTTGTGATGCTATGTAAGCATAACCTTTCTAATAGTGTGGAATTAGATAGACAAATAAAAGTATCTTTTTGTGGTTTTTGCGGGTCCATGTATGTACGTTTCGGTCAACAGGATTACGTAAAGTATGTTTTCTTCTCTCCTTTTACTCGCCGGAAATTGGCATGCTTTTGGGACCGTTTTGGCTGCCCCTGCTCCGCCTCGTGGAGCTAGAAATCATGGCTCTACCGGTTCCCCCTCTCTCCCGGTTCATTTTTTTGTCTCGGGAATTAAAATGTTACATTAGTACAGTAGTAAACAATAGCGCTCAAATAATTGTAAAGAGAAGTCAGGTCCCCAAGAGGCAAGAGCCATACTAAATAGGCCCTTGACTGAGAGGACATAAGGAGTGGTTACATCGATTTAAAAGTTGTTCATAAAAGATAAAACCACGTTTGGATTGGAAATCTTAATTCATTCATACAACACTTGCAACAATGGATATTTGCCATATATCCCATCTCATCTCATATGTTCCATTTCCCACCCAAGAACCAACAAGGAAGGGGGGGAGAAAACGACAGCTTTCAAAGAAGCACAGTGAGGAATACCACTACGGAGGATGATGATGAATTGCTGACTTTGCAAAACCACTAGCAATGCCACATGCCCAACAAATCTGAGTAATGTAGAGAGCACAGGAAACCATGCTTAGGATGCCCTACAACAGCAAAGCTCCTAGAGAAGTGCAAGGAGGAATAACTACCCTGTCCCTGGCAAAGGTGGCCAGCCACCGCAGGCGACGAGCCGAGGCGACGACGGCACCAATATAGGCAGGCCTCTATAGCTAGCGTAGTCCCTCCGCAGACCACTAGACGCGCGCGAGGCGGCTTTCCATTCATTCCAGTTCCTTTCCCGCATGCGTGCCAAAGCGCACTCCTCGTGTCCTGCTCCTTTTTTCCCCGTAGAAAATGCTGGGTTGGTTGCCGCCATGGCATTCACTTGGACAGCTGGGATCGAGTGGCGGAATGGCGGGCTCCGCGGGTCGTCGTCGTCGTCGTGGCACACTGATGACGAAGACGGATTGATTCATCGTGCCGTCAAGGCGTCAACCAGTGTTGGCCCGGTCCTCCTCCTTCGCAAGGAAATGACATCACATTGGCATAGCTGAGCTGTGGTGCCTGCCCGGCGCTCACGACAATCACGAGCGAGGTGCACGCCGGCTCGCCGGGGTCGGGGCCCGTCACGTTCGGCCCGTGGGTTGGGCTCAGCGTTCTCGGCTCTGTTGGGCTGGGCTTACGTTCGACTCGTGGGTTGGGCTAGCAAAGCTAAACCAGAGAGTAGCAAAACGATGGTTTAATAAGGGTATATAGAGGGGGTTTAAGGGGCTGTTCTGTTGCATTGGTGCTCTAGGTTCTTCAAAATCCAACGCTTGGAGGCAGCTTTTGGTAGCTCTAATCAAAACAAGACTCCTCCGGCCCTTCAGGTGCTCGCTCCTCTGGAGGAGGCATGAATTGCAGCTTCTCCTTCTCTAGTTTCATGACATGCTAACAACAAAATAGCTAAACAGAAAGTAAAATAGAGGAAGATTTTGATGAGAATCTGGCAAGCATACACCGAAAAGCATAAAAAGCACGACTCAAGCACTAGAAACAACCACCAGATGCAGTACACAGAACAACAACTTTTTGAATTCTCCAGGATTTACTGATTCAGCAGATTAAAACATGGGTAAAGTCAAAATGCCATGTCCAGCTTCCATGATATGCACTCAAAATGCCAAGTGATCTCGCTAGCATTAACTAACAGTATAGCTCTATTTCGGCCTGCAGATCATAAGACCTTGCGGGAGAGGACATCAGTTTCCTTCATACTTTGGGTCTGCCATCACGAAGTGGTACGCAATAACCAAGACAAAGATGAAGATGCCCAGGAAATTGGCAAAGAAGCCCAGGTCTTGATCGTCAAACATCTGAAATTAAGATTGCAAAACAGATTTTGGTTACCAGTAATATTCAGAAGTAATGCACAATATTTAGTTCTAATTGGTAACAAGCATCGAGCAGCATCACATAGAAGTAACATAAAGGGCACAAAATAAATAGAGAGGTTATAGATTATAAACCGTCTATGCATGATTCTGAAAAGGGGAATGTGAAACAACTATAAACCAGTCTCATCTTTAATTTTGCACAGAAGTTATCAAAGCAAAACACAGCAAGTAAAAAACCCTGCTTAACAATCCCAACACTCCAACAACACCAATCATGTTTTTGGAGCTGCGGAGGCTAAAATCGCCGTTCCGCAATGTCTAAACTGATGACAAATTGGGATATCACTAGTCAGTATAATTGGTACACATTCTAATGAATGTAAGAAGATATATAGGGTGATTTTAATTGCATCCATTTCTTCAGATATACATTGACCGAGGAATGTCTCAACATATAAGAACACTCCATCAATTTAAGGAGAAAAAAAGTCTCCTGCCTCCTGCAGAGTGATGGGGTAGGTTGGCATGAAAACTTGATAACTTTGGGCAGTCCAGTTGTATAGCATGATTAAGAAAATTATGACCTTACTGTGGACTTCCAAAATTAAACTGCAAGATGGTGCTAACAACCATTCAACATGCACAGCATGCTGTGGGTTCTGATAATTCAGGGGTGCATTATCCAGGAATTTCAAACAGAAACTACAGTGACAGAACTTCAGAGGTTGTTGCCATGTCCTGTGGACAGGATGGCATGACCAAAAGAACGAGCAGACCCTGCCCATGACACATGCAGAGCTACAGAAAGAGCCAGCCTAATTTTCAATAGAGGTCATCAGCAACATCTGATCAAATACGGTCACGGAATTTTCAGCCACGCCATGGCTGCACTACCTATAAGCACACATAATTACCATGATCTAACAAATCAATTCCATTTGATATAGGCCATGCGTGACTTGCATTATTTTTTTTGTTTTATATAAATAAAGGGTAATCCTGCTCCTTAAGAAAGCATATAACAAGAGTCTTACACAACTGACTTGCGAGAATTTTACTGAACTAAATGAAAACTAGATAATTACAAAATGTTCATCTCATAACTTACTATAGTGCACCTGGCAACCGGCTAAAGTGAATCCCCTTGGACACAACCATGATAGAACTTCAAGGTTGTTGCCAATGTCCTGTGGACAGGATGGCATGAACAGATGAATGGGCAAACCATGTTCATGACAACTACAACAAGCAGTTTTGGCCTAAACGTTTAAATGAACTCAAGGGTCACCTATCGTTTAGCTATTTATCCGGGCTAGACGGCCATTTGAACAGACTAAACGGTCATTAAACGGGATAAATGGCTGATTAATTGGACACGACAATCCACCTTGTCACGTTTACAAGGCTTGTAAACAGTCTAAATGGCCATGTAGGTGAACAGTGCAGCAAGAGCTAGCCTAATTTTCAAAAGAGGTCATCAGCCACAACTGATCAAATATGGTCATGGAATTTTCAGCCACATCATGGATGCACTACCTATAAGCATCTCAGAGTTACCATGATCTAACAAATCAATTCCATCAGATATAGGCCATTCATTGTGTGTGACTTGCATGTTTATTTTTTGTTTTATATGAAGGGCAATCCTGCTCGTTAAGCAATCATATAACCAGAGTCTTACACAACCAACTTGCCAGAACTTTACTGAACTAGTAAAACTAGATAATCACAAATAATTCATTTCATAACTTACTATAGTGCACCTAGCATTTGACACAACCATGTCAATTGGCAAAGCTGTACTAAACATGGCGTCAATAGGGCGACTTGTAAAGTACACAACTCAGAATTGCACTAGACCGGCTCAAATCTGTGAACAAGTCCAACGAGCTAGTCTAAATAATCCCCGCCGAACAAATCCTCAGAACTGACACGGCAGAGATCTCAAGTCATGAGATGTAAAAAGTAGCCTGACCGCGAGATCTCAGCAAAGCAGCGCGTCCCTCTCGCGACAGCACGCAGCCAAGCACCGATCCAGCGAAACAACCGAGTAAATCTACGAAATCAGTCAGACCCGGCAAATCACCAAGCTAAAACGATGCGCAGGTTCCTCGCTCGACCAGATCGGTCCTAACTCTTACGCGATCTAGGAGAAGAAAGAGGCGCACCTTGCCCGCCGCGCAGATCTCCTGGGCCGCTCGCCGCGCCGCCTTGCCTCTCCTTCCCCTTGCCTACTGTGTGTCGCAGGCTCGCAGCCGCACCTTCCTTGCCGAGCGTGGTGTGTGTGGCCTGGCTCGAAGACCCGAGAAGACGACTCGGGATCCGGGCCCGGGGACTCGTGCGATGAGCAAGAGCAAGAACGGGGAACGTAAGGCCCACTGGGCCGGAAAGGTTAATTGGGTGATACGGGACGGTTATCACTGTAACTTACATGGGCTCGTCTTCTAGTTTGTCTAGGCACACCGTGCGTGTGTTGTTGGTTTCCTCCACGGCTCCACCATTCGCCGGCCACCAACCGAGTCCACCCTCCATAGGCCACCGGGAAGGAACCGGGTCCCGTTGGCTCGGCTTGGCTCAAGCTCGGCCCGCCACCGCCTCCCTTCCCGCGAGGCCGCGACCGCGAGCACGACGCGACCGACCTCGATCCAGATCCAGCCAGCTGCGCGCGTCTCCGTTACCCCTTGACTTCCCCGTCGACGCCACTGCCGTGGAGTGGGGATCGTCCGCCTGAACCGGGTCAACCGCTTCGCTCCTTGGTAAGGAAGCCGATGCTCTCGGACCGATCGATCGTTCGTTCTGTTTTCTGCGGAATTTTTCTTCGCCGTGGGCGCTCGAATACGAAGTTTCCTTTCTGGGATGGGTGTGGTCTGATCCTTCGCCCCACTTTGTGGTGATTAGTCTGCAAGTATTTGGTTGTGGTTGTTGGGAGTGGGGTTGCAATTGAGCAGGCATGATCCTTGGCATTTTGTTGGCGGCGACTTGCCGCATGTTCGTGACCAATTTCTGAATTGATTATTATTGTGCGATGCAGTCTGTGGATCGTGGATGAGAAATATGTGTGACTTGATGTTAGTATTTCAGGTGGTGGGTAGCTGATTGGGGGAGCTCAGAACCTTACACCTACAGCTATGTTCTCCTTGTTCTATGGTCTATGGAAGCACGTCTTCAGCAAGACAGAGTTCCATGTGCTTATCCTCGGAGTTCATAAGTCTGGCAAGACGGTAAATTCTTCTGAAGCTTGTCCATTGTTTCCCCCCCTATACAATTCCTTGCAGTTCCTGGGTGCTGGGATTAGGTTGAGTCCATCTCGTATTTGTCTGAACCAGGTCCAGAGTTAAAACCTAATGTTGAAACATTACTGTGCAGACCTTGCTAGAAAAGTTGAAGTCGATCTACTTGAAGGGAGAAGGGCTTCCGCATGATCGCATTGTTCAACAGTTGGGCTTAACATTGGGCGTATTGAGGATGCGAATGTAAAGCTTGTTTTCTGGGATCTGGGAGGCCAGGTATGATTATCCATGTTGACTGTACATGTTATTATCGTTACAATGTCTGGTGGTAGAACTGTAGAAGTATAGAGATCATTTCAATTTGCAAACAGAATTGCTTAGGTCAGGTACTTAGCACTGAGTTAGTGAAGTCCAGTTTTTAGCACATAATCAGCATGCTTACGTGTTTACATGAGGCCCGGTGATCTGGTACTCTGCTATAGTTCTATAGTATTGAAGCGCGTGTGTATTCGAGCGAGTAGTGATGATGTTTTCATGTTGCTCCACATGTTCACATGCAATTAAAAAAAAAAATCAACAAGGGCTTGTGTTTATGGGGCATTTAGTGATCGTATTCTGATGTTGTTCCACATAGATCCTTTTTTCTATTTTTGGTGTATTGTAATCTTGGATCTCAGTGCTGCAGAGATCTTGATCTGCATCTGTTGTTTGATGCCAATTTTTTTTTTTTAGATAAGAGGGTTCTACCCCGCTTTTGTATTACCAAAAGCATTCAAACGTTTACAGCCCAGCGTAACGGCGCGCCCGCCAAGTTGACAGTACACATGACTGAAACAGCTTAGAATGAAAAGAAACAGACTCAACCAACTAAGCTGAATTGAAATGGCCGAATCCTAACGCCGCGCGAGCCAATCGATCCGACCTGACGATCACGAGCTGGTTGATACCGCCCCTCCACTGAAGTTGAGGAAGCAAGCTTGCTCTTCTCTCCAGTTGCTGCACAACTACCTCCACTTGATGCCCTGCCTCCAGCTTGAAAATAGGTATCCACCTTCTCAGCATTCTTGCTATTCTTCTCAGCAATCTCTCCATACCTGTCCACACCAAACCCTGAAAACACATTTCATTTCTTAGCTTCCAAATTGACCACAAAACAGCAGCACAAACTGCATTAGTGACAACACATCTCTTATGGGCCACCCATAATCTAGCAACAGATTCAAAATTATCACCTACTTGCACATTCAGAATCTCACTGATAATTGCCCAAATTTGTTTAGCCACAAAGCCATCAAAAAAGAGGTGTGTAACAGACTCATTTTCAGAGCAAAATAAACAAGAAGGGTCCTGTACAGGTCTCCTTTTAGCCAGGTTATCCCTAGTCAAAATCCTGTTGTTGGAGAGTAACCACAGGAAAAATTGCACTCTAGGAGGTATAATCACCTTCCAAATAGCACTCACAAACATTGGAGTAACTCCTCTGTGATTAATCACAGCATAAAGTGACTGTACAGAGTAGTTACCTGAAGAGGAATAGCTCCACAGAATATGGTCATCCTCTTCAGTCAACTGAATGGATTCCATAGCACTAACTAATTCATACCAAAGATTCATAAGTCTGGGAGACACATTCCTTCTAAAAGTCAGCATTAGCTCATGTCCATCCCAAACCTCATACACAGATTTACCTTGTTGTTCATTGATGACATACAGAGGCCAGAAGGTTGTGGCTAAACTAATGTTTCCTAGCCAAACATCCTCCCAGAATCTCACTTTCCTGCCATTGCCAATTATCCATCTAATTCCCAACAAAGCAGCTTTCATGGCCCAAACCACACCTTTCCAAAAGGTGAGGCTCCTGTATCATTACAGCAAAGGACATTTGGATTTGCAGTGTTATATTTGTAATCAATAATGTCCTTCCAAATACTATTGTTAGCAAGCTGATATCTAAAAAAATCCAAGCGTTAAGCAAGGAGAGGTTAAGACTCCTCATATCCAGGATCCCCAGACCCCCATCTCTTTGCTCTGTGACACAAGTTTCCAGTTAGCTAGGTGGTACCTGTGATGATCAATGTTATCATTCCATAAGAAATGACCCATTTGTGAATTAATCATATCTATTGCCCATCTAGGAAACTTAATCACAGAAAGCAGATAAATAGGTGTACTTGATAGACATGCCTTTAGTAGAGTAAGTCTACCAGCATATGATAGCAATCTACCCCTCCATCCTGCAATTCTTTTGATGATCTTATCTATTACAGGCTGTAAGTCTTGTTTTCTCAGTTTTGTAAAATGCAGAGGCACCCCTAAATATTTTATGGGGAACTCATTTTTCTTACAGCAAAAGAGTTTAGCAAAATCATTGGTTTCATCCTCATCAAGTCCAATAGTTAGCAAATCACTTTTATCATAATTAATCTTCATCCCAGACATTTGTTCAAACAAGACCAGTAACCACTTAAGTGTACTAGCTTTATCAAGATCATTTTCAAGAAAAAGTAAGGTATCATCAGCATACTGTAAGCTAATGATGCCTCCCTCTCTGACTTGTGGGAGTAACCCAGAAATGAGATTTAACCTAGCAGCTTTCATAAGCATTCTAGAGAAGACATCAGCTACCAGGTTAAAAAGAAGTGGTGAAAGAGGATCACCCTGTCTTAGCCCTTTTCCAGGGTGAAAATAACTACTGTTTTCATCATTAATTCTAATGCAAAGGGACCCTCCTCTGACCACCTTTCTAATCCACCCAATCCATTTATCACTAAATCCTCTAGATCTTAGCATTTCCTCAAGGAAACTCCAACTCACTCTGTCATACGCTTTTCATAGTCCAACTTTAGGATCACTCCTTTTCTCTTTTCTTCTATGTACCTCATGCACAATCTCATGTGCAGCTACAACACTTTCTAAGATATACCTGCCTTTAATGAAGGCAGTTTGATTGAAGCCACTAGTCTATTAGCAACATTCACTAATCTATTTGAGTTCTGTCATCATGCAATAATGTTTATCCTGTCCTCTTAAGAGCATAGGCTTTGATCTGGACCAACACTGCCATTATGCTGTTTTTCTTTATTACCTGATATATTGTCAATGAATGTAAACATAACCTTCACTCTCCAACAAGAAGCAGGAATCGTCCTCATGCCATAATTTCATGAACATGGTTCAGATGTTCTTTTTAGTCATTTGAAATGATTGCACTAATACTATATTTTAACAGCCTGGCTTTGCGAACAATATGGGAGAAATATTATGAGGAGGCCCATGCTGTAATATATGTTATCGACTCTGCTTCTGCATCTTCCTTTGAGGATGCTAAATCTGCTCTCGGTAAGTTGCTTCCGTTTGTTTATAATCACAAAATCGTTGTGTACTTTTTTTTCCCTTCTGTTAGCTGTGCTGGCAATCCTAGTACATAGTAGTTAGAACTGGTAAGCTATGGTAGTAATTCATTACTGTAGTGAATGCTAACTCAACTTTTTATTGCAGAGAAAGTTCTCCGTCATGAAGATCTGCATGGAGCGCCGGTTCTCATATTTGCAAACAAGCAGGTTGACATCTACCTGCAGTTATCTTGAATGGTTTACATACTCCTCATTATTTACCTTTAAAACTCCATGCACTTATTCAATAGTTGATAACTGTGTTTTATTGTGTGAAAATGAGTAGTTCTAGAAACCAGTTATCATTCACATGAACTGAATGGTAATTGTAAATTAAACCATGTCATGGTTTATGTAGTTTTTGAGAAGTTAGTTTTGTGAAGCCTATATCTGGCAAATCATTATATCAGAAACTGTGGCTATACTCTGGGAAAACATATAACAACCCTGCACCTTTTTGACTTCTGGTTATGATTCTTTCTTGAAATTTAACATATTTTCTTTATTCTGGAAGTTGTGAGATGTTTCACAACATGAGGAAGATAATGAACTAATAACATTAGTCTGGAGTCCTGCCCAGTTCATTTTGGGATATACAAATTCGCATGAGAAGTCCCCATTTATCTCATGAATCTTATATTCTATGTTCCGTGGTTTATCTGGATTTTTCAACAGGATTCACCAGCAGCTGTCACGGAGGAAGAATTGGCTAGACATGTGCATCTTAAGGAGTTAGATGAGAGGCCATGCATGTTCCAGGCTGGATCTGCCTTCGATGGGTGAGCAAACCATTTTCCTTCTTGTTCTCAAACTTCTTTACCTAAAACTGAAGTATGGTAAAGTTACTCTATAAGATACTGGGGAATTTATGTGAGCATTATAGGGATGCAAACAAATGACTAAAAAGTAAGGGTCAACAACTATGCTCCTTAACTCATATTTGTGTGAGATGGATAAATACATAATTAGTTACATATTCAAACTTAACACTTAAAACATTAGTTTCTTTGACCAGAACACACAATATATATCTCACACTCATTCTTCCATTACAGGACAGGGATCAAACATGGTGTTGACTGGTTGGTGGAAGAAATGGAAAGGAGTAAACGCACTGAGGCACTAAGGGCACGTACAGAAGCAGCTGGGAAGATTTAACACCTCAACTCAGGCTATCACCTGTGATTTTCCAGAATGCAAAGCATCTGAGGAGGATGGCTCCTATTAAATCCATGAGACACTTGTTCAGGTGGAGCCTTGTCTTTTCAGTCAGGCCCCAGGGTGACCCCAGAAAAGATTTCTTGGTTGAGCTGCTCTCGCAGTTTTGTAGCAGGATGTCCATTGTAGCAATGGCAGGGGTGATCGTTGCTTGGGTTTGTTGACCTGCGTAGCACTTAAGATTGTGTATCTAAAGTTGTAGGGGTTTGTGTTCATGTGATTATGCATGGATATACTGAGTGACAACATGGAACATAAAGATGATTTGTACATTCATCATGTTCATCGAATGCCACGTGACTAAAATCAAAAGAAAGAGATACATTGAGATATCAATCACGATAGATGTTCTCCTACCCAAAATCTTGTCACCTCATTGTTCATTTTCTTAGGATGAATCTTAAGCTGCAAGTGTCAAGGTTTTGATTTTATGATCTATTTAGAATCGGCTCCTTTTCTCAAACAAACTTTCTATAGCAGACTTATACAGAATTCTTGAAGCTTTAAATTTCAAACAACTGTTTTTGCAATCATTTATATATTTTGTTCCTATTATATGGTAGAAAAAAAAATAGCTTGCATTATTAAATAGATCTGCTGATATATGGAGAGGCGAACAGGGTTATGCTGTTGCTGGGAGTTGAGCAACACCTAATGTCCCACATACATTTCGCAGCAATAAAGCACGACTCATTCTTCTGCATATTGCATGAGAAAAAAAAAATGATACTACAAATGTGTTCAACTGCGGGAGTTGAGCAGTATTGTGCCACTATAAAGTTACAAATACATTTCAACCTGTCCATGATAAAGCTCAAATATTACACAAAAAATTTGTCTGGAAACAAGTGTACAGATGCTGGTTCCTCAGAGCCGAGCTACGTAGGAGTGCTTGTGTTACACATCGCACCCATCTATAAGGGTTGTATGTCTTTGATTTCTTTGCTATCTGAAGATACCTGACCTGCAGGAGATTAATACAGTTCATAGTTGATCAGACACACAATAATTCTGCAATAATTTGCATGCCAATATTTGCAAATATAAGCACTATAGGGCCATGGAGGATCATAAAAACTACATCTCTAAAAGAGTATAGCACCCGGCAGAGACAAGTTTCCGAAATGCACTAAAGATAATTAATCATGATACAATGATTAGGCAAACGATTTTAATAGTGGATAACAAAACACTCTAAAGCCCTGGAGTGCCAGTGGCCTTACCTGCAACTTTGATGCATTGTACATCGGTATAGTGAAATTCATATTCACTGGCCCAGCTTCCTTTGTGATATTTCCTGCATTTGACAAAGGGGAATGTCACGGCAGGTTGCTTAACAAGAAATTACATGATGCTGCCAGGTCAGGGTATATAATTAATGCTTCAAACAAAACATGTACCATATGACTCCTGGGAAAATGTCAGCTTTGCATGAAGGGTGTGCTCAGAACCACCAACAATCTGTAGTGTATGTTAAAATTGATTTAGCAAGCTACAGCAAACAAAACATGCATATCATCCTAATAATACTCCCTCCAGGTAGCTTTGTAAGGCTTTCTGAAAGGCCGTTATGTAAGACGTGCGGTCATTCCAAGACATTCTGGTACCGGCGATTTAACACAAGCACTGTTTTTGAAGTGATCACTGCATGCGACCTTGACTCTATTTGAGTCCTCGATCAAATACAAAAGAGGCGACTAGCTACATCCTACATGCTACTTTTCATGAAGCGTCACTGCAAACGCATGCACACTATGGAATCAAATCTAATAAATACAAGCACTTTGGCACAGCACCATGGGGTTGGATTAATTCCCTCCATGGTATCTAGAATCCTTTTTTTCACAAAAAAAGAAGGAATCCATCTCTTGGTTCCTTAGACAACGGCCCAGAGGGAGTAGGAACAAAGATACAACTGTATTGACCTCATTGTGTATGATGGCACTGGCATTTTACTGTGATTGTGTTGGCAGTGGCACTTGTGGAGAAGTCTGCTCTTATTTTCAGTAGAACTTCAGCCTGTGTAGATATAAAAGAACTGTTGTTTTTCATTGCCTAATAGCAAGCATTCCATACCCTCGATGGTCCAGCTTCTTCAATTAGAGCGGTTACACAGAGCGGCGGCTTAAATTCTTGGGTCATCCGATAGCTCATTACAGCAAATTCTCCATCAGTTGGTATCTATGCAATATTGCAATGCTAAGTATAAGTTCACTAATTTTTCTTAAGTAATAAACTGTAAATATAGTGCTTGTGTTCTGCAAAAACAACAAACAAACAGACAGACAGAAAAGCTTATTTGAGTACTTACTGGAGTCAAAGTTCTGTCAATATCAAAACTGTCCAGATGTACTGACTCGTGGAAGTTGCAATCATCAAGAATGACTGTTCCTCCTCCAGAAGAACTTCTGTAATCTGGCATTAAAATTGTATGTGATCAGCATTCGGAAAAATACTAGCAACCTAAAAAAATAAGCGAGGTTAAAGTGGTGAGAAGGTTCAAGTTAAAGAATAACTTGTGCAAAAACATTTTGGAATGCAAATAAGTATAGCGACTAGCAACTGTTTAAATGTATGCATTGAATA
Source organism: Hyparrhenia diplandra (assembly GCA_015847255.1). Taxonomy (NCBI): domain Eukaryota; kingdom Viridiplantae; phylum Streptophyta; class Magnoliopsida; order Poales; family Poaceae; genus Hyparrhenia; species Hyparrhenia diplandra. Next base: position 491,197 of record JADLZK010009479.1, read on the forward strand.
TATCATCCCATTATGAGTTCCAGAACGTATGCGTTGAATAAGCTTATCATAGACTGGTCTCCAGTGTTACAGCAACAGGACATCATCAAAAACGAACAAGGAGAAATTTATTTCTTGTGTCATATCCATACATCATTCAGATTATAGTTTGCCTAAGCTAATTGTCAAAGGAAAAGCTAATGGCGTACCATACGAAGATCCAGTTCTTCCAATGCTCAAATCCTCATTGAGAGCAACACGGATTTCTGGATTATTGGTGAGATAACTTTTCATTTGAATTGTTCCATCAATCTCAGATGTAAGTATATAGCCCTGTTTATAACATAAATGAAAACTGAAGTCATGGAACACCTGGCCTATTAGTGCTCCATTAAAAACAATACTATGGGAGAGCATATATAAGATTGAGAAGTAAATGGTCATAACTCATCTCAATGGCCCCCGGTCCAATTAGAGTATCATAGTATAAAAGAAATGCACTAGTGACTGTCATCTTTACTTATTCCAGTTAAAAACAGTGAACACAGAAGCTACTTTAACAGTAGTGATATAAGGAACAAATGGCAAAGAGGGTAGTTTCTGGCAGTAAAGGCAACAACCCATCAACAAACCAAAATTAGATGATGATATATGAAAAATTATTTTGCAGTGGGCATCATCACTATCTAAAACATTTAGAACCATAAATTCAAGACATACATAAAGGATTTCATGAAAAGAAAAGGGAAAACAAAGGCAGAATATCTTGAGACATCGAATAGAAAACAATTAGTAACGACAAGGCTTGACATAGACTGGTACTTACACTTGCGCTGAATGTCACACTTATTCTCTCAATGATATTAACAAAAATTTCCTCCGTCATCTCCTCCCCAGGCTCAGTAGCAACCACAGATTTTGTAACAGCTGTACCAGGCATACGCTTTCTGCCTTGCTGCAAAAGACAAGGATGTCATATGAAACTATGAAATTGCCCTAATGTTTCTTGCAGTAATGTGCAGAAACATTACCATGAACATAGCAGCAGGACCAAGTGGTGGCAGCCTTCCAGCATCAACTATAATGGGTTCATTGAATATGTACGACTTCAGAACTGACTACTATTTTTTCAGTTTAATCAAGTGTTTTATATGCCAATGTACTGGTTCAAGTCAATTATTAAAATTTCTAAATAATCCATTGAAGGCTTCATAAACAACTGATACAGAGACAATTCAAAATGATTCACTGAAGGCTTCATACACAACTGATACAGAAACAATTCAAAATGATTCACTTAAGGCTTCATACACAATGATACAGAGACAATTCAAAATGATTTACTGAAGGCTTCATACACAACTGATGCAGAGACAATTCAAAATGATTCACTGAAGGCTTCATACACAACTGATGCAGAGACAACTGCACATCACACTACAAGTCTACAAACAATTTTCATTGGGTAGAAATTTGCTTTCCTTGATAAGCATAGTTCCCTGTTAATCCTATACAGCTAACTATAGTAAAAACAGTCTGATGCAGATTGCACGGTACCTGATAGTAATTAGTAACAGATAATGGGTGGCAGCATAACATGAAAAAAAATTACAATTACACACAGCTTAAGTTCCACTGCATGTCCAAAATAATTATACTAAGTTCTTTTTAAAAAAAACTACTAGTAAGGTCCTCAGTACCCAAAATAATTTAGCCATCTATGCAGTTCTTACATACTAGTACATGTGAACCACTCCTATGTGCTTACAAAATTGAAGGTGGGGAAGATCACAGCTCCAATAAAAATCCAACTAACCATCAGAATCCTCATCATCGCTGGGCTGTTCATAAATTTCAAACTCCCCATCACTTGCATCAGCGTTGATAGGAGCATCACCTGATTTGTTTTGGCCATCTTCACCTGATTTGTTTTGGCCATCTTCCTGCAATGGCAAGCCGCGCAGTACTTCTTCAAGGTATCCGTTTGAGAAGCCTTCACCAAATGTATAGGAATCATCTAATGTGAAATCATGATTATCCTCTGCCATAGGAGAATCATAACCATCCAATTCCTCTTCCTCTTCTTCATCATCCACATCTTCACTATCAGAGTTGTTAGTGCCAATTTGATCCTCAGTTCCAGTTTGTGTGGCAGGTACTTCATCAGCATCATTGTCTTCATTTGACCACTCAGATCTCGAAAGGGCTTCCTGCTTCTTGGACCTTTCAATAAGTTCATGGGCATTCCTCAACAAGGTTTTAGCCTCTTCATTAGGCAACAAAGAGAGGAACCTTATGCTCACTTGCAACCTCAGGGTTTTGATCATGGGCTTAGAAAACCAACCTGTAGAACGTGAACAAACTGATTGATAAGAAGGTTTTTGAATCTCTGCTTGAATAAAGTCATCCTTCAGTTCACACAGTTGCAGGAAGATGAAACTCTGTGATGGCATTGCTTCAAGCTTGCACATATCTGCCCACTTCTGAGACCCAGAATTCTTTGGCCTTAGAAGACACCGTAGCTCGGGAGGCATGCGAAAATCAATTTTCTGATATATTCGTGACTCAGAATCTTTACGAGGGTCATATCCTCTTCTGATCCAGAATTTTCCAAAGGGTCCAGTGGAGAAGTAGTATCCAGCTCTAAACAGAAGCCTTTTGAATTGGTTTTGAGAGACATGCACACCATCATTAAGCAACCTCTCATAAAGTGATTGCCTTGGCCACACAGGACGCTCATCAAACAATTTGCAGACAGCCATTTGCCAATCCCAATCTACAGAATTCTTTCGAACGTGTTCTTCCCAATTAATCTTCTCAGGGACAACTTGAGTGTCGAACGGAAGCGCAAGAGTTGGTCCAACCTTGAGCTCCCACCGTTCTTGTACGACTCCCCTGTGCATGGTTTTAGATAGGGCATTGGACGATGGTAGAAGCGCTATCTTTGTTGGTGTATCCTTCACCGAGAACAATGGGGGCACCAACATCATGACATCTCCATCTGCGTCATGATGTCCAGTCTTATCCAAATTTCCATCGTCATTTTGATAATCTGAACGATTTCTTTTTCTCGTTTGTGCAGCGTGCACTGGAACAACATGTTGAAAGTCTGCCATACCTTCGAAGTGGTAAGCAGTCCGGACACGAGCCAGCACCTCGGCGCGAGGTGCCGCAGCTCCCTTACGCTTGGAGAGGCGCAACAGAAGGCCGGTGGAGGCGCGGGACTCGCCGAAGGCTGGATGGCAGTAGGGGTCCTCGGGGCGGAAGCGGAGCTCGAGACGGGCGCCGGGATCGGAGCTCCGGACCTTGGCGATTCCGGGGAGACCGCCGAGGGTGCGGGCGGCGCGGGCGGGGGAGGAGGGGTAGCCCGGGTAGTGCACGGCGAAGGCCTCGGCTTCTGGTAGCGTGCCGGAGATGGCGCCGTCTTTGATGATCGATGGGGACGTCGGGGTCACAGGCTCTGGCGGCGCGATGGTGGGGGATGAGGGCGAGGAAGCCATTCGACTCGGGAAGGACTACGCCCCAGGTGGGACGAGCAGCTCGCTGGCGGGGAAGAAAGCAGAGGGGTCGCGAGTGGTGAGGCTCCGGTCACTGGCGAGGGCGCGCTTGTGGCGGCGCGAGGCGAGAGCGAGGGGCCGATTGCTGGCGGGGGCGAGCGCGCGGTCGCGGGCGAGCTCTGCGCGGCGGCGGTTGGGTTGGGCTGGGGGATGGATGGGCTTCACGTTTGCCAACGTGAATAGAGACACTTCTTTACACGGAAGTACGGTGGACAAAACGAAATTCGAGTTGAGCACAGGTGAAGAAATTTTTGAAAATTTTGGAGGGACACAGAAACAAGCAAACTTTTTATAAGGGCACCTAGGAAGACTCTCTCAGGTGGAGCCTCGTCTTTTCAGTTTTCAGTCAGCCCCAGGGCGCCCATTTTTTTTTTTTTTTTTTTTTTTTTGAAGCTCTTGAAGTTTTGTGTCCATTGGCAATGGCAGGAGTGATCGTTGCTTGGGTTTGTTGACCTGCGTAGCACTTAAGATTGTGTATCTAAAGTTGTAGGGGTTCGTGTTCATGTGATTATGCATGGATATACTGAGTGACGGCATGGAGCATAAAGATGATTAGTAAATTCGTCATGTCCATCGAATGTCATGTGACTTTCATCGAAAGAGATACATTGAGATATTATCAATCATGATAGATGTTCTCCTATCCCAAACAAATTATTGTCACATTGTCCATTTTTTATGAATCATTAAGCTGCAAGTGACAAGATGAGATTTTATGATCTATTTAGAATACACACCTTTTCTCAAATAAGCTCTCTACAGTTTGTACAGAGTTCTTTAAGCTTTAAATTTCAAACAACTGGTTTTACAACCATTTAATATATTTTGTTCCTATAATATTATAGAAAAATAGCTTGAATTATTAAATAGATCAGCTGATGTATGGAAGGCGTATATGGTTATGTTGATGCTGTGACTCTGAATTCGACAAAACCTCCCAATGTCTCACAAGCGTCATGAACAAAGCTTCATACATTTCGCAGCAATAATACATGAATCATTCTGCTGCAGATTGCATGAGGGGAAAAAAAAAAGATACTACAAATGCGTTCAACTGCGGGACCTGAGCGGTATTGTGAATTCCACTATAAAGTTACAAATACATGCCACTCTGTCCATGATAAAAGCTCAAATATTACAAAAAAGGGGCTGTAAACAAGTGTATAGATGCTGGTTCCTCAGAGACGAGCTACGTAGGAGTTAGCTTGTGTTACATATCGCACCCATCTGTAAGGGTTGTATGTCTTTGATTTCTTTGCTATCTGAAGATACCTGACCTGCAGGAGATTAATACAGTTCATAGTTGATCAGACACATTCTGCAATAATTCTACATGCCAATGTTTTTAAGCACTTAGGGCCTTGGAGGATCATAAAAACTACATCTCTAAAAGAGTATAGCACCCCAAAGAGACAAGTTTCAGAAATGCACTAAAGATAATTAATCATGGCACAATGATTAGGAAAACAATTTTAATAGTGGATAACAAAACACTCTAAAGCCCTGTAGTGCCAGTAGATGGCCTTACCTGCAACTTTGATGCATTGTACATCGGTATAGTGAAATTCATATTCACTGGCCCAGCTTCCTTTGTGATATTTCCTGCATTTGACAAAGGGGAATGTCACGGCAGGTTGCTTAACAGGAAATTACATGATGCTGCCAGGTCAGGGTATACAATTAATGCTTCAAACAAAACATGTACCATGTGACTCCTGGGAAAATGTCAGCTTGGCACGAAGGGTGTGCTCAGAACCACCAACAATCTGTAGTGTAAGTTAAAATTGTTTTATCAAGCCACAGCAAACTAGTTAGTAATTTTAAGTTAACAATGCAAATGCATATTATCCTATGCAAGATGTACATATCCTTGTTGGCACTTGCCTTCTTGAGATTCCACTCAAGTCTCCTGGATCCTTCCTTGAAATTGGTTGTCTGTCCAACTGCTCCAGCTTCCATCTCAAAAACTCGCTCTGCAATGTAACCCATGATGGGGAACTTTAGTTAACCAAAAAGCACCCATCAATATTTCATTTTTTTAAATTAATAATACTCCCTCCAGGTAGTTTTGTAAGGTGCTATCGCGTTTTTTCTGAAAGGTCGTTATGTAAGACGCCGCAGTCATTCCAAGACATTCTGGTACCGGCGATTTAACACAAGCACTGTGTTTGAAGCGATCACTGCATGCGACCTTGGCTCTATTTGAGTCCTCAATCAATACAAAAGAGGCGACTGGCTACATGCTACTTTTCATGAAGTGTCACTTCGAGCGCATGCACACTATGGAATCAAATCTAATAAATACAAGCACTTTGGCACAACATCATGGGGTTGGATTAATTTCCTCCTTGTATCTAGAATCCTTTTTTTTTCAAAAAAAAAAAAAAAAGAAAAGAAAAGAAGAAAGAATGCATCTCTTGGTTCCTTAGAAAACGACCCAGAGGGAGTAGGAACAAAGATACAACTGTATTGACCTCATTGTGTATGATGGCACTGGCATTTGTACTGTGATTGTGTTAGCAGTGGCATTTGCGGAGAAGTCTGCTCTTATTTTCAGTAGAACTTCAGCCTGTGTAGATATAAAAGAACTGTTGTTTCACCAAATTGAATCATAGTTTTCATTGCCTAATAGCAAGACAAGCATTCCATACCCTCGATGGTCCAGCTTCTTCAATTAGAGCGGTTACACGGAACGGTGGCTTAAATTCTTGGGTCATCCGATAGTTCATTACAGCAAATTCTCCATCAGTTGGTATCTATGCAATATCGCAAAGCTAAGTATAAGTTCACTAATTTTTCTTAAATAATAAACTGTAAATATAGTGCTTGTGTTCTGCAAAAACAACAAACAAACAGACAGACAGAAAAGCTTATTTGAGTACTTACTAGAGTCAAAGTTCTGTCAATGTCAAAACTGTCCAGATGTACTGACTCATGGAAGTTGCAATCATCAAGAATGACTGTTCCTCCTCCAGAAGAACTTCTGTAATCTGGCATTAAAAATTGTAATATTGTATGTGATCAGCATTCGGAAAAATACTAGCATGCTTAAAAAAATAAGCGAGGTTAAAGTGGCGAGAAGGTTCAAGTTAAAGAATAACTTGTGAAAAAACATTTTGGAATACAAATAAGTACAGTTTCTAGCAACTGCTTAAATGTATGCATTGAATAACTCATCCCATTATGAGTTCCAGAATGTATGCATTGAACAAGCATATCATAGACTGCTCTCCAATGTTACAGCAACAGGACATTCTTGTGTCATATCCATACATCATTCAGATTATAGTTTGCCTAAGCTAATTGTCAAAGGAAAAGCTAATGGCATACCATATGAAGATCCAGTTCTTCCAATGCTCAAATCCTCATTGAGAGCAAGACGGATTTCTGGATTACCGGTGAGATAACTTTTCATTTGAATTGTTCCATCAATCTCAGATGTAAGTATATAGCCCTGTTTATAACATAAATGAAAACTGAAGTCATGAAACGACTGGCCTATTAGTGCTCCATTAAAAACAATACTATGGGAGAGCATAACACAGGAAAATAAATGAGGTAACAAAATGAACCAGGCTTTAGTAACTCGAGTGAATTCAGTAGATCTGAGGCATCATTAAGTGAATTCACAAGATATACAAGATTGAGAAGTAAATGGTCACAACTCATCTCAATGGCCCCCTGTCCCGTTGGAGTATCATAGTATAAAAAGAAATGCACTAGTGACTGTCATCTTTACTTATTCCAGTGAACACAGAAGCTACTTTAACAGTAGTGATATAAGGAACAAATGGCAAAGAGGGTAGTTTCTGGCAGTAAAGGCAACAACCCATCAACAAACTAAAATTAGATGATGATATATGTAAAATTATTTTGCAGTGGGCATCATCACTATCTAAAACATTTAGAACCACAAATCAAGACATACATAAAGTAATCATGAAAAGAAAAGGGAAAACAAAGGCAGAATATCTTGATACATCAAATAGATAACAATTAGTAACGACAAGGCATGACATAGACCAGTACTTACACTCGCGCTGAATGTCACACTTATTCTCTCAATGATATCAACAAAAATTTCCTCCCTCTTCTTCCCCCCAGGCTCAGTAGCAACCACAGATTTTGTAACAGCTGTACCAGGCATACGCTTTGTGCCTTGCTGCAAAAGACAAGGATGTCAAATGAAACTATGAAATTGCCCAAATAGCATGGGGAACACGTGTTCCTCGGTGAAGAAACCCTAATGTTATGTTTCTTGCAGTAATGTGCAGAAACATTACCATGAACATAGCAGCAGGACCAAGCGGTGGCAGCCTTCCAGCATCAACCATAATGGGTTCATTGAATATGTATGACTTCAGAACCTCAGTAGAGGTTGTCTGTGGGTATCCAAAGTCCTGATTGCAAAATTCAAATTGTTAGCAAAATCATACAGATGCTAACAGAAGATGACAGTAAGCATTCCCATAAACAGATGAATTATACTAGATTACTAGTGACTATGGAAGCCAACAACTTCTTTGTTAAAGATCACACATTAAGCTTTGCTAGTGACCTAAAAACCAGGTCACAAAGGATATGGGTTCAGAATGACACGAGGAAAGATGGCGTAGAGTACTTACAATGACTTCATCAAGCAATTCATACACTAAAATAAAATTCTTCCGCAGTGAATCTTCATTAAGAATGCCAAGATAATCTTTTGTAACACGTGCAATCCTTTGAAGAAGTTCCAAGAGAAGTGATGGGGAAACATTAACCATTGTGGTTACCACAAAAAATAGTCCAGCGACCTTGACATGAATATAATTAACCCCATCGACGTTCTGTCATGATAAAAAGTAAAAGTACTGATTGTCAGATCAAATAGTAAAGCAAAGCACCAATAAGCAGATCACAGGTGGAATCACTGTCTTTTCATAATTCATACACACATGAACTGACTACTATTCTTTCAGTTTAATCAAGTGTTTTATATGCCAATGTACTGGTTCAAGTCAATTATTAAAATTTCTAAATGATCCACTGAAGGCTTCATACACAACTGATACAGAGACAATTCAAGATGATTCACTGAAGGCTTCATACACAACTGATAGAGACAATTCAAAATAATTCACTGAAGGCTTCATACACAACTGATACCGAGACAATTCAAGATGATTTACTGAAGGTCACTGAAGGCTTCATACACAACTGATGCAGAGACAATTCAAAACGATTCACTGAAGGCTTCATATACAACTGATGCAGAGACAACTGCACATCAGACTACAAGTCTACAAACCATTTTTCATTGGGTAGAAACTTGCTTTCCTAGATAAGCATAGTTCCTGTTAATCCTATACAGCTAACTAGAGTAAAAACGGTACGTTGCAGATTGCAAGGTACCCGATAGTAATTACTAACAGATATGGGTGGCAGCATAACATGAAAGGAAATTACAATTACACACAGCTGAACTTCCACTGCATGTCCATCCCAACTTCGATGGTACGGCTGCTCAATCGACAATTCAATGCCTCTTCTTGGTTTATAAATGCACACATTTCACACAATGAAAGTGCTAGTTCCAATTAAACCACAAGCTTGCAAGCACAGCAATCGGCGAACTAGAGGCAAGCACCACAAGCAATGCTAAGTTGTCTACCAATGTTCGTCAAAATTTGCAGTCTCAATAAGAGAGAGCAGGAGTAATAATAACTAACAGAAACGTACGAAGACTGGGGGCGCCTCCTCTGCCTCGTCGTCGTTCCAGAACTTCACCTTCCGGAAGAAGATCTCCGCGCTACCCTTGGGCACCTCGCCGCGATCTGCACCCAATCCCAGAAATACCCGAAGAAAGGTTCCAACCGAATCAGCTCAGGATCGCAGCGAACAATAAGCAAAAATAAATTCCGCCCACATCGGGCGGCGTGGGACGTGACGGGATCCAGATCCAGATCTTACAGTCGCGGAAGACGATGTGGTCGCCGCGCTGCGACAGCACGAAGAACTGCGAAATCATCCCTCCACGCCGCCGCTCCGGCTGCTACGTCTTCTCTCGGGGCCGCGCCCTCCGGCTGCCCGCTGTAACGTGACGCGACGCGACGCAGGAGAACAGCGAGTCAGGAGGAAGAAGACGGAGGTGAGGACGATGACGTGGGAGTGATAATCTGCAACGTGTTCAAAGGATCGTGGCCATTGATCTTCGATCGCACGGCACGGCAGGGAGGATAACGTTTTTTTTTTTTTTTTTTTTTTTTGAGAATGACAGAAATAGTACTCCAGTCTGCAGCGATGCTTAAAAAGCACATTGGAAAGAAACTAGTTTTTAACAAATTTATGCTAAAGCATCTATATTAAAACGAACCTTATGACAGCAGTATAATTATTTTTACTGCAGTTCTTACTGAGTAATAAACATCGATTTGCTTGAATGTAAGTCAAATCACTTTAAGTTTTGACCAAAATTATAGAGAGAAATATAAAAATTTATGACATCTAATAGATATACTATAAAAATATAATTAACAAAGAATCCAATTATACTTTGTTAACATCATAAATGCCTAATATCATATAAATTTGATCAAACTTGAGCTTGAAATACGTAGTAACTTACAAATATGAGCTTGAAATACGTAATAACTTACAATTATAGGATGGAGGGAGGAGTTACAGAGTACAAGTATTTTTTTTTTCGTTGATTACATTATAGACGAGCCAAAAAAAACCAACAGTGATAAGTGATTGAATGACATGTTTAGATGCAGCAGTTCACAACAAAAATAAATGCATGTCTTACTAAAGAATGCATCATTCCAACATAGTACAGAAATCTCGCTACAACTCGCAATTCAAATAGAACCAAAAAAAAAAACCCCAGGAAATCAGTGTTCGCATCTTAGAGAAAGTTCTTTTTTCACACAATGATCAATTAAGGAAAAAAAAAAGCTCCAACCTTATTCAGAGCTAAAAGGAAAACACTATTATCATTTTATTACTAAATTATATTATTCAACTACAAAGTATGAAACAATCTTTCGTCAGCACCAGCCAACAAACTACCGGTCAGCCGGATTTCCCTCGACACAAGATCAAGAAAAATAAAAACACTAGAAAACAAAATTACATAATTACATTTACAGGGATCCCAGATCCTTTGAAATGGTGACAGCCCCCACTCTAGTTGAACTTTGGCATGGTTCCCACTTTTATTTAGCTTGTTCGATGTTTGCATAAATCCACAAAACTTAGTGCCATCTTCAAGGCAGCAATAATGCCGATGCATTTGTGAGTGCTTAGAGTACCAGACTGTACAGCTCAGTGAGAACATCTTCTGCGTACTACAGCAAAGCCAATCTTGGGGGTATGTTCATGTATGATGCCTAGCTGATAGTACATCAGCCAGTAAAGATTTAGCTTCATCATTCGAGCTGGTGGCTCTATACTCAGAACTCAGGTATGTCCGGGAAGCAGCGTGTATAGACTATGCAACGGTTAACATAATTGTGCTAGTTGAAAAAATATGGAGACTCAAGGACTTCCTTCATGTCGAAGTCTCCCCTCTCCGGCAATGGTGGGAATTGTAATTTAGGGAAAGATTTTTCGAAACTCTCCAACAACTGCATCAAAAATATGTTAGTTAAAACTAATAGCTTATCACTGATATATGCTCTTGAACAATTAGTGAAGCACACAAAATATTAAAATAAGTGTACATTCTGCCTAACATTGCTGCATTAAAAATAACACACACTGACTTACATTGGCCCAATTATATTAAGTGCTCAAAAATGAACATCCTATCTCAACTTTAGCAACATCAGAAACAAACTCAGTTACTTGCCAATTTTGTAAAAAAAAAAAAAAAAAAAAAAAAAAAAAAACATAAGAGATAAATTGAAAATACTGCAGACAGAACTTTAGAGGCTAAGGTTGAAAGTACAGCAAAGAGAACACATTTTGCGAATTTTCTAACTAACACTGTAAAACAGAGGGATTGGAAATAAAGAACCTCATTCCATGAGCATTTTGTCTACAGTTACATGAATGAAAACTGACACTAGTTAATCCCTAGCACTTAGCACTTCGTATCTTACTTTATTGCATTTACGTTTGCAAAGTAGGGTTGCCTTGGCACTCAAGTTGATCATGAGTTGCTTGGCTTCCAAGAAGATCAAGCATCTTGCTTTATGCATGCAGCAGCCACCCAGCCACCCCACCCCCAAACATTGTAAGCTAAGACATTGCAGTTTCAATTCAATCCAAGCGGCCCTCTGGTCAAGCTGACCTCTAGGCTTTCCTAATCCATGTTTGGGCAACAAAAACAAAGTTGGAAACATGGAATCTTTTATTCTTTTTCAGGTTCTCTCTTGCCTGTCCATACTTTGTGATTATATTTTTTTATGTTTCTGTATTTATTATACCTCAAAACAATAACAAAAAAACAGCACAGAAAATGAAGTTTATCAATTTTCCAACAGACAACTGTAAAACAAGATGGCCATTGTTCAATCTCTGCTAACAGCTGGGACAAGAGATACATACATTTTCCAAAATAGGTGTATCATAGAGTTCCACAAACTTTTCCCGAAGTATTTTATTCATTGTATCAACATCACAGGCATGGGTCCAATATGAATCATGAACTCCTGCATGGATTTAAGGGGGGAAAAAATTAACAGTAACTCATTTCTACCATGCACATGATTTACAAAGGGCCTATTAGAACTCTCCAGAACCTATCAAGAAAATGTTATCCTTGAAAATAATGAAAAGCACTAACCTGCAAAATTCAGACCTTGCCTTTTGCAAGCAACAGCAGTCATCATCATATGAGAGCCATCAAGAGAATGCACAAAGTTTGGAGGGAAAGCTGTCCTCTGCCGCTTCACCATAACCTGGTTGATAGATTAATTATTAAGAGTACTCCAACATAAGTACATTGACCATGGTAGCAAATAGATCACCACAACTGAAATGACCAAACCTCTACGATTCATAAGTGTCTCGAGTCTCAACTACTCGTTTGATTAGCAGCCCATTTTATAGGTAAAAAAAGATGAGAGATATATTATGAAAAGAGAAAGTGATCTACCAATATTAGCTATTAATGAAACATATCCATGAGACTAAAAATGGCAACAGATCAGGAGCCAACTAAAGCAGCTGGGCCTAACTCAAAAAAAAAAAAAAAAAAAAAAAAAAAAAATAGGATGAGATACTGCAAAATGTCATTCTATCCCCTGTGTGGTCCTAACTCCAGCAAAGGAAGAGAGATGAGGTCACAAAATTTAGATGGACAAGAACAGGTGCTCTTATGTTCCACCTATGTGTTATGTGGTTGGAACTTCAACCTAGGTGTACCTGAAGATTTCCAAATATGAACCCATAAGTTCAACAGTGAGACCTTTCTGTTACTAGACAAACCGCAACTCCATGCCATCACAATGGACATTTCAATAGAAGCTAGCCCAGGGGAAGCTAGTAACCAATGGTCGCTTATTTTAACAAGCCAATAAAAAAAAGGTGTACCTTATCAGTCTCCCGCTGAAGGGTCAAAACCTGCAGTGACGTTTTAATCTACAAGGTAAACATCAATATCAAAGTCAATAACAAGAACATGACTATTTCCTCCCTCGAGTGTCAAAAGAACAGATCAAGAATAAAACAATTCTACTGAAACACCTACAAGATGCCTCCCAAGCTTGCGATACGGTTGTACAACTGGGAGCCCAAGAGGAGTCGTCCATCTCACTGGTTCATTTTCACAAGCAATTACCTGTCATGCAAAAATATGTTGGCACAGATGATATCAGGAAAACTCCATTACACGCAGAACATATGTTGACCTATTAAGCAAACCACTAACAGGACATCCGAGCTGAATGCTAATCGAGAATGATTCACCTTGAGAAATACAAATCCTCAGACAGGTCGTTTTCATTCATGCAAGTCTTTCAAGCCTAACTACAGCTCACACCAATTATAGTGTAGTGTACAGAAGATTGAGGTCTTTATAGTATTTTGCCTCTGTTAATATTAAAGCCACTCATTTCACTGATGTATTCTTGGGAAATAAAACATCAGAATACACAGCATGTTAACACAAATAATCAGCAAACATTTAGTCAATGAATACTTATTTAGGTTTCATATACTGTACTAAATTGTTTATAATAATATAATAAAGAAACCCCAAAAGATCTCTATGCCTTGACCCAAACATGGTTCTAAAATGGATGTAATACTGCACAGTGTAATGAATATGTCAAAAGAGAAATATGATACTGTGGCTGGTACCTTGGCACAGTCACCAAGCCAGGTCATGATACCACGGGCAGCTTGAACATCTCACCAAGTGCTGTAAGAGTAACCTATCAAGGATAAAAAAAAAAAAAAATGATGATTAGACATATAGAACAGAGAATCTAAATGACTTCACTGGATAGGATCTTTCACCTTAGCAGCATAGCAAGCTGCACCAAACAGTTCCGTTTCATCAGAAATGACCCCCCTCTCCTTTAGTCTTCTTTTTATTTGGTCACGTGCTCCGACATAGGTGACACCATACACAGATGTCATCACAGTTTGCTTCACCAATTTTCTATCCACCTGCATTAGATAAATAAGCATTAAACAAAACTAACAAGTAAACATGAAACATTAGACCATAACTTCCAATTATTCTCTATGGAGCTCACAAACTTTCTACAGTAAACAGTATACAACTTAATGTAGATCTAATTACAAAACACCCAATCAGGCAGGAGTATTCTACATCAAGTGAAAACTCCCACGGTTCCCAATAAAGTGCCATGCTGCCAATAGACCTAAATAGATCAGCTGGGTTTTGCATCAATTCCTAAAAGGCATCATGAACAATATGGTAATCCTCATTCTTCAGCAACAATAGTTAATCAGTCTGTTAACTGTTTTGGACATTTAAAAGGGTATCCCTTAGGGAAATAATTTAGTAAGCATGCAATAATAACAAAAATACTCAATTGCAAATTCATAGAATAAATAAAAAAATCGAAGGGTCCAGCTGGTTTAGCATGAAGACACCTGTAAATGATGTCATGCATCACGGGTTCCACCTTTAAATCCCATATATGTATTACTTTCTTTTAATGCAAAACTTTCAACTTTCAACGATCAACTTATCTATCTTATAAGGCAACATTCCAAATTGCAAGTCGTTTGACTTTTTTTTTTATCCCAAGTTTGACCACTCATCTTATTCAAAAAAATTTGTGCAAACATAGTCTAATTTAAGTTATTCTTGAAGAACTTTTATTAATAAAGCAAGCCACGACAAAAGTGATATCTTGCACAAATTTTAGTAAGACAAATTATCAAACTTGGTGTCAAAAAAAGTCAAACGACTTACAATTTGGGATGGAGGAAGTAACAACTAAAATTTTAAATAAATGCTGACAAAAAAAGCAACACCTGGTCAACTATCAGACGAGCACGAGCTGCATCAGGGTCTATAGAAGGATCTTTTTGTGCATCCATCCTCATAATTTCCAACACCCTGGAGCACAACAGATTCATCATTATGAATACAAAATAATATAACTTAGCTAGTCAATTGTTGCATCAAGATGAAGAAATGAATGTAAAATGATACCCAAATAAGGATTAGATTTAGGGTTTATGATTTTGGGCTAGGGTTTAGGGTCCAAGCTCTCAACAACAGACAACACCGGTAACAAATACTAGAGCATCACAACAGTCTTACAAAGACATATAACATATCAAATTTGAACCTGTGGGATATTTTACGACGAGACTTCAATAATAATAGTTCACAAATTCTAGATGTTAAAAGGATATTTTCAGAAAGGAAGCCCAGGTGACCCACCAAATGTTACCAAGTCATCATGCTTTGTAGGACATATCACGTAAGTTCACATGAATTGCGAAGATTGACTCACAATCAAGAATAATCTGGATATATAGAGAGAAAGTAGTAAAAGCAGCTGGTACCTAGTGCCTTGCCAATCCTCATTAATAACTATGGACAGGGGAATTAAAGCAAATTAATTACACCTCAATTGTATTTGGTCCTTTCTTTTGTAAAGCATTTTATGAAATCAAACGTGGTCAGTGGTCACATGATTATCTAGAAATATTGCGGTAAGTGATTCCCAGCACTCATAAAGACCGCACAGAACAGATGGGTGAATATGGGAGGATAGCACTCATGCAAATTATATTTTGAATATGTTCCTGAAGCACATCAAGCACTACCACTAACAAGTTACAGACTTACAATTCAAAATATAAATGACACAAAATACATACCTGGTAGCTATTCCAGTGTAAACATCTGCAGGCTTTTCTCCAGCGACTAAGTTGACTGCAATGGCTCCCAACTAGGAAAAATTAAATAAAAAAGGTCATTTAATGAGAAAAATTAGGTAGCCAGTTACCCATACCAATGACAAAAAATATCAGGTATGAACTAACCTTATCCCTTCCAAGTGCTGCATAGTGTTGCAGGCCATTACAAGAGCCATCCTAAAATATTGAAAAAAGTTAATTGCAATTTCAAATTGGGTTACATTTCTTGGATCAAAAATTCAAAGATAAACATATATATTGAGTGGGTCCCTACAGTGATATTTTACATCTGGAAAAGGGTATCACCAAAATTCCAAATATATTTGCTCCTCAAAAAAAATTGAGAAGGAAAATGATTTGCTCGAACAGAATATCAATACCTGGTGCACAGGAATATGTGAGATTGCTGTTTCTGGAGATGAGCTTCTTAAAACTTCAGTGAGATTCATGCATACTGCCAGGCACTGGAATGGATCTTCAGCACCAAGCCACCATCGTTTGCCTTCTAAAGGCCTATCAGCAGAATCAAATATTTCCTCCAAATGGTTCTCAGTAAATGCAATCCGGCCATCATACGACAACTTATCAACACCACCAGCATATAAATTTGCTAGGTGTATCTTCAACCAACGCAAGCCTGACTTGCCAAGTGGCCGACCTTCAGCAAACTCTAGAACCCCTCGACAAAGATCGGAACCCAAGTGGTTCAGGTAAGGATGCATTGGATAAGCCCGACCTCTAAAATCAAGGTTGTGTGGATAGTAAAATCCCTCTTCATCCTTCATTTTTCTAGCAACCTATAATGAATATGTATGCATTAGATGAAGATCAAATAAACTGTGGCACCATAACAGACAGCAAGACCCTTAGTCTCTTACAGCAAGTTTGAGTTCAACATCACATCTCTGAGAATGCCTTTCACTGTTCTCCTTCTTGACTGACCTCAAATGCCACTTCCAGTCCTTTAGCAAGGCTTCATCTTCAGTGTCAGGCTTCTCCGGTAAGGGAACCTGAGTATATGAAACAGTTCAGTTTAGATCCATACTCTAGAGTCTACCACCATCAAATCAGGTCATAACACAATTTCATGATAAAACAAATGATAACTCACATCCGCGCGATCAACCAAGTCAGCAAGCCGCCCACCACTTGACCATATTCTGTCAACAATGGTAAGAACTCTTTTGTTAACCCTCCACTTTGTGCTCCCAAGAGTATTCAAGGCCTGAAACCAACAGGACATCAAACAATGAAATTTGAGGTATACATGTTCTTGCATAAATTATTGAATTTAGTGTACTAAGTGGTTCACACAAATTGTTACTTTGAGGTGGGCAATACAATTCAGAGCCCCCTCAAGTCAAACTCTAACATCCCATAGTTTTTACAGATAAAAGAATTTAATAAGGTATTCTATATAAGATTATTCATCGAATCTGCAAAAGTCAAAAAAAAAAAAAAAACTACCTCAAAAACAGATTGCATCTGTTCCCTTGGAGCTCTTTTAACAGCCTCCCTCTGTTGCCTAGCACCATGGGTCCGCATTATATATGATGGTAAAAAGAGGTGTGCTCCCTTGTCATATCTGTTACAAGTTTTAGGGGTACCAAACAATTAATTGACAGATTAACATTGCAAAAACTGAGCATTATGTTACAAAAAATAGGAATAACTTGAACACTTATCCAGAACTGCAACGTGATAGAAGTAATAGTCTGATCAAACAGATCTATTACCTACAAGGACCAGACACTCAACTAATATAAAGGTGCTGTCCCTCCAATCACTCCCATTAATAACATTATGTTAAGTAATAATACCAGAATAAAAGCCAAAGTTCCAAACCATAAGCACTGTCCAATTTGTAAGATACATCATATGAACCAATAAAGAAAATAGGCAACAAATACAGACCCTGTCCAACAGATTGGGGGAATCAACATAGGCATGTACGGAATGACCATGTGCTTTGCCTGTTCAAGAGAACATGCCCATGTAACTAAAGAATGCAATATTAGGACAAAAGCATTCCAGCATATGAATCAAGATTTGTGTAAGACGGTCAACTAACTGTTCTATCCAAGCCTTGCCGAACCAATGGATCACACTTGATCACACCATATCTGCGACTAATCTTCCTGTTAAAATAAAAATAGATGATAATATAGGTTAGGCAAAATAACAAACTATATTTAGGAAAAAAATATTAAGCTAGTTTTCTTTACAGCTTAGTTGGTTCTATATTTGTCAGTAAAACTCTAAAATCGCATGGGAAGTAGTTCAAATTAGCATACCGCCAGCAATAAGCTGCAGGATGTCCTAATGTATAATGATCTTTAATTGCCTTTCAGCACATGTATGCTATGTACATAGTTTCCAAGAAGTGACAAAATATTTTAATAAATAGCACATGGAAATATTCATGCAATTAAATAAACCTTCAGCTTTTCTTATAGTTGTCTAATCAAAGTGTTTCCCAGCTAATAAAACCTAGGAGTTAATCCAACGGCAGAAATTTTTTAATGACCTACGGATGGAGCATCAAGAATCAATTTTGTAGTAAACGAAGGAAGGTTATTACTGTTGTTCTTTCGCCATTGTTCTCATTTCGTGTCTGAAAGCAGGACGGATGTCAGGCAGACCATCTGATGACTGGCTTGCAGGTGGTTGTATATGTGCTGTTTCCATAAAGAGCTCGATCAAACGACTACCGACCTGTAGAACAGCGAAGGATAATAGGAGATGTCAAAATTCGAAATAGGTCCTGGGCAGAAAATAACACAAAGTCAAATATCTAACATAAGATTCAGACTTTTGCTTGAGCATCTTGACCCCATGGCCTGGAATTATCTTGATTCTTCACTATCTTCCTTACTTGCCGTAACTTCTGCTTTTTCATTAGGTCAGTGACTTTCTTTCTTAGACGCTGTTGTTCTCTGGCAATGTCTGTGTCGCCAGCAGCTTCTTCTTCATTTTCCATTTCTTTGTTGCTTTTTTTCCTTGTCTTCTCCAGAAATCTATTTATTCGAACCTAGTGGAAGATGAAACAAACAATATACCATGGCTTATTAGCACCTGATACCATAACACAAAATATTGTCACTGAAATAGGTTATGCATTAAAGAGTTGGCATCAAACTATAAATTTATTCAAACCAAATAAAATGTAATAACAAGGTAAAAAATATGGGTTTCATCTCTAGCCTACCCCAACTAGCTTGGGACTAAATGCTATGTTGTTGTTGTTGTTGTTGTTTAAGGAGTGGAATATCTCCAAGGATTTAAAAGAGCTTGGAGGCTAATATTTATCAACCTTCAAACCATGACTTTGTTTCCTTTTCTATCTACCCTATCTTTATCCTTTTGTCTTGTGCCTTTTTACGAATTTCATATGGGTTTCATCTCTAGCCTACCCCAACTAGCTTGGGACTAAAGGCTATGTTGATGTTGATGTTGATGATGAACAAGGTAAAAAATATGAGGAATACATAATATTTATGGCACCTTCAAAGATATAGGTCAGTGGTTAGAATTTCATACTTAGACGACTGAGTTCAGACAGAGAACATGAAATTGATAAAATTTGTTCAAACTTAACAGGTTGGGTTCAAACAGAGAATATGAAATTGCCAGATACCAAACACACCATTGAATTACTGCTGTACCAATATAAAAATAATAGTTCCTGCCCTTAAATTACTCCAAGAAGTTAAAATTTATATTTAAAAGGGAGGCCTGTCTGTCAATTATGACTGACAAGGTTCATCTATGGCAGATATAAACATCCTTTGATTAAAATAATAAAACTCAAAAGAATTACTTTGTAAAGATTTCACTGAGAGAAAAACAGATATATTATTAGCTCCCCATTTAGAGTTATTGGTCTAGAGATTCGTTATATTAATTAACATCCACCAATGTTTAAGGATCTCACATTACTAACAATTAACAACAAGAAGTGTCATTCCCCGAGTCAAGAAGCACCCTCCAAGCAACAGTCACACACCTCGTGCTCAATGGCCTCGCCAATCTGGCACGCGGCCTGGATGACTCGAACACTGCCGTCCCCACTGCCCGTCATGAGCAACCCCATGAGCTTGTGCATGGTGATGACGGCCATCATGTCCGCAGGGAGCATGTTGAAAAAGGGGCCGTGCGAGGCCCGGGACCCGTGGTCTGCCACAAGCTCTTGCTCAGTGGCGATCTGGTCCCGCAGCGGCTCGAACCAGCCAAGAAAGAGCGACTTGATGTATGGTAGGTTGGGGGCGAGCTTCTGCTCGCACATGTCCGCGAGAAGCTCACGGTACTCCTTGGCGGCCTGCTCCCACGCCTCCGTCTCGACGCGGATCTGCCGCCGGCGAAGGGAGGTGTACCTGTGGTACGTCATCCCGTGCTCCGCCGCCATCCCTGCCAGATGCCGCCCGCGCCCAGTTCTCTTATGCCGGCCACGGCTATTCTGCCCGGCTGCCTGCCGCTCCTCTGCCACCGACTGAGTTTGAGGCAGATTCTGACTCGGCTGCGCCCGGACGATCTCCTCTATCGCGTGGTGCAGCTCCTCGGCATCCTCCGAGGACACAGCCTCCGCGGCGGAGGAGGATGCGAACCACCGCGGCTCCTGCTGCCACGGTGGCAAGCGTGACGGCGGAAGGAACCCGGAGGACGTAGTGGGGAGATGGCGCTCGAGAAGAGGAGCGTGCGTGGCGGCGGCGCGCTGGAGTGGGGAGGAGGAGAGGAGGGAGGAGGCGAGGCGGCGGGCGGGAAGGCGGCGCCACATGACGGGCGGCGCGGCTAGGGTTGAGGGTTTAGGACCTGAAGCGGAGTTTCTATGCGGCCGCCGGAGGCTCGCTCGAAGAGCAGGTGGTTTGGTTGCGGGGCCCATCAGTCGGAATAACGGCGAGAGGGGCTTGTGCTGTGGGCAAGGCTGGAATGCAACGTACGGCTGCGATGGACGATGTCAAGCCAAGGAACGGACAGGATTGTCGCTTGGTACACAGCGATGAACTGAAGTTCACGGCGGTGAAAGATACACGTTGCTGTCTCTCTAGGATTGATCCTGCTTTTTTTAACAGAAATGGTTGTTTTTTCGAATGTTTATAAGATGAAAACGGACTGTTTATGCTATTAGTTCATAAATCATGCACAATGTGTCATATGTATTTCTTTTTATTTTAGATTACACAGTACAACGCAAACGCTCTACACACTCAGATAAAGCAAAAGAAAGGAGATTAAATCCACCAGTGAGGCCTTGTTCATTTCATCTCCAAACCAAGGGAGTTGAACAAAATGAATAAGGTTTGAAAGGGGAAGATTCAGGAGATTAAATTCACTGGGCGAAAAGGGGATTGTGCGACGAGAGTAATAACCCAATCATCTCATGTTTAGTTATGCTCTAATTTATCCTATCCAAATGTACTAAGATGGATTGAAATAAAACCAAACAAGCTCTAGGTCATTTATCCCTTTGATGGTTATCCAGGTACCACAGTTGCCAAACCGCCACACGAAGTCATGTCTGCTTCCAATACTCTTTGTAGTAAAATACTCTTTATCACCATATGCATTATGCATACACAAGCAGCAAATTGCGTATGTGCCTATGTCTATGTGGCAAAATATATTTTCTCTTCAGTACAAATGGATCGAGTACACTGTACACCTGTACCACATCAATATCTACTAGCTAGATCGACAAGCAGTCGTGCAGGACACGGAGCCAATGAGAACCGATGGAAGCTGAACTTTGCATAATGCATATGGAGTATGAATCACGATTGACGGCTCAGAGAGAGGAGCCTGGTGAGCTCCAGGCTTTCTTGGTCTCCTCTTTGAGCGTCTCATACAGCTCCTGAGCCACACTCAGGAGGAAACGGTCCGCACCATGGCATGCCACTAGGGAGACTGACACAGGAAGACCATCGCGCACGCCCAACGGAATGCTCAGCTGCAACCCATGGCCAGCATAAATACCAATTAACTCAGCAACATCAATCAATGTATCTGAATTCCTTACGAGGTCCAACGGTTTTATACCTGGCAAAACCCAGACAGTCCAGCGATTGACAGCAATGAAAATGCTCTTGCACGGAAGTTTTCTAATGCAACAGCCTCCATGCGCAGCTTTGGTGGAGAACCAGGAACTGTCGGTATCGCAAGGATCCCATCATCCTGCAGATGAGGAACAAACCAGTAACACAAATATGCACTTCTGTTTGATTTAAAAGGGCAGTTGGTGCAGAGGAATTCCATGTGTTACCTTGATAAGAGCAGAAAGCGCCGACTTGAATTCAGTCTTCAGAGTATGAAAATCCTCCATGGGTCCATCTTCTGATGCAATGGCTTCATGAACCCGCTCTCGGATGCCAGGGCCTAGGTTAGGCTTTACAGTCTTGACCCACTCTTCATGGTTAGCTTTGAATTCAGACCTGAAAAGGATGTTCATGTTTTAATTTTCTCATCCAAGATGGGTAACTCGAGGAGGTGAGTGCAGAACTTCATGAGTTCATGTTGATTAACAACTTCAGATTCAATTATATGAATTACTCCCTCTGGTAATAGAAGATTCCAAAATGTAGATGTTGATATCATATTAGGAGGTTGGGGGTAGTGCATTTTATGGACAATAAGGTGGGCAAGAGTAAAGCATATCTTTATGAGCTTTTTATTTTAACATTTCGGGAATAATCAATTATATAGTCTACATTACACAGTATTCAGTATTATTGCTACTACATAATTTGAACAAATTGTAGGGGAAACCTTTGGAGGCATCGCATGACATATGAAATAACAGATAGAGCAGGAACAGATGGTGCTTCACTTCTGGAGAAGTCGTTAATGAATTTCCCAACGGTCGGAACATTGCTGGAGACGAACTCACCAAGATTCCTATTGTCTACTGCATCATCTGTGACAATAAAGGCATCCAAGCAGATAAGATTTATGTTCTAGGAAAGCAGCATAATATTAAGGTTAAGCCATTTGAGTTCATAGCATTACTTACTACCAAATATCTTAGCTACTGAAGCATTGAGAATCTGATATGTTTGGTCCTTCAAAGAGCCTAAGATTTCAAAACAGTCTTTAGGAATCGTAAATTGAGTTGGTCGCTTGATAATGTTGTCAGCAGGTAGCGGCAACAACACGTTGCTTATACGAGATAATATAGATAAATCTCGAGCAAACCACCCTGTACAATGTAATATGACTGTCAGCATGAGTCTTACACCAGCAGCAAATACAACATTCTTATTTTGCAAATAATTAAAAAAGAAGTACAATAAGTGTGACTCAATTCCATAATTCACACAGGATCAGGGCATGAAAGTTGAAAGCGATGAAGCTACGAGGGGGGAAAAAGGAGAGAAATATTGACCCACCAACAGTGTCAAACATCTGTGACATTGGGATGACATTTTCTGTCGAAACCAATCCATGGGAAGGCCTGAGTCCAAATATGCCACAATAGGCAGCAGGTACCCTCACACTACCTCCAGTGTCAGTGCCTACATTAGACAAGGGGAAATGAAATGACAGGCAAATCAATTTGCTGCTAGCCTGTGATTGAGAATAATGAGGAATTTTTGAGGAACCAGGAAAAGGGCTGATGCAGGGACTGCTGACCCAGAGCGAAGTCGACCAGCTTTGCGCCAACTGCAACAGCTGATCCACTGGAGGACCCTCCAGGAACTCTATCGGGAGCGCACGGATTAGTCGGCGTACCGTAGTGCGCGTTCTCCCCATTTATGCTGTGAAAGTGGAACTGAATCTCAGTGGCCTCGTCAGCTTGATGCAATTCCAGCCAAGTGTCAAGAGGATGCTACTAGAAAACAAGTTGAGTATGGTGGAGGCATGGGTATGTCGTCACCTGTAGGCCATCTCATCCATGACGGTCTTGCCGATGCTGACGGCGCCGGCGGCCAGCGTCGCCAGGACGACGGGGGAGGTGGCGCTGGCGGGGGCATGCGTCCTCGCCCAGTCCGGGTTGCCGAACCCAGTGACACGGCCGCTGATGTCGAAGCTGGAGAAGAAGGGAACAAATACGCATGCCTTCAGCACAGCAATTGAGGATAAAATTCTAGACGAAACACTTGATCAAATTATCGGGGGAGGAGAAGGGGATACTTTCTCACATGTCTTTGATAGCGAAGGTGAGGCCGTGAAGCGGGAGCTGCTGCTGCTGAGATTGCGAAGGCAGCAGCTCGAATTTCTCCATGAAGGCGCCGTAGTCGCCGCCCATCGCCATGCCTTCCCAGTTCCCGTCGGCCGTCGCTCTTCCCGCTCGTCTCTCTCTCTCAGCCCAAGCAGTATAGCACAACGATATTATCAGGATGGTTTTGCTGCATCAGCATCACCAAGGTGGCGTTTGGATTATCGGTAGGGGAATGAGAGGTAGGGTGGGACAGGGGAACAGATGTTTTTGGATTAGGGAAATGGGAAATACAGGAGATAAATCTTATCCCGTGTTTGGAGGGGATTGGGAAATGAAGGGGGAAGAGGAATGGGAGATGACTGATGAGTCTCTTTTCCAGATGTTCCAAACCCAACGATGAGTTAGTACTGTAACAAATTTCGGCTGATTAATAAGTCGGCTAATTGGTTCTGCGCGAAACAAGCAACAAGCCGGTTGAAAGAAAACCGGTACACTAACACAACCAGCACTATTTTATAGCTGGTCAATTGTGTTTTAACACAACTACAGGTTACAAAATGGAAAAGCTGATTACATGTGTGCTGTGTGCATCAAGAGATCATATTTGAATGTGATAATAGCCAACTAACAAAGAGAAAACTTATGTGAACGGACTCGGGTGCTAACTGCTAAGTCTTAATTATTACTCCCGAACTTCGTAAGTTCATGAATAATGACCAGCACGATAATATCTATCCTGACTATGAGTCTATGACCATCCGTCATATCGTTGGCCAGGAAAGAAAACCCATGAGCTATAGGCAGTCTTTCTTTCCATGCCATGTTGAAGACAACGTTCAAGCATGTGCACAAGTGATGATCTTTTTTTTTTTGGTTTCCTCAGACATCCTTGAAAAGAAGCTGGAATCTTGGTACCCTCTCAGGAGGAAGGGGGCAAGACACTATCAGTTTGCCTTTCATCGCGCCTCTAAATATTGCCTGCCATCAGGAACTCGAGGGATCAGATAAGTTATTTTTGTAAATATCCTATCCATAAACATTCCCTTCTGTGTAAATATTTACAAAACATTGAGAATAAAAAACTGAAGACCAAAATGTAATGTGGATACACAATGGGTATAGAACTATAGATAAATAAACTACTTCCTCCTTCCCAAATTATAATATGTTTTGGCATTTCTGGATTCACAGCTCTTACTATATCTAGACATAACATATATCCAGGTAGCAAAAAAATATGAATCTATAAATATCAAAATGTCTTATAATTTGGAATGGAGGTAGTAGTATAGAGCGACAAATAACTGGCAGAGATAACAAAAGTTAGGCTGTGATAAAATTTGCTAGACAGAGAAACAACTCAGCTTAACAAAGCTACTACCAAAAAAAACAGGATATTCCAACAATCAAGATTTGAAAATCATGGCACAGATGAACAGGACACAGAGCAACACAGGACCATGTCATTAAACTGTCATTGCTTTCACAGAGAGGGAAAGTGGAAAGCCCACATCCTTGTAAGTTGTTTTTCTTAATTGATTTAATTCTAGCACATGATAAAAAATTCTTAAGAATGATAAAAGATCAAGCCTAGGGGTGGTAATTGTCCTCTAATTTTTAATACAAACAAGAATGTTCTCAGTGGTAAAAAGATCAAGCAGCCTAAAGGGGTTGTAAATGGATCCATTAGCCAATTTATTCATATCCTTCAGCCCAGGGGATATTCAGGGGCTCTTGACCCTATTCAGTTACTTTTTAGTTAAAAAATTTGCCAATATAGTTCAAGAGATAAGTTTTCAAAATTCAGGCATCATTAATTTTGATCTAGCTTAAATTATGTGGGCCAAAATTACATTTTAACTAACCCTTCTGTAAGCTACTGAAGTGCATGTGTTAGGACAAGTTGACAAAGCAGAACTCAATTTGACCTATCATACAACTGATTAACAAAACAATAAAATTATCCAAATTCTGAGACTTTATTGACAAATATCTTGAAACATTAGGATGGTTGTTTCCTTTCCTGTGTCGAGGGGCTTAAAAATTTATTCATATAGTAATAAAAAAACAGAAAATGAAAAACTAACAAATGCAATTCACATTAAATTTAACAAGTTATGATGAAGTAGACTGGATATCTGAACTATTTTGAACAGGGGCTCACAACAGAAACAGTGTTTGACTACTAACAGAAAACCTGCACTTGTCAATGTTAAAGTTATATTTAAATACAATCATTTCAATTGTTCTAAACTTCTAGTATGCATTTTTGTGGACAAATATACAAAACATGGGCATATATGACTATATACAAAGTTTTCAGTTCTCTTTTTTCTAGTTTGTAGAAAATTCACAAACAAATCTGTAGCCTTGTTAGATGTTAACTGAAGAGGGGATATAAATTGCAATGTAGAGAAAGCACTCGTGGTTTGCTCACCTCAACTACATCGATGAAGTCTTGTTTGCTGCTAAAAGAACCAATCCATTTTGTGTGATCAGGTGTCCTGTATATTTACATTATAATAAGCTTGTCATATTCCTGTTGGAGGTAAAACTGTGAATCTGTGATACATATAGCGAGTAAAAAACTAAAAATTGTCCTTGCCGGTGCATATCACATCAGTATCTACATTAGATTTTCATAATAGAAGTATCAATATAAATTTAACCTCATGAATTTATGCAAAAATAAAGGAATAACAGAGGTCAAAATCAATTCAGTACTTTGCAGTTTTTAGTTACACGTCATCATTTACACATCAGTCTCTGCTAATTGCTAAATGGATACATTGTATACAAACATTTGCAAATAATTCAATAGTCAATATTCTAAGTTCATAAGAATTCAGGCATCATTTGGTTGTCATTTCATATAATAGTAATACCTTTCACAGCCTACTTCCTTATTATTGGCCTTATCCCTTCTAGCCATTACAGAGACTAATGCTTCTAATTTACGCCTTATAAGCACTAGAATAGAATCTAGCTTTACAAAGTTCTTTTTGTTACACATTGATCACAGGCACCACGATGATAGCATAAGAGACATAAACAGCTGTTATGAGTTTATGTAAAAAAAACTAATATCTGAAAGGAAAGGGTCCAATGAATGGGAATGAATTCTTTTTAAGTGAAAAATAGAACCTACCCTGAATCCATCTTCATGTGATGGGCATTGAAGAAGAAAATGGTTGCTGGAACCAAAGTAATGTCAAAGTAGTCAATGTAAACTTGAATCTCCTCAGAGTCCATGTCAACCAATGCTACCGTAGCAAACTTGGATATGTCCCAAGAAGATCTGGCCAGCTGTTTAGACACGATGAATCAGAAATTTTCATGAAGTTGCAGATATACAGAGGCATATACTTAACCTATAGAAATGATGTGAACGAAAATCCTCCTTAACAGCATGTATCCATGCTATAATACTCACAAAATGCGACTGAAGGTATTGGATGTTAGACTATCACTAATAAGGATGTGTTAGACTATCACAAAATGTTATGGTAGACAGTAATACCGCATCCTCGCAAACAGCAGCGATCAGCTAATCTCAAAACCAACCACCACCGATTTAAAATTGCAGAGCGGACCCAGGCAACAGGTACGATGGCAAAAGGGGAAGGGAGCATGAGGTTCGTACGAGGGGATGAAAGGCCCGAGGATCGCTCAGCGCAACAATAGCCCACATGGAGGGGCTGCGGAGGGATAAGAGGGCACTCACGATGTCATCTAGTTGGAGGCAGGCGGCGTCGGTGGCGCGACCAAATCGGAGGACGAGGACCTTGTCGAGGGTGTCGCGGATGGCGTTGTCCACCTCACTCTTCAGCCTCAGCGTCGGCAGCAACGCCGACCCCATCCCCGCACCGGCCGTCTCTCCTCGTGCCGCTCCTCGGCGGAGTGTGCCTCTGTGCGAACCGGCAGCGTGCCGATGTCGCCGAAACGAGGAACACTAGTTATACAACACGCCGCAGCCTCGCACGTGGCCGCCGCCGCCACCGTGGACGCGCCGCTCGACTGACTGCTTCAGTTATCTGCGGGTGCGGGAGTGGGAATTTGGATGAGGCCGCCGGCACCCCGCTGGGAGGGTAGGCACGGCGGAGAAGGGAAAGGCGGCAGATGCGGCGGCGGCGAGGTAGGGCTGCGGCTGAGGACACCGGTGCGGAGAGGAGGCGCCGAGGGGTGCAGAGCGAGACGGGCGTCGGTGGCGTAGCGGCGTCGGGGTCGGCGATGGCGTTGGGAGCAACAATTTATTTATTTATTTATTTATTTATTTTGCGAACAAAGAAAACAACATTTATGATACCACTAGAAGTATATTAGATCAATAGTTATGTTTATTTATAATAGATAGATATTTGGAGATATAAATAATATTTTTTATAAATCTAATTAATTTTAGGAGACAGAGGGAGTATATTAATATATTATGGCTAATTCTTTATTGAGGAATTATTATGGTTAGTTCAAAAATATATTAATTTGAAACAAGCAAACGTCAAATAATAACTGAGAAAACCACGAAAATCTAATACTCTTATACGAATAAAACTGACTTAAGCTAATTCTCTTACATCAAGCGTCCACTTCAATAGTACACTCTCATTTTTCACTGGCAATTTCTCTTGACATACAATATATCCACATATTCACGTTGAGACACATTATGGATTTACATTTATATTCTCTACTTCATACCACGACAACCACGACAACAAGCGGGGAATCCCCTAGTCCTTATAAAAAAAAAGTAAACCAAGAAACAGACTAACAT